>OY744547.1:35807623-35817623 GCA_963556195.1 Sepiola atlantica
GAGAATGGGAATAATATCAGTTTCCATATGTTTGAAGAAAAAGGTCAATTTTGATGAGGTCTAATATATATACATATATATAACTTCTTTTATAAAATGGTGGGAAAAATCCCAGCAGAGTGCTCGATTAATTGAGAATCAAAATAAAGAGCGTAATACTTATTTATTTTTTGGTACATAAATTTAGTGCAACATCGGTACCGTCGGTTTCAAGCTCAGTAGCCGCTAACCATCCGGCTCTTTTCAGCTTAGGTTGTCACCTGGTAAATAAATAGGAACTCGTGTAACACTCTCGTTTTAATACGTTATTTGCTTTGGAGTGTTAAAAATAGTTGCTTAAAATTTTGTGGTAGGGAAAGAAATGTGAGATTAAAAAGTTAAAAAATGTCCGAAAAAAGGGGGGGGGTTAAAGTATAAGTTAAGATTTAAATTAAAACAATATTTAAAAAATATTTATACAAGTCCCGTGATTCAATGTTTATTAGGAGCGTATATTAAGTTATTATTATTTTGAAGTATCATCTAGAAAATGCTAAGGATAGAATGTGAGTTTAAGAATTAAACTTTTAAGAGAATATATATATATATCACTTTAAACTAACAAAAAAAATGCTAGTTTATAATAAAAAAGAAAATAAAAAAATCGGTTTCGATTTATTATTTTTCTTTTTTAAAAAAAAATTGATATCGCATCTTTAATGCTTCAAAAGGTATTTATTCTACCTATTTCTTATTAAATTTAACAATAGATGCTTCTTAAAAAAAATATGAACCTTACAACACTTATACAAATCACGTGCGCATTCACGTTCTCATATTTGAAAGTGGGGAAACAACAGCTAACCCCTTTGGCCCGGCTGGAACAACAAAAGCCGGTAGGAAAAAAATACAAATCCGATGACATCAGGATATATTACACACCGATGATGCCAAGTTTTTGGCGAAATATCTGTATCACTTTAAACTAACAAAAAAAAATGCTAGTTTATAATAAAAAAAAAATCGGTTTCGATTTATTATTTTTATTTAAAAAAAAAATTGATATCGCATCTTTAATGCTTCAAAAGGTATTTATTCTACCTATTTCTTATTAAATTTAACAATAGATGCTTCTTAAAAAAATATGTACCTTAAAACACTTATACAAATCACGTGCGCATTCACGTTCTCATATTTGAAAGTGGGGAAACAACAGCTAACACCTTTGGCCCGGCTGGAACAACAAAAGCCGGTAGGAAAAAATACAAATCCGATGACATCAGGATATATTACACACCGATGATGCCAAGGTTTTTGGCGAAATATCTGTATCACTTTAAACTAACAAAAAAAAATCGGTTTCGATTTATTATCTTTCTTTTTAAAAAAAAAATTGATATCGCATCTTTAATACTTCAAAAGGTATTTATTTTACCCATTTCTTATTAAATTTAACTATAGAGGCTTCTTTAAAAAAAATATGAACCTTAAAACACTTATATATATATATATTGGTATATTAATATAGTAATTAAAAATCTAATTCAATATCACTTAAGAAAACTCACCTTGTTTTCTATGCGAATTATCCCTACCGGCAAATAAATGAAAACTCAATAACCTATCAGTTCCATAAGGTAGATCTATTATGTAATTATATATGCATTGAAAACATATTTAAATCAAGTTTGAAAAAAAATTATCCGTATGAGTCTTATCGCTCATAATTCGAAGTATTTATTATGATTGGTGGGTAGCCAAATTCCCATATATATCCATGATCAGAATTATTAAGCTTTTAAAGCTTAAAAATAAAAGAATACAGTGATATCGTTTCGTGGGCAAATATTTGTTGAAGCAAAACACACACAGATGAACACGTTTATTATGGTAAAGATTCCAAGATCAAAATCAAACATTACATTTTAATACTGTTTAAAATGAATACACATGGCTCAATATTGAAAACAAAATGGGTGAACACATATTTAACGTTGAGCCATGATTATTAAGTTTGATTTTTTATTCGTATTTAAATTGAATCTTCAAATGACTGATTTTCACCTGGAATGTCTTTACCATAGTGAACTTGTATCTTTTCTGTGTGTTTTTACTTTAACAGATATTTACTTACGGAAGAGCATGACTGTTGAAAACAAATTGATGACAAAAACAACATTGGATCATGTGTATTCCTTTTGAATGGGGTTCAAATTGAATGTCTGTGATAACGCGTAAGAGAAATAAAGATCCAAAGAATGGAGGCCTATCAAGTGGAGGAAAAGATATGAACGCACACGGGGGCGGGGGGAACTAAGAATGTACAGAATAAATAAATAAGAATCGTTTTAAAAAGATGGTAAGGTTAAGTGATAACGCTACGCACTGTATATACTATCCAGAATATATTATTACTGACTATGTAGCAACCAAGGAAATAGGTGTGAAAGAATAGGATTAGTATCGTAAATTTCCACGTAGGACAAAAAATTAGGTAGAGTGGAATTTTCCAATTACAATTCGGGGAAGGCTACGTGCCCCGGGGTTGAGGCACTGGCAAAGTAAGTGAATGTGTCAAATTAGTAGGGATAAACGGGTCTCTTTCGTTTAGACCACCAGAGAGTGTAGATGGGCATTTAGATAGCTGCTTCCGCCTCTTTATGTGTGTTTAATTGCAACATCAGCACTAAAACTAGATCAGTGAACCCCTTCAACGAAGTGGACGAACCGCGGGAATAAAAAAAAAACACCGTTGAGGATCAAGCCACTCCAGTAATGGCACAGCTATAAAAGTAAAAAGTAAATTTGAATGAAGAGATGATGAATGAATAAAGACAAACGATGTGGGAAAAAGTATTTAAAAAACAAATTTTTAAACGTTTTTTTTAGCATTCAAAGGATCAGTATACAACAGTATATCCGGCTAACTTTAAAAATTTCCTTTATAAAAAATGACCTTCTACTCTATAATAAATACCGATGTGTATTTATTTGTATATATATTAATATCCATCCCATCACGCAACGTTTAGCGAATAAAAACTGCCGGACGAAACTATTTCAACTTTTTAATGGAAAGGAGAGACCACATATCAAATTGCCCCCCCCCCCGCCCGCAATTTAAAATAAATTCGGAATAGAAAATATTTCATACAATTTCTATGAAAATAACTGTTCCTTCTTTCTATATAAATTCGTTCGTTTTTTCATTTTTTCTTTGTGTAAACTTTCTAGTTTTATATGTTTTCTTTTTTTCTTCTTTATTTTTTCTATATCCACTGAGTGAGACGTTATTTTATATGAATATTGATATGAGGGCGAACACCTATGAAATATACTTTTTCCAGTCATTTCTGACGGTAAGTGTACACTTGTATAATACATTTTTCGGGAAAAAACTGGGTTAAGAAAGTTACGTCATGTACTACCAGTTATTTCAACTCAAAAAATAAATAATAAAAGAAAAGAAAGAAATGTATGAAGCTAATGACGATGAAGGAATTAATAATAATACATTTCTGGAAAGGAAAGAAATAATGAAAGTACATGATGATGAAGAAATTATTAATTCTATATTGCGGGAAACTAAAGAAATGATAATAAGAAAATGATGATAAATTAAATTAATAATTATTCCTTTTTGGGAAGGATAGATGTAATAAAAGAAAATGCTGATGAAAGAATTCATAATGATACATTTTTGGAGAAAAAATAATGAAAGTAAATGATAATGAAGGAATAATTAATTTTATATTGCTAGAAAATAAAAAGAAATTAAAGAAATTGATGGTAAAGTAAGTAAAAATGCTACATTTCTGGAAAAAGATAAAAAACAAATCTAAGAAAATGATGATAACAGAAATTAATAATTATACTTTTTTTTAAAAAGGAAAGTAGTAATGAACCAACATGATGATGAAGGAATTACTGATGCTACATTTTCGAAAATGAAGGAAATAATGAAAAACATGATGATGAATTCATTACTTATGGTATATTTCTGGAAAGAAAAATAAATTATGAAAAAAATAATGAAGGAATTAATACTGCAACATATTTATAAAGAAAAGAAATAATGAAAGCAAATGCTGATGAAGATATTAATAATGCTACATTTTTGAAATGAAAATAAATAATGAAAGAAAATGATGATAAAGGAATTAATAATACTACATTACGAGAAAGAAAAGAAATAATTAAAGAAAATCCTACATTTCTTGAATAGACCTAATAATGAAAAAAAGGAATTAATCATGGAACACTTTTGGAAAGAAAAGAAATAATAAAAGAAAATGATGGTGAAAAAATTAATAATGCTACATTTATTAAAAGAAAGGATATTAATTAAAGAAAATGATGATGAAGGAATTAATAATACTACATTTATTAAAAGAAAAAAATAATGATAGAAAATGATGATAAAGGAATTAATCATGCAACATTTTTGGAAAGAAAATAAATAATGAAGGAATTAATTAATTTTTCAAAAAGAAATAATGAAAGAAAATGATGATGAAGGACTTAATGATGCTACATTTTTAGAAACAAAAAAATAATGAAAGAAAATAATGATGAAGAGATTTATAATGCTACATTTTTTAAAGAAAAGACATAATTAAAAAATAATGATGAACGCAATTAATAATGTTACATTTTTAGAAAGAAAAGAAGTAATTAAAGAAAATGATGATGAAGTTATTAATAATGCAACATTTCTGGAAAGGAAAGCAATAATGAAAGAAAATTATGATGAAGGAATTTATAATGCTACATTTTTGGAAAGGAAAGAAATATCGAAAGAAAAAGTATGATGAAGGAATTAATGATGATACATTACTGGAAAGGAAAAAAAAGAAAGGATTCTTTTTTCGTTTTCTTTTCTTTCTTTTGTCCAAGATTAAAAAAAACTGTCAGACTGTCACTTAAATGTTTAGTGAATTATTATTCAACGAATTGCTATAAGATTTTGTAAACTATTTGAGTTTTTTGTAATTTATTCTCCCTCCCCCCCCCCCCCCAATTATAATCTTTTTACTCATAAATTCTGACAACATTAAACTGTTTTGCCAAAATATTTTCTCACGGGACTGAGAATGGTTCAATCTTTTGGTGAATCGGAAAACGCTTCAAATATTTCGACAGCTTCCAAAACAAAATGAAATCAGCACTGTTTATCGGGAGGTCGGTCTGTCACAATTAAGTTTGAATTAGCATACTTCTTGGTCTGTCACGCTTTAGCTTCTAATCGTATTCTTGTCTGTCTGTCACGTTTAAGTTTGAACTAGAAGGCTTGTCGGTCTGTCATGCTGTAGTTTCTAATAGTATACTTGTCGTCTGTCACGTTTAAGTTTGAAATATCATACTTGTCGATCTGTCATGTCATGTTTGGTATATAATTTTAAGATACCATAAGAGCACGTGTCGGTCCGTTTGTCTTTCATGCTTAATCTTTAAATAACATTGTCATCGCCACCAAACGCACAGATGGCACCGTTTTGTGACCATTTACAAGTTGTTGTCTTCGCAGACTTCTTCACTTTTATTGTAGTTTCAATCGAAACGTCCACATGTAGTTTTTTATGTCACGTTCACATGTCGTTTCTTATGTCACATTTCTTACGAGTGGAATTCAATTGGCTAATTCGATTAAATATATGGAACAGACGCTGTGCGGACATCTAAGAAAATTTATTAAGAAAAACAATGCTTTCAATTACAGACTATCGTCTCCATTAATGTTATGCGGGACAACGTGTGCCACAAAGCCAGCTTGCACGGATTAATTATTGCTTTACTTCATAAAGATATAATCTGGAGATGTCTGCAACGACTGTAAAAACACAAGAGTTGAGGTAGAAGTTTTCCTCGCAACCCCGGGATTGGACGAGCGGCGGATCACCGTTTCTAACTGATTTCATTCGTCTCCAAATCTTCACAAATCTTTTAATTTTATTTTTATTTTTATTCTATTCTTATTTTATTTTTATTCTCTTTAATTTTATATTCTTATATCTCCCCAAAATCTCCTCCGGTTTTAAATCTCAACCGTTTCCTTACACTAAATTTAAATTCAAACAAACATACACAACGAGAGTGTCACGTGACTTCACATTTCACAAACAGATGACAACAGAAGCTGAAGACTTTCTGTGCTTGAAACCGACGGTACGAATGTTGTACTAATTTTTCTGTACCAAAATAAATAAATATTATGCTCTTAATTTTTAACTTTAATTCTTAATTAATTGAGCACTATGCTGGGATTTTTCCTACTATATTACAAAGAAGTTATATATATATATATAAATATATATATATAATATATATATATATATATATATATATATATATATATATATATATATATATGCTTCTTCAATTATGACGATTTTCTTTGCATATTTTGATTTTTTAAAATTGTTTATATGTTTTATATCTTTCATATATTAATTTTTCTATAGATCATTGGAATATCAATGAAAACTATATATGCTCCAAAGCTTGTGACACACACACACACACACACACACACATATATATATATATATACATGTTCGAATTCATCAATATAAACAGGTGTGTCATGCCAGATCTGCAATCATCAGTATAGGAGTAGAACATTTCTGTTGGTCACACAGTTCGAACCCCGATACGAAAATCATATTTAACTCAGTAGTCAGAGCGCGTACCGATGTGCCCACCACGCATTGTTTGGAAATAGGAGAGTAAATTAAGGTCTTAATGGCAAATTCGGAGACCATAAGTAAGCCGTCGAGAACACTCAATCGGCGGGGCCTAGAGTGTTGCATTACGCTGTAAATGACGGCCTGTTGTCAACTTACTTAAAGTGCTCCATCTGGCGAGAGCTTTCAATAATATATCTATATATTAATAAAATGTAAGTTCTTGAAAGCACCTTTAAATATTTAGGGAATTGAAAATAGCCAAACAAATGAATTTGAAGACCATGTTGTGAGATGCAATATTTTATTAAAAATCATTTAAATATGTTAGCATTCGACATTAATAAGAAAAAAGTAAAAAAAAAAACAACATTTACATGATTTTTAATAAAATATGGCATCTCAAAATATTTTATTATTAATATAGTTTTTATATAATTACTAAACTCACTTGCTCCCCATGTGACTTCATATACGACCCGTATGACATAATATTTCGGAAAGTCACCTCGGCAGACGTGTGGGTTAACTCTGCTATTAAAGCGTGCCAAAATATCATTTGGGATTAAGACAACATTGAATAAATTTGGAATTTAATTATTTAATAATGGTGGCTTTCAATTGTTTTGTTTACTTTTTTAAATTTTAGTATCACTATTATTATATTTTCCATTATTTATATTTTATATTTTATTTGATTTATTTGTTTGTTTATATATTTAATGTTATATATTTAATTCGTTACTTTTGTTTAGTGCGGGCCTGTTTGAGCGCGGGCTATATATAAATATATGACAGATAAAAGTTATATTATATCATAATTTAATGTCAATTTCAGAGGAACAAATCTTACACGTGTTTCTAGAGAAAATTCACGGCATACTTTAACAAAACCCAAGTTAGCAGCAGTTATCATATAACATCTCTTTTATTTCATTTATAACTCTATTGCAATTAGAAATAACTCTTTAAAGGTCTGAATATAGATTATTGAGCTTTATTTGGCTCAGAAAATTGATTCTCATAAGAATCTATCTGAACAATATAATTTTTTTTTATGATGTTACATACTATATATAAATTTAGTAAATTATGAAGATATATTTATGTCAATTAAGCTCCACAGAGGCTTTCGTGTTTCATCCCTGTAGGGAATCGTCAGTCTAAAATGCATGGAGTTTGTGTTACCGGGTGTTTATATATATATATATATATATATATATATATATATATATATATATATATATATATATATATATATATATATATATACGTAGTGTTTAGTCTAGCTAGTTAACCAATCAGCTTCTTTGTTATTCTCTCCCACGGGTAAATGTATCCATTATAAAATCGTTGGGCTTTTCATAAACAATGGTTTGGTTGATATATATATATATATATATATATATATATATATATATATATATATATATATATATATATATATATATATATATAGTACATGTCTGTGTAAATAAAATTATCATATATATATATAGATATATATTTAATAACAAGCAGTACAAATAGCTATATGCATGATCCGAGCGACGTTTCGTAGATCACTCTATACTGCCTGGTAAGTAGCCACCGATTTACGCTATTTACAGTTAAAGTTCCTCTCTATTTGCTAACTAGTTGTCTATGGCCTATGGGTAAGATCCCCGACTACGAATCAGTGGCGATTTGTGTTCGGGGTTCGCGCCTACCGACTGTTGAGAATTAGTTCCTAGACTGAAGATTGCGTTAGCATGAAACATCAATGTCTCTAGGTATTTAAATATTTAATATTTATTCATAAAAATATTATATATATATATTAGTAGAGAATGGTAGTTTGCTTGAAGCATTGCTGGGTATAGTAGTAGTAAGTTTTTGAAAGGCTGTGGGCAATGCAATTCCGGGTAAGATGCAAGTTGTAAGGAACAAAAACAATAACAAATATAAGCTTAATAATTAAAAAAAATAAATAAATAAAAAATTATATATATATATTATTAAAACTAACAGTTTATCGAACACCATACACCTAACCAACATTACACAAATATTTTTAAACACCAAATCATATATTTAACATAATCTTAAAATAAAACTTAATTTAATTTATATTCCCTGCGAAACTGCTTTAATTTGCTGCGGTCTATATCTGGCAGCCATTTTGTTTTGTAGTATTCTCTACACAGTCGGAGAAGAAAAATATTCTTCTTCTGGTTTAATTATTTTTGACAAAGGGATGTCTTTTCCCGAAATATCAAATAGTGATTTTTAATCACCCGGACATCACACGAACAGCTTAAAACACTCTTGCTGTTATGTAAGAAAAAAAAAAGGAAAAATAAATAGTAAGTCTTATATCGTATTCGATTTATTGTTATTGTTTTTGTTCCTTACAACTTGCATCTTACCCATAATTGCATTGCCCACAGCCTTTCAAAAACTTACTACTAATATATATATATATGTATATATATATATATATATATATATATATATATATATATATATATTGTGTGTGTGTATTTAGACTTCATTCTTTCATTTAAGCAAACAGTGTTTACTATAACAGAATTTGTCTGCTAGATTATACTATTCATATTTCAATTTTTCTAATAATCTTATTTGTGTAAAAAAAGTTTCATAGGTATCACTTGCACTTTTGTTTCTTCGTCGAATCATCCCTAGGTGACAAAAACAAATTACCAAAAAAGTTGGAGAAGAAGAATAATTTTATCTAATTCATGTAATTTGTAGATATATTTACATTTACAAATCACAAAGCATAAACGATAAAATAAAGTTATAGCGAGAATTATATAATATTAGGGGTAGGACGTGATGGGTGAACATTTCAGATTCATGCGAGTAGTATTTTTTTGTTTACATTTATACATAAATAACACTAAATAATCAAACATTTTGAAAATTTTGCAAAATTCAGAAGGTGCAGGTCAAAAATAGCCGTTAGGGCTCCACGGGACTCAAAATCCATCATTTTTCGGTGAAAAAGTAGTTTCATGTGACATTGCAGGTCCTGAACATCCTCAAAAGCTATGAATGGATATAGATGGTTAAATCTGATATGGTACTGTAATTTAGGACCATTTTCAGGCTTTAAAAGGGTTTTCATGAATGTAGAATAGCCAAAAACTAGTGGAAAATAGCCAAAATTTCCAACATCAAAAGTTTCACATGTGTGGGACACACATATGAGATGTAGAGGTACATGATTGGAAGAGAGAGATGCAGCGATCAGCTGTTCAATTTGGAGATTCTTCTGAACGGAGTCTGTCATGACAGCTTTCCTTTTTCAAATAGTTAAATGCGCGCCAAAGATG
>OY744547.1:35820123-35870123 GCA_963556195.1 Sepiola atlantica
ATTGGAGAAGAGAATTGGTTACTCCAAAACCACGTGACTAAGTCTTTTATACTGTTTCAAGCGATGCTATATGTGCAAACGCAGATTTACTTTTTATTCTCATCTACCAAAAGTTAAACAAAAACACCAAGTTACACCATTTGTTATGCACAGTTTCTAACTATCTCTGCACATATCTGTGCTTATAGCTATTATCTATGTCCATATATATCGTTATATATCTGCGTATAAATACGACATGCTGGATTAAAAATATATTATCACACTTTAAATTATTGTAAAAGGGTGTTTGTTAAAATTCATTTAATTTAGAAAATGCATCACAACTTACAAACATTACATGATGTTCGCAAAATGGCGTCCGTCTCAGCAATGAGATCGTATTAAAATTCGGCGACTGTTTGAGGTTTTATATCTTGTATTTTACATGTCCCGATAAAGAGTCCAGCAGCGTTAGGCCTGGTGAATGCGGATAGCATTCAATAAAAAATCCTTCACCAAATTAATAAGATCGAATGAAGGACGGCTGTAATATCTTCATCATTAAAACTAGAATTTCAATTATTCCACAAAAAGTTAATGACCATGACATTGTTCTAACCAAACATTGGCTTACTTATTGCATAATTATTACACTTTATGATAGTAGCATTACTTATTGCATAATTATACCACTTTATGATGATACCATTATTTATTGCATACTTATACCACGTTATGATGATACCATTACTTATTGCATAATTATACCACGTTATGATGATAGCATTACTTATTGCATAATTATACCACTTTATGATGATACCATTACTTATTGCATAATTATACCACGTTATGATGATACCATTACTTATTGCATAATTATACCACTTTATGATGATACTATTACTTATTGCATAATTATACCACGTTATGATGATACCATTACTTATTGCATAATTATACCACGTTATGATGATACCCTTACTTATTGCATAATTATACCACTTTATGATGATACCATTACTTATTGCATAATTATACCACTTTATGATGATACTATTACTTATTGCATAATTATACCACGTTATGATGATACTATTACTTATTGCATAATTATACCACGTTATGATGATACCATTACTTATTGCATAATTATACCACTTTATGATGATACTATTACTTATTGCATAATTATACCACGTTATGATGATACCATTACTTATTGCATAACTATACCACTTTATGATGATAGCATTACTTATTGCATAATTATACCACGTTATGATGATACCATTACTTATTGCATAATTATACCACGTTATGATGATACTATTACTTATTGCATAATTATACCACGTTATGATGATACCATTACTTATTGCATAATTATACCACGTTATGATGATACTATTACTTATTGCATAATTATACCACGTTATGATGATACCCTTACTTATTGCATAATTATACCACTTTATGATGATACCATTACTTATTGCATACTTATACCACGTCATGATGATACTCTTACTTATTGCATAATTATACCACTTTATGATGATACCATTACTTATTGCATAATTATACCACGTTATGATGATACCCTTACTTATTGCATAATTATACCACTTTATGATGATACCATTACTTATTGCATAATTATACCACGTTATGATGATACCCTTACTTATTGCATAATTATACCACTTTATGATGATACCATTACTTATTGCATAATTATACCACTTTATGATGATAAGATTGTACATTGTACAATTTGGCATAATGGTAAGAGTGTTCGGTTATGGGCTGGAATACCCGAGTTCAATCCTCAGCCAAGTCATACCAAAGACTTAAAAAATGGTACTTGTTACCTCCTTTGTTACACACTCAGCAATAAAATGTAAAGGATCAAGGGTAAGTGGGTAAATTATAGGAAAAGTGTACTTCAACGTCGGTGGAGTAGCTAATGAAAAAGGAAACTTTCGGTTCGCCCTCGACTATGGTGAACCACTTTACTTTTACAATTGTTCAAAGTGTGTATACATATTTTTGAAACACCTTGTATATATTATTTGCGCTTGTATGTATATATTTATTTGCGCATGTGTGTATAACACTTTTTCGGGTCATTTAATACTGAAACACTATACCCTTTTTATACAACCCAGTGCACGTTATTAATTGAAACTTATGGTTATACAAACATCAAACATTGAAACTTATGGTTATACGAACATCAAACATTGAAAGTTATGGTTATACGAACATCAAACATTGAAAGTTATGGTTATACGAACATCAAACATTGAAAGTTATGGTTATACAAACATCAAACATTGAAAGTTATGGTTATACGAACATCAAACATTGAAAGTTATGGTTATACAAACATCAAACATTGAAAGTTATGGTTATACGAACATCAAACATTGAAAGTTATGGTTATACGAACATCAAACATTGAAACGTATGGCTATACAAACATCAAACATCTGTTCTTGGCGAATAATTGAAGAGAAGCAACGTTGAGCCTGGTCAACGCTTAAATGAATGACTTTTTGGGAATAGCAGATTCTGTAAGTTTTAAAGTGGAATTGGCTGTAGGGTCACTTTCCTCTAATAACATTGGGAGAGGTATTAATACATTTTCCATCCTCCCTCGCCAGCTATTGATGCAATAGTAGGGTAGACTAGACTCCCAAGCCTTGGTAGTTTAACTCCTCTAGGGGAATGAAACTCTCTGAAATATCATTAGGCTTTCTCCGCTAATTACAGTGTCTCTACCGACCTTTTAAAGTTTTTCCATACTATTGAAATAAGCAATTCTAGCCAAGTGACGTTAGATTGCGGAACTCTTGTTTTATATAGATTTATTATCACACATAAACCCTTTCAAAAGGTATGGACTATGCCCGGGAAGATATCAGCCAACAACAATTTATTAAAGCCGATTTACGGTATACCTCCACTTCTATGGTTAAAAAAAACATAGAAGTGGGGGTATACCCTTTCCCAGCGGGGTTAGTGCGTAATTGAACCCAATAAATCTAATCAGACTTTGACTTAGAATATTCAGTGACGGTATAGATTAAGCTAAATATCCGTAGTTTTGTAAGACCGTAAGCTGAAATGTATGATCTCTATTTTCTGTAGTACGCTTTCGTTTGTCTTTATGGGTTTGGGTTTTTGAGTAACACTTTTTACAGTAGTTAAAGAGCCCAAACGTTGCCCAATATTATGAACCCGTTATTTGATAGCTATTTCAGCTAGTACTCATATGTTAAACCATCGAAATAAATTGTAAGAATCGTGTGATAATAGCAGTGTATCATTTAAGTCATATGAAATATCGTTGTTTATTATTATGCAGATGATAAAACGCGTGTAAATGAAAAGAATTGAACTCTTCGGCAATAAAAAAAATAAAGGCGACATTAAACAAGGAAACGCATTTTATGTGTCCAGGGAATATCACGATCAGGTTCCATGGAAAGTAAAGTATTCCCTGGAGAACTGAGGACATTTCAAAGGTAACCATTAAATTGCAGAAGTAGTGTTAGTGGGGATATTATTGCTTGTTGAGTGTTTATATACAAACAATGAGCGACTAAAATGTATGTATCGATAATTGAATATACTCGAAGATCCATCTGGCGTTGCCTAGTACCCAAACATACTTTTGTTCCCAGCCCTGAACCATATATCACCATTTTTATAATGTTCTGTTGTTTACAAGTCTTCCTTTTCTTCTTTATTTACGTTATCGAATTTACAGTTCTGCTGCTGCTAATACTTCAGTTTTTTATGGCATTACGTTATCCTTTTAATTCCTTTTTACGCTTCTCCCACTATGGCGCTATCTATTCTTCTCCTCTCACCACGTCTCTCCTCCATTTATTCCCCTCTTCCCATCTCTTCTAGTCTCATTCGCCTTTCACGTCACCATCTAAAACATCCAATGCGCACACATCAGAGTTCTAGTATTATATAGATTAAGGAGCGTGGACAAATTATGCACAGAAGAGATAATGTGAACAACTTAAGATCAAAGCGTAGCACCTGTATGTAGTCATTAAGATGAGAAGTCCTGTTAGATTGAGACAAATTTCATTTGTGCCCCAATCCAGATTGCCTCTTTTGGTGAACTGTATTTTCCTCAGATTAAAACTGACATTGAGTTCAAATTTACCCCGGTGGGGAGCCAAGAAATACGGTTTAAATAACTTATTAAATGACTCAGTACAAACAATACGAAAAAAAGCTAACACACATCGCGTTGTTACGACGATGCATAGAATTGAAACCGTATTGCCTTAACGTTTTCTATACTTACTTAGTCTATCTGTTGTGTTTGCAATGGTTAAACTACGTCACATGTTAGTCCAAAATTGCAAAATTATAGAATATATTATGGCTTCAGCTAGACACCGTAACATTGATACGAGGGAGAGAAAAATGTTATATGATTCATCACGAGGGTCATTGGTGAAGATGTTAATCTTTTTTTCGAGAAACTCTATATCTGACTTTGCAAAAGACGACGACGTTTTTAACTAAGTTTTATTTACATAGAAAAATGGAACTCCACTTTCTGCTGTATAGCTTCATTAAAGGGAACTTCAATTCCTGATGTGTAACTTTGCTAAATGGAGCTCCCGTTGCTAATGTGGAGCTTTGCTTAATGGTGGGATACTTCCTAATGTAGAGATTTGCTAAATGGAGCTCCCGTTGCTAATGTGGAGCTTTGCTTAATGGTGGGATACTTCCTAATGTAGAGGTTTGCTAAATTGAGCTCCTATTCCTTATGTGGATCTTTGCTTAATGAATCTCTAATTCTTGGCGTAAATGGACATTCACTTCCTAGTGTGGATATTTGTTAAATGGAACCCCGAACGTGGAGGCGCGATATATGACCTGCCAATCAGCTCTTTTCATTTTACTGTATCTTATGAGTCACTCAACTGTAGGCCTACCCATTGCGTTATGTTGTTCTCCCATCTCATTCGCTGTCTGCCCTCTTTTCCCTCCTTGCCCCTTTGCCTTACATGATTGTTTTCGCAGGCCATGTCGATCATGCAGCACACCGTGTTGCATTTGTTTGCCTGTTCTGTTTTTACTGTAGTAAAAAGGTTTTCATGGGACCCAATTACTTGCCGTATCTTTTACAGCACTTAATTGTTGGTGAGATGATCTATGTAAGAGAGTGTGTGTCAAATTATGTCACGCGTGTCACAAGTTACACGCGAACGCATTTTGTTTGACACGCCAACGAAAAGTCGCGAGGAATTGTTTAGAAGTGATGTAAGACTCTCGAGTCACTCGTTGAAATCGAATGATATGAGAGAAACAGAGAAAGAGTGTGTGTGAGATAGAAAAAGTGATAGAGAGAGAGAGAGAGAGAAAGTGTGAGAGAAACAAAGAAAGAGTGTGTGTTAGATAGAACAAGTGAGAGAGAGAGAGAGAGAGAAAGGGTGAGAGAGACAGAGAAAGAGTGTGTGTGAGATAGAAAAAGTGATAGAGAGAGAGAGAGAGAAAGTGTGAGAGAAACAGAGAAAGAGTGTGTGTTAAATAGAACAAGTGAGAGAGAGAGAGAAAGGGTGAGAGAGACAGAGAAAGAGTGTGTGTGAGATAGAAAAAGTGATAGAGAGAGAGAGAGAGAAAGTGTGAGAGAAACAGAGAAAGAGTGTGTGTTAAATAGAACAAGTGAGAGAGAGAGAGAAAGGGTGAGAGAGACAGAGAAAGAGTGTGTGTGAGATAGAAAAAGTGATAGAGAGAGAGAGAGAGAGAGAAAGTGTGAGAGAAACAGAGAAAGAGTGTGTGTGAGATAGAAAAGGTGATAGAGAGAGAGAGAGAGAGAGAAAGTGTGAGAGAAACAGAGAAAGAGTGTGTGTGAGATAGAAAAAGTGACAGAGAGAGAGAAAGAGTGAGAGAGAGAAAGAGTGTGTGTGAGATAGAAAAAGTGAGTGAGAGAGAGAAAGAGTCAGAGAGACAGTGAAAGAGTGTGTGTGAGATAGAAAAGGTGTGCGAGAGAGGGAATGAGTGAAAGAGACAGAGACGGAAGGAGTACTCGGGTTTAGCTCACTCAACAGAAGTAAATTTCCTTCAAGACAACCGTTTATTTATAGGTTCTAAAGAGCAAAATTTAATACAACAGTAAATACAGTTATATCTGGCCACACTGATTAGTTTTAAGATGAAATATACATGTATTTAGATATTAAAAATATTTATTATAATTATTTAAAGCTCCCTTCAAGTAAGAACCTGCTGTAACGAAACTATTAAAAATTATTAACTACAGCAATATTGAAATATTTCAAAGTGAAAGGTGATCGTACAGTTATCAAGCCGCACAGATGCATTTTGCTAAGATGAAAAATATATCTATTTGAATATTGAAAATTACTTATCTTCTATATAAAGTAAACTTGTTTTTCCCCTTTAACTTTGACTACACTAGAAACATAATCAACTGCATCACAGACTAAACTGATCCGCTCTGCAAACTACCCGGTTCCCCTGTGTGTTCCTACAAAAGATAAAGTTACTATAAATCCATTCTGTAAGTATTACATTTTATCTTGGAAAACTTACTCGCACAACACTGTGTGATTTCTTTACATTGGCAAAATTTTCACTAATCACCGCTAAATTAAAGAATAACAGAATAGTATTCTTTCATTCCCCATCCAACTAATTACTTCATTACAATACACAAAAATAGGTTAAAAACGAACACACCGACAAGCATAACCCATTCTGACAGCATGGCGCCGATAATCAAGACATCGTAAGGTATTTTTCTACGTTTTTAAATGATCATTTTAAACTAATGCTTATGTTCTCCGTCCAAATACTTATTCTAATTATTTCGTCTTTCATTACAGAAAATACGAAACAGAAGATTTTCTTTCTTCAATCTACGCACATAATGACTTTTTCATCTTTCACGTTAGCACATGAGATACTAAACGTGTAATGTCAAAATATCAGTGCAAGCGTTCAACGTCTTTTTAGTTTTGGGGGCTCTATATACCAACTACTTCATGACCGATTTTAAAACATTGAACGGGTTACTTTGGGTCAGTTAAAGTAAGACTCATAAAAATAAGCAATACATCTTGTTATACTCTAAACTTTATTTAGACCAGTTGAACATTCAGTCTAATTTGTAGGGAGTATTAATGTTTTCGTTTTCTTCCGATTTCGGCGAATTTAGTTTCGTAAAACTAAAGATTCTGCTTATTGTTTCATTTTACTTCATTCGAAGTTCTCAAAAATCAACGGCAACCTTTCTGGGGGTAACACTTGATCACGATATGAGATACATAGGTATTCGCGTGTTCCAATAAAGTATCCCTTTAGCTCATAAGCGTTGAGTTAGTAAAGGAGTTAAGAACATTAATTTTCATCTCCCCAATTGACCAGTTGATTATGTTATAGTATATCTTTCTTTTGGTCTTTTGGTCTTACCGAAATCCAGAACAAGAATTCATCTAGTCTGGTGGAGTATCCAGCTAAGTGCTGTTACTTGAGGTAACACCACTAGGCGAAAGTGAACCATTCATCGTATAAGCTGGTGTATAGCCAAACTAAGAAGATCTTATTTTGGTTTCGAATAGTATGTTATTTTGAATATGTGGTCAGGGTTTACTTGTAGGGTAAAGTATCGTCATATCAGGTTGTCCTGGCAAACCCATTTTACAGAGAGACCGAAGACAATCGAGGATAGTGTCTAGTAGATAATTATAGTCAATTCAGTGAGAACATTCAAACTATTTCGGCAAACTGAAATACCATTTATTTAAATACATTTACAGTAAATCTTTACTATCACACCATCATAACTTACACCCTAAAATGTTGTTACTACTGCAGTTTAGCAATTAGAGCGAATTTATTTGTTTTCATTTTTGAACTATTAAATTCACGACAAAGGCAGACAATCACGGACATTTCAATATGTGCTTCTTTGGTTTCATTTTGTTAAATTCTATTTCAGTCACGTAAATTATTCAGAGTGAAGTAGATTTCGGCGTTATTTTCCAAACAGATTTTATCAAGTTCGAATGATCCGAATTGTTTACATAGTTTTAAAATTATAATTTCTTGGAGCACGCAAGGTTTGTAAAACTAATAAAACATTACTCGACTTCTTCCTTTGAACTATGTAAACGATTGAGATCATTCGAATTTGATACAACACTCTACCAAATAACTCGAGACATGTTTGATCTTTTTTAATACTTAAATGTAGACATTTTTTCCGTTTTTTTATATTTTTATATTTTTCAAAATCCTCCACATTTGCAGTTTCAGGATATTCACCTCTAATAGTTAATTAATATTCAATTACTATTGATTAGACGATAAGAGCGTTATCTTTGGAAAAGCCATGGTTTAAAAGTACTTCTCTACGTGTATTCCCTATTTAAACACTTGATGAATAAATTAAACTATACAAATTGTATCCACTTCATGATTTCATTATCCATATATAATATCCAATATATTGAGCCTCACCGTATCTCGATAAGATCTAATATGATCTTGATCTTTGTATTATTCATATATATATATATATATATATATATATATATATATATATATATATATATATATATATATATATATATATATATATATAGGTTAGCTAATACACATTAGATGACATTACTTAAATATAATTATGGATCATTACCATTGTACAATGTAGGTTGCTCTAATATAAACTAAAAAAAATTAACGGGAGATACTTTGATTTTTTAAGTTTTATTTAAAATGTCGTTTGCTTATTAAAGTTTAAGCTGTAAACTACAAGATTCTACAAAACACTTAAGAGGTTTTGTTTGTTTTTTTACTTACGAGGAGGGTTCACTTCGCAATGTTAATATTTTGTGAAATTGACCCTAAACGGTTTTTATCGGAACAATTTTAAGCGGTAAATTGTTCGATTTTTTTGTTTACGGAATTTTAATGAATGAATTTATAAATGTCTTGAAACTCACAAGAATACGGGGATCATTTTATGTAAAACATACATTGGCATACCCATCCAAAAATTGAACAATGAGTATTAAAAAATCAAATCTAAGTAATTAGCGTTCAATCTATATAATAATCGGAAGGTTTATTTTCAAAAATTGTAATAACAAAGATGTTGGAATGTGGTCAAATAATCTTACATCAACTCCAGGAGATCATTTTACGTTAAAGTTTTATACAATCTGAACGCCGATCTTAAAATTAAACAAGTCGATTAAAAAAGGGATAATCTTAAAATCGATAGTAATTCGAGTTTAAAAACGTTTAAAAGACGAGGGAATTCGACCGCTCACTATTTGTAACTTTTCTTTTAAAACATTCTCTTAAAAATCATATAAATATGAAAATTGTTATTTTAAAATTTGTTAACATAAATAATAATAAAACTATCCAAATAACCTTCAGTACTTCCTGGTGTATAATACAGTGAATAGGTAAAGTTGAATGACTAACGACACATGAAAAAGGCTTTCACGTGTGTAGTTAGTAATCCAATTTTACCTATTCACTGTATATACACCAATAAGTACTGTGTGCTAAAGTTAGGTTAAAAAAACTCAATGATGTGACGTCAATCGTAACTAAGCCAGACAACCTGACATAAGCAGAATCATTGTATAGAAATGAATTCAGATTAATAGGAAACGAAGTATAATAAGCTTATAATGGAGTGTCAATGCACAATAATATCTAAGCATGAAAAATGTTAAGAACTTTCTTAAGTTAATGATGTTCAACGGCCCAATCGGATGATGTTATTCATCGGTTTCTCAATGCATTTGAAGTTATTAATAAAAAATATATGTTAAAATAATCAACCGAGAAAATCTTATTTGGGCTTCGAATACTATGTTATTTTGAATATTTGGTCAGGGTTTACTTGTAGAGTAAAGTATCGTCATATCAGGTTGTCCTGATATGACGAGGATGGTGTCTAGTAGATAATTATAGTCAATTACGTGAGAAAATTCAAACTATTTCGGAAAACTGAAATACCATTTATTTAAATACATTTACAGTAAATCTTACACCCGTAAAATGTTGTTACTACTGCAGTTTAGCAATTAGAGCGAATTTATTTGTTTTCATTTTTGAACTATTAAATTCGCGACAAGGGCAGACAATCACGGACTTTTCAATATGTGTTTCTTTGGTTTCATTTTGTTAAATCCTATTTCAGTCACGTAAATCATTCAGAGTGAAGTAGATTTCGGCATTATTTTCCAAACAGTTTTTATCAAATTCGAATTATCCGAATTGTTTACATAGTTTGAAAAAATTGTTCTCTAGGTAATTTTAAACATTCACTCGGGCCAAAAAATTCGAAGTTATTGATAAAAAATTCGAAGTTATTGATAAAAAATTCGAAGTTATTGATAAAAAATATATGTTAAAATAATCAACTTTTGTTTTTAACAAAAAAAAATTGATAACGTGTATAGTGTAGCACTACCTGTTGTTTACATCGCCTACTGTTTCTAACCAAACGGAGGTGGACAGATATTAAAGCTCTGCTGACTTTCAAACGACTTCCAGTTTGCCGTGGAGATACCTTGTGTAATTATCGAAGCTTATCTTTCCTATTTTATTCTACGCCCATCAGTGAAATAACAAACAAATGCAATCAAGGGAGAGAAATCGGATATCCTATTATCGTTGTCATTTGAGCAGGATATCGTTGCTGTGTGCATTGTTTATCTTATATAGAATTACCCCTCCATATAATTTAGAAGTTAACACTCCGACGCTTTTAAAAGAATGGCATTGCGCATGCGTAAAACTTTCACTTAATCAATAAACAAACTGCATAGATATACACCAAAGTCTATGCTTCTATAATGTTCCTTGACATTTGTTATACAAGTTAGAATTTAAACATTCAAGACAGTCGACATGTTGCACAGAACTCGTTTCAAATATAATTTGACCAGCCATTTTTCCGTTCCTCTAACACTAGGCATGCGAAATCTTAGTTCCAACACAAAGCAAGCTACAATCTCAAACTCAACACAAAGTAAACATTGATCTCAATACCAACAAGAGCCAAGGAAACGTCGAGCAAGACAACGCGTTTGGAACCAAACATCTCTGAACAATTGTTAAATTTTACTTTCTGCTGAAAGAATCACACATCCAAAAAGTTATTTTTGTTTCATGAAAGAAAACTGACTTACATAAACGTTCTCACATAAGCATCATTTTCTTACAAAGTTATATACAACTTGATGAGTCAACATTGAACTCTTTTCTTCTACCATTTTGTACTTAGTTGCATTTCACAACCGATTTGATACAATAAATGAATCGAATTTTGTTTTAAATTCTTTAATTTGAATGAGTTATTATTAATTGTTTTCCATTTCAATTGTAACTTTGTTAATTTTATTTATTCTGATTAACTTTAAAGTCTGATATCGATTTGGTGTGGAATTTCGCGAATCGACATATATATTTGGTACCCATGAAACAGACACTTCTACTAGTGAAACAAGCTAGTCTACGACAGACCCTGTACTCTGCCTTTCAAATTAAAATTTTCTTTTATGAAATAGTGCCATATTTCAGTTGTTATTATATTTGAAATTTTTACAATTGTTTGTATTTCATCCCTAACCATCATTATGGATCGTAAGAAGATGAAATTATAAAAAAACTGAATCAATATGAATTTCCGATCGTTCTGAACTCATTAATATGGCGTCATTGAAAGAAATAGTAAGCACTTTGCAGCTTATACGTTGAACAAGTTATGAAAAGAAATTGCGAAACAAATCCCAAGCGGCTGTTAACAATTTGGAAAGACCGTAAAGAGTCTATCACGCTGGAGTTCTTATTGTTTTGCCTCCTCACAAGGTCGGTTTTAACGTTTGGAATATCCATCTCCGAAAGAGGGGAACTCTGGATAGTAAGCAAAATAAAAATTGCCTTAGTCTAGGCGGATTTCTCCTTCATTGATCGAGGACAGAAAAGATGAAATGTAGTATTTTCAGAACAGATACTACAAAGCAAGACAATTGTTCAATTTGATGAAAAATTGACGAGATACGTCGGAGGGCATACAGGTTTGCTTTTATCAAGTTTCAGTCTTTCACACACGATTGTTAAGCATGGGAAAATCTTTAGTAATGGCAAGCTTCTCAAAGATGCTTTTGTAATCTCTGTATCTTTTTGTTCCGTTGTTTTAAGAACAAAGATGATATTAGCAAGCGTATAGACGAGTTACCTATGACCAGAAAAAAACTGCTGTAAACCGAGCAATCGCCATAGGCTTTCATTAACAACCATTGCCAGTTATTATAGTGATCCTGAAATGTATGTAAACAAGTGCATACTTTATAAACTGTGTATTCAAATCCAACGTGTAATGATATAATATGACACTGTCGTAAAATGTTGCATGATGTATAGATATATTTGATAAATGTTGTCAGTATCCACAGATGATGCGCTCAACATGGTTTATCCTATTGTTGGATTTCTAAAGCCTTTCACATGCGTAGTTAGTTATCCAATTTTACCTATTCAATATATTATACAGCATAAAGAGTACTAAAGTTGGGTTAAAAGAAACCAATTATGTGACTTCAATCGTCACTAAGGTAGTTAATATGACATCAGCACAAGCATTGCAAACGGATGAATTCAGATTAATACGAAAGTAGAATCAGCTTATTGCCAATGTACAATAATATACGTTGGCTGAGCAGGGGTCAATGTGGTTTGAATAAAATGAGATCCAACACTTTTCTAAACGTTAAAATGTTAATAACTTTCCTGACTTAATCGGATAATGTCATTTGAAGTAATTAAATGTTAGGTTACAAGGCTATGGTAAATGTTATGATATTAAGTTTCGCTTTTTATACTGACCTCAATATTTGCCAACGTTATTTGGAAAGTAAAAATTACAAGTATTTTCTAAGACTACGAAGTAACTGAAAAATTGAGTGAGAAAGATCATCTCATCATGAATATTAAAGAAGTTTTTATTATATTTGTTGTTAGTTTCAAACTTTATGAAAGACAACATTTCATCAAGATTTGCCCAATCTAGGGAGCTTCAAGAAATAATATTTTGCATATAATAACACGACAAGACGAATTTTATCAAACTGAAGACATATTTCTTTGCATGGCTAAACATAGATACTTTGGAAAATGGAGTTGTTAGAATTCCAGCGCAGTGTTATTTGTAAACAGTTAATCAGTTTTCAATATGATTTCGAAGAATTTGAACGAGACAGATTGCATGGGCGTGGTTCTCGTAATCAAGATCATGAATTGTTACTTGCTTGGAACAGCATCCTTGACAATACTATTAACAATCATCCTCGAGTGACTTTTGGCCTTGGTAAGTGGTGACTTATTAGTATAAAATATATTGCCAATAACACGGCACAACAATAACAAATAAACATGGGCTAGGCATAAGCAAATTGTAATTTGTCAGTTCAAATCCTATTTGAGCCAGACTTTGAAAACCCGACAAGATAACTGCACATGTAAAAATCTGCCATTTTCTATTAAGCATTTTGAAGTGATGCCAA
Source organism: Sepiola atlantica (assembly GCA_963556195.1). Classification (NCBI taxonomy): domain Eukaryota; kingdom Metazoa; phylum Mollusca; class Cephalopoda; order Sepiida; family Sepiolidae; genus Sepiola; species Sepiola atlantica. Next base: position 35,833,701 of record OY744547.1, read on the forward strand.
CGAAAGAAAATAGAAAATGTCCTGTTTGTTTGGCATGCCGACCGTCAAAGTTTTGCCATCACTCATGCATCTCTGTGGCCTGCATCAGTTTCTCTAATTCTTCTAGCAGGATTCACGATTCACTGACATACACAATTATGCAGATGATCTGCGAGCGAATCAGTCTGATCGAAGTGCGATATTCTTGCCATTTCAGATGATCTAAAGTCTTCTGACCGATGCTGTGGGCAGGCTGATTCATATTCATCTCTGTAATCTTATTGAACGCACATGTGTCCGGCTCGCTTCCATAATCACGTATGCAAACTTATTTTATGAGCCAAAAAATGGTGTTTAAATTTTAATAATCATCATTAATAATAAGAGGATATAATAATGACGCATGCAATTTATTTTTATGAGCAGAAGTGGAGGCTTAATCTTAATAACTGATTATAAATAATAAAGGAAAGATTTTCATTCATTTTAATAGAAACATTTAATACTCCTCTGTTCTTAAATTTTTGTGACTACAATCACACAGCTGGTTTACATACGGATCAAGGAGAAAGAGAGATAGATAGAGAAAGAGAGAGAGAGAGAGAAATGCACAAGACAGGGGCGCGTTATTTAGTTAATAACTTGTAAAAAGAGAGAGATACTTATGTTATATTTTTGTAGCAAAACTTATCTCGCGTACTTTTTGTATTTGTTCTTTTACATCGATTAGTTGTCTCGGTTTTTACAGTGAAACTTACCTCGCGTGTGACAATAGTAGGAAATCAATTATTATTGATACAAATAAATTATTTACTACTCTCCCGGGCAACACATGGTAGCCCTGCTAGTTTAAAATGATATTTCAAGTTTTTGTTATAAACACAACTCCATTATATTTGGAATTATTCTCTACATAAATGGAATAGCCCAAAATGTTTTGCAAAAAAGATTGAATAAAAGGAGAGTAAGCATACTTAAACTCTCCTGTAATTTTGGCAAAAAAACAAATTAGTTAATTTGCTCTCATTTTATCTGGTGTGACAAAATATCAAACGTCCACTGATATGAAAACTGAACGAGTATAAACATGCAACATAATAAAGTGTACATAGAAAAGCGGGCTGAGAGAGAGCGAATACTACTATTGGTTGGGCAAAATCACCTGGTATGGGAGCGGGGTATCTTGTATTAACCAGCAGTTTATTCGCAAGTTGAATAAAATCATGATACTATAACGTTCTCTTCGCGACTTACAGACGAAAATGGTAATTGGAATCGCCTAGGAATTGTTGATGCAACCAAGCCGACGGGGATGATAGTTTGTAGAATTGGATAAATTTATATTATGTATAGTAAGCGATGCGATCCAACCACAAAAAGAGAGAAGACAAGATAACGGCGAGGAAAATACAGTATTCTAATGTGACTAGCGTAGTAATGTAGGAAGAGTCCTTGTTTATCAATTTAGAACTTTTCCGTGACGATGTTTATTGATTTTACTTTAGCATAAAATGACTTGTGGCATATACTAGAATAGATATAACAACGAGTTTCCCCAACGCTTCAGTAATCACGTTCGGACGTTTTTGTTTTGATTACATCATTATCATTATTATTATTATGATTATCATCATTATTATTATCATTATCATTATTATTATTATTATTATTATTATTATTATTATTATTATTATTATTATTATAATAATCATCATCATTATTATTATCATTATCATTATTATTATTATTATTATTATTATTATTATTATGATAATCATCATCATTATTATTATCATTATCATTATTATTATTATTACTATTATTATTATTCTTATTATGATAATCATCATTATTATTATTATCATTATCATCATTATTATTGATAGTAGTAGTGGTATTTGCTTTTATAACAGCAGAATAATTGACGATTACGTTTTGGAATTTTTTAGATGAGGATTGATTATTCGGACTACTATTCTCATCTTGGATGTTATTATCAAAACGTTCCGGCCAATATAACCGCCGACCTTCTTCAGGTGCTTCTTGCCGAACTTGTGAAATCTGTAAGATGAACTTTGGAAATTCTACTGAATTTTAAACTGAATCCTTTATTGAATCCAAGATGCTAGATTGCTGTGTATGTTTGAAACGTTGTGAGAATAACACAAATAGTACAAATTGTCTATCAGTTGTGTAATACATTCTCACAATCAAAAAGGGAGAATTCATTCTTAAAGCCGGAACTAACCAATAAGAACTAAACATTAAAGCTGATGTGTGGTGTCAGTTAAAACTCTTTATATAAACATGTGAATGATATTCTTTATGTTACAGGTTATCTATCCAATCCGATAAATGAGTGTATCAAATAAAGGATTTCATATCCGCATTCAACAAACTAAATAATTTCCGTTATTTTTGCGCTTTTTAGTGACATAACCTCAAACATTTTAAACATTGCATTCGTTATAATAGCCTATTTATCAACATTTCTGAAAAAAATTTTATTTAGTGTTCTCGAACTTGAGCATAGTGTGTAAACTATAAGCGACAGAAGTCGTTTCGCCACACAAGTGATATTGTTTTAGAAGCACGTGTCAGATTGTTTTAGAAGCACGTGTCATTCGCCAAACGAGTGATATTGTTTTAGAAGCACGTGTCATTCGTCAAACGAGTGATATTGTTTTAGAAGCTCGTGTCATTCGCCAAACGAGTGATATTGTTTTAGAAGCACGTGTCATTCGCCAAACGAGTGATATTGTTTTAGAAGCACGTGTCATTCGCCAAACGAGTGATATTGTTTTAGAAGCACGTGTCATTCGCCAAACGAGTGATATTGTTTTAGAAGCACGTGTCATTCGTCAAACGAGTGATATTGTTTTAGAAGCACGTGTCATTCGCCAAACGAGTGATATTGTTTTAGAAGCACGTGTCATTCGCCAAACGAGTGATATTGTTTTAGAAGCACGTGTCATTCGCCAAACGAGTTATATTGTTTTAGAAGCACGTGTCATTCACCAAACGAGTGATATTGTTTTAGAAGCACGTGTCATTCGTCAAACGAGTGATATTGTTTTAGAAGCACGTGTCATTCGTCAAACGAGTGATATTGTTTTAGAAGCACGTGTCATTCGTCAAACGAGTGATATTGTTTTAGAAGCACGTGTCATTCGCCAAACGAGTGATATTGTTTTAGAAGCACGTGTCATTCGCCAAACGAGTGATATTGTTTTAGAAGCACGTGTCATTCGCCAAACGAGTGATATTGTTTTAGAAGCTCGTGTCATTCGTCAAACGAGTGATATTGTTTTAGAAGCACGTGTCATTCGCCAAACGAGTGATATTGTTTTAGAAGCACGTGTCATTCGCCAAACGAGTGATATTGTTTTAGAAGCACGTGTCATTCGCCAAACGAGTGATATTGTTTTAGAAGCACGTGTCATTCGCCAAACGAGTTATATTGTTTTAGAAGCACGTGTCATTCACCAAACGAGTGATATTGTTTTAGAAGCACGTGTCATTCGTCAAACGAGTGATATTGTTTTAGAAGCACGTGTCATTCGTCAAACGAGTGATATTGTTTTAGAAGCACGTGTCATTCGCCAAACGAGTGATATTGTTTTAGAAGCACGTGTCATTCGCCAAACGAGTGATATTGTTTTAGAAGCACGTGTCATTCGCCAAACGAGTGATATTGTTTTAGAAGCACGTGTCATTCGTCAAACGAGTGATATTGTTTTAGAAGCACGTGTCATTCGCCAAACGAGTGATATTGTTTTAGAAGCACGTGTCATTCGCCAAACGAGTGATATTGTTTTAGAAGCACGTGTCATTCGTCAAACGAGTGATATTGTTTTAGAAGCACGTGTCATTCGCCAAACGAGTGATATTGTTTTAGAAGCACGTGTCATTCGCCAAACGAGTGATATTGTTTTAGAAGCACGTGTCATACGTCAAACGAGTGATATTGTTTTAGAAGCTCGTGTCATTCGCCAAACGAGTGATATTGTTTTAGAAGCACGTGTCATTCGCCAAACGAGTGATATTGTTTTAGAAGCACGTGTCATTCGCCAAACGAGTGATATTGTTTTAGAAGCACGTGTCATTCGCCAAACGAGTGATATTGTTTTAGAAGCACGTGTCATTCGCCAAACGAGTGATATTGTTTTAGAAGCACGTGTCATTCGTCAAACGAGTAATATTGTTTTAGAAGCACGTGTCATTCGCCAAACGAGTGATATTGTTTTAGAAGCACGTGTCATTCGCCAAACGAGTGATATTGTTTTAGAAGCACGTGTCATTCGCCAAACGAGTTATATTGTTTTAGAAGCACGTGTCATTCGCCAAACGAGTGATATTGTTTTAGAAGCACGTGTCATTCGCCAAACGAGTGATATTGTTTTAGAAGCACGTGTCATTCACCAAACGAGTGATATTGTTTTAGAAGCACGTGTCATTCGCCAAATGAGTGATATTGTTTTAGAAGCACGTGTCATTCGTCAAACGAGTGATATTGTTTTAGAAGCACGTGTCATTCGTCTAACGAGTGATATTGTTTTAGAAGCACGTGTCATTCGTCAAACGAGTGATATTGTTTTAGAAGCAAGTGTCATTCGCCAAACGAGTGATATTGTTTTAGAACCACGTGTCATTCGTCAAACGAGTGATATTGTTTTAGAAGCACGTGTCATTCGCCAAACGAGTGATATTGTTTTAGAAGCACGTGTCATTCGCCAAACGAGTGATATTGTTTTAGAACCACGTGTCATTCGTCAAACGAGTGATATTGTTTTAGAAGCACGTGTCATTCGTCAAACGAGTGATATTGTTTTAGAAGCACGTGTCATTCGTCAAACGAGTGATCTTGTTTTAGAAGCACGTGTCATTCGCCAAACGAGTGATATTGTTTTAGAAGCACGTGTCATTCGTCAAACGAGTGATATTGTTTTAGAAGCACGTGTCATTCGTCAAACGAGTGATATTGTTTTAGAAGCACGTGTCATTCGCCAAACGAGTGATATTGTTTTAGAACCACGTGTCATTCGTCAAACGAGTGATATTGTTTTAGAAGCACGTGTCATTCGTCAAACGAGTGATATTGTTTTAGAAGCACGTGTCATTCTCCAAACGAGTGATATTGTTTTAGAAGCACGTGTCATTCGTCAAACGAGTGATATTGTTTTAGAAGCACGTGTCATTCTCCAAACGAGTGATATTGTTTTAGAAGCACGTGTCATTCGTCAAACGAGTGATATTGTTTTAGAAGCACGTGTCATTCTCCAAACGAGTGATATTGTTTTAGAAGCACGTGTCATTCGTCAAACGAGTGATATTGTTTTAGAAGCACGTGTCATTCTCCAAACGAGTGATATTGTTTTAGAAGCACGTGTCATTCGTCAAACGAGTGATATTGTTTTAGAAGCACGTGTCATTCGCCAAACGAGTGATATTGTTTTAGAACCACGTGTCATTCGTCAAACGAGTGATATTGTTTTAGAAGCACGTGTCATTCGTCAAACGAGTGATATTGTTTTAGAAGCACGTGTCATTCGTCAAACGAGTGATATTGTTTTAGAAGCACGTGTCATTCGTCAAACGAGTGATATTGTTTTAGAAGCACGTGTCATTCGTCAAACGAGTGATATTGTTTTAGAAGCATGTGTCATTCGTCAAACGAGTGATATTGTTTTAGAAGCACGTGTCATTCGCCAAACGAGTGATATTGTTTTAGAAGCACGTGTCATTCGTCAAACGAGTGATATTGTTTTAGAAGCACGTGTCATTCGCCAAACGAGTGATATTGTTTTAGAAGCACGTGTCATTCGTCAAACGAGTGATATTGTTTTAGAAGCACGTGTCATTCGCCAAACGAGTGATATTGTTTTAGAAGCACGTGTCATTCGCCAAACGAGTTATATTGTTTTAGAAGCACGTGTCATTCACCAAACGAGTGATATTGTTTTAGAAGCACGTGTCATTCGTCAAACGAGTGATATTGTTTTAGAAGCACGTGTCATTCGTCAAACGAGTGATATTGTTTTAGAAGCACGTGTCATTCGTCAAACGAGTGATATTGTTTTAGAAGCACGTGTCATTCGCCAAACGAGTGATATTGTTTTAGAAGCACGTGTCATTCGCCAAACGAGTGATATTGTTTTAGAAGCACGTGTCATTCGCCAAACGAGTGATATTGTTTTAGAAGCTCGTGTCATTCGTCAAACGAGTGATATTGTTTTAGAAGCACGTGTCATTCGCCAAACGAGTGATATTGTTTTAGAAGCACGTGTCATTCGCCAAACGAGTGATATTGTTTTAGAAGCACGTGTCATTCGCCAAACGAGTGATATTGTTTTAGAAGCACGTGTCATTCGCCAAACGAGTTATATTGTTTTAGAAGCACGTGTCATTCACCAAACGAGTGATATTGTTTTAGAAGCACGTGTCATTCGTCAAACGAGTGATATTGTTTTAGAAGCACGTGTCATTCGTCAAACGAGTGATATTGTTTTAGAAGCACGTGTCATTCGCCAAACGAGTGATATTGTTTTAGAAGCACGTGTCATTCGTCAAACGAGTGATATTGTTTTAGAAGCACGTGTCATTCGCCAAACGAGTGATATTGTTTTAGAAGCACGTGTCATTCGCCAAACGAGTGATATTGTTTTAGAAGCACGTGTCATTCGCCAAACGAGTTATATTGTTTTAGAAGCACGTGTCATTCGCCAAACGAGTGATATTGTTTTAGAAGCACGTGTCATTCGCCAAACGAGTGATATTGTTTTAGAAGCACGTGTCATTCACCAAACGAGTGATATTGTTTTAGAAGCACGTGTCATTCGCCAAATGAGTGATATTGTTTTAGAAGCACGTGTCATTCGTCAAACGAGTGATATTGTTTTAGAAGCACGTGTCATTCGTCAAACGAGTGATATTGTTTTAGAAGCACGTGTCATTCGTCAAACGAGTGATATTGTTTTAGAAGCAAGTGTCATTCGCCAAACGAGTGATATTGTTTTAGAACCACGTGTCATTCGTCAAACGAGTGATATTGTTTTAGAAGCACGTGTCATTCGCCAAACGAGTGATATTGTTTTAGAAGCACGTGTCATTCGCCAAACGAGTGATATTGTTTTAGAACCACGTGTCATTCGTCAAACGAGTGATATTGTTTTAGAAGCACGTGTCATTCGTCAAACGAGTGATATTGTTTTAGAAGCACGTGTCATTCGTCAAACGAGTGATATTGTTTTAGAAGCACGTGTCATTCGCCAAACGAGTGATATTGTTTTAGAAGCACGTGTCATTCGTCAAACGAGTGATATTGTTTTAGAAGCACGTGTCATTCGTCAAACGAGTGATATTGTTTTAGAAGCACGTGTCATTCGCCAAACGAGTGATATTGTTTTAGAACCACGTGTCATTCGTCAAACGAGTGATATTGTTTTAGAAGCACGTGTCATTCGTCAAACGAGTGATATTGTTTTAGAAGCACGTGTCATTCTCCAAACGAGTGATATTGTTTTAGAAGCACGTGTCATTCGTCAAACGAGTGATATTGTTTTAGAAGCACGTGTCATTCTCCAAACGAGTGATATTGTTTTAGAAGCACGTGTCATTCGTCAAACGAGTGATATTGTTTTAGAAGCACGTGTCATTCTCCAAACGAGTGATATTGTTTTAGAAGCACGTGTCATTCGTCAAACGAGTGATATTGTTTTAGAAGCACGTGTCATTCTCCAAACGAGTGATATTGTTTTAGAAGCACGTGTCATTCGTCAAACGAGTGATATTGTTTTAGAAGCACGTGTCATTCGCCAAACGAGTGATATTGTTTTAGAACCACGTGTCATTCGTCAAACGAGTGATATTGTTTTAGAAGCACGTGTCATTCGTCAAACGAGTGATATTGTTTTAGAAGCACGTGTCATTCGTCAAACGAGTGATATTGTTTTAGAAGCACGTGTCATTCGTCAAACGAGTGATATTGTTTTAGAAGCACGTGTCATTCGTCAAACGAGTGATATTGTTTTAGAAGCATGTGTCATTCGTCAAACGAGTGATATTGTTTTAGAAGCACGTGTCATTCGCCAAACGAGTGATATTGTTTTAGAAGCACGTGTCATTCGTCAAACGAGTGATATTGTTTTAGAAGCACGTGTCATTCGTCAAACGAGTGATATTGTTTTAGAAGCACGTGTCATTCGTCAAACGAGTGATATTGTTTTAGAAGCACGTGTCATTCGCCAAACGAGTGATATTGTTTTAGAAGCACGTGTCATTCGCCAAACGAGTGATATTGTTTTAGAACCACGTGTCATTCGTCAAACGAGTGATATTGTTTTAGAAGCACGTGTCATTCGTCAAACGAGTGATATTGTTTTAGAAGCACGTGTCATTCGTCAAACGAGTGATATTGTTTTAGAAGAACGTGTCATTCGTCAAACGAGTGATATTGTTTTAGAAGCACGTGTCATTCGTCAAACGAGTGATATTGTTTTAGAAGCATGTGTCATTCGTCAAACGAGTGATATTGTTTTAGCAGCACGTGTCATTCGCCAAACGAGTGATATTGTTTTAGAAGCACGTGTCATTCGTCAAACGAGTGATATTGTTTTAGAAGCACGTGTCATTCGTCAAACGAGTGATATTGTTTTAGAAGCACGTGTCATTCGTCAAACGAGTGATATTGTTTTAGAAGCACGTGTCATTCGTCAAACGAGTGATATTGTTTTAGAAGCACGTGTCATTCGTCAAACGAGTGATATTGTTTTAGAAGCACGTGTCATTCGTCAAACGAGTGATATTGTTTTAGAAGCATGTGTCATTCGTCAAACGAGTGATATTGTTTTAGAAGCACGTGTCATTCGCCAAACGAGTGATATTGTTTTAGAAGCACGTGTCATTCGTCAAACGAGTGATATTGTTTTAGAAGCACGTGTCATTCGCCAAACGAGTGATATTGTTTTAGAAGCACGTGTCATTCGCCAAACGAGTGATATTGTTTTAGAAGCACGTGTCATACGTCAAACGAGTGATATTGTTTTAGAAGCTCGTGTCATTCGCCAAACGAGTGATATTGTTTTAGAAGCACGTGTCATTCGCCAAACGAGTGATATTGTTTTAGAAGCACGTGTCATTCGTCAAACGAGTGATATTGTTTTAGAAGCACGTGTCATTCGCCAAACGAGTGATATTGTTTTAGAAGCACGTGTCATTCGTCAAACGAGTGATATTGTTTTAGAAGCACGTGTCATTCGCCAAACGAGTTATATTGTTTTAGAAGCACGTGTCATTCGCCAAACGAGTGATATTGTTTTAGAAGCACGTGTCATTCGCCAAACGAGTGATATTGTTTTAGAAGCACGTGTCATTCGCCAAACGAGTGATATTGTTTTAGAAGCACGTGTCATTCGCCAAATGAGTGATATTGTTTTAGAAGCACGTGTCATTCGTCAAACGAGTGATATTGTTTTAGAAGCACGTGTCATTCGTCAAACGAGTGATATTGTTTTAGAAGCACGTGTCATTCGTCAAACGAGTGATATTGTTTTAGAAGCACGTGTCATTCGCCAAACGAGTGATATTGTTTTAGAACCACGTGTCATTCGTCAAACGAGTGATATTGTTTTAGAAGCACGTGTCATTCGCCAAACGAGTGATATTGTTTTAGAAGCACGTGTCATTCGCCAAACGAGTGATATTGTTTTAGAACCACGTGTCATTCGTCAAACGAGTGATATTGTTTTAGAAGCACGGGTCATTCGTCAAACGAGTGATATTGTTTTAGAAGCACGTGTCATTCGTCAAACGAGTGATATTGTTTTAGAAGCACGTGTCATTCGCCAAACGAGTGATATTGTTTTAGAACCACGTGTCATTCGTCAAACGAGTGATATTGTTTTAGAAGCACGTGTCATTCGTCAAACGAGTGATATTGTTTTAGAAGCACGTGTCATTCGCCAAACGAGTGATATTGTTTTAGAACCACGTGTCATTCGTCAAACGAGTGATATTGTTTTAGAAGCACGTGTCATTCGTCAAACGAGTGATATTGTTTTAGAAGCACGTGTCATTCTCCAAACGAGTGATATTGTTTTAGAAGCACGTGTCATTCGTCAAACGAGTGATATTGTTTTAGAAGCACGTGTCATTCTCCAAACGAGTGATATTGTTTTAGAAGCACGTGTCATTCGTCAAACGAGTGATATTGTTTTAGAAGCACGTGTCATTCTCCAAACGAGTGATATTGTTTTAGAAGCACGTGTCATTCGTCAAACGAGTGATATTGTTTTAGAAGCACGTGTCATTCTCCAAACGAGTGATATTGTTTTAGAAGCACGTGTCATTCGTCAAACGAGTGATATTGTTTTAGAAGCACGTGTCATTCGCCAAACGAGTGATATTGTTTTAGAACCACGTGTCATTCGTCAAACGAGTGATATTGTTTTAGAAGCACGTGTCATTCGTCAAACGAGTGATATTGTTTTAGAAGCACGTGTCATTCGTCAAACGAGTGATATTGTTTTAGAAGCACGTGTCATTCGTCAAACGAGTGATATTGTTTTAGAAGCACGTGTCATTCGTCAAACGAGTGATATTGTTTTAGAAGCATGTGTCATTCGTCAAACGAGTGATATTGTTTTAGAAGCACGTGTCATTCGCCAAACGAGTGATATTGTTTTAGAAGCACGTGTCATTCGTCAAACGAGTGATATTGTTTTAGAAGCACGTGTCATTCGTCAAACGAGTGATATTGTTTTAGAATCACGTGTCATTCGTCAAACGAGTGATATTGTTTTAGAAGCACGTGTCATTCGCCAAACGAGTGATATTGTTTTAGAAGCACGTGTCATTCGCCAAACGAGTGATATTGTTTTAGAACCACGTGTCATTCGTCAAACGAGTGATATTGTTTTAGAAGCACGTGTCATTCGTCAAACGAGTGATATTGTTTTAGAAGCACGTGTCATTCGTCAAACGAGTGATATTGTTTTAGAAGCACGTGTCATTCGTCAAACGAGTGATATTGTTTTAGAAGCACGTTTCATTCGTCAAACGAGTGATATTGTTTTAGAAGCATGTGTCATTCGTCAAACGAGTGATATTGTTTTAGAAGCACGTGTCATTCGCCAAACGAGTGATATTGTTTTAGAAGCACGTGTCATTCGTCAAACGAGTGATATTGTTTTAGAAGCACGTGTCATTCGTCAAACGAGTGATATTGTTTTAGAAGCACGTGTCATTCGTCAAACGAGTGATATTGTTTTAGAAGCACGTGTCATTCACCAAACGAGTGATATTGTTTTAGAAGCACGTGTCATTCGCCAAATGAGTGATATTGTTTTAGAAGCACGTGTCATTCGTCAAACGAGTGATATTGTTTTAGAAGCACGTGTCATTCGTCAAACGAGTGATATTGTTTTAGAAGCACGTGTCATTCGTCAAACGAGTGATATTGTTTTAGAAGCACGTGTCATTCGCCAAACGAGTGATATTGTTTTAGAACCACGTGTCATTCGTCAAACGAGTGATATTGTTTTAGAAGCACGTGTCATTCGCCAAACGAGTGATATTGTTTTAGAAGCACGTGTCATTCGCCAAACGAGTGATATTGTTTTAGAACCACGTGTCATTCGTCAAACGAGTGATATTGTTTTAGAAGCACGTGTCATTCGTCAAACGAGTGATATTGTTTTAGAAGCACGTGTCATTCGTCAAACGAGTGATATTGTTTTAGAAGCACGTGTCATTCGCCAAACGAGTGATATTGTTTTAGAACCACGTGTCATTCGTCAAACGAGTGAAATTGTTTTAGAAGCACGTGTCATTCGCCAAACGAGTGATATTGTTTTAGAACCACGTGTCATTCGTCAAACGAGTGATATTGTTTTAGAAGCACGTGTCATTCGTCAAACGAGTGATATTGTTTTAGAAGCACGTGTCATTCTCCAAACGAGTGATATTGTTTTAGAAGCACGTGTCATTCGTCAAACGAGTGATATTGTTTTAGAAGCACGTGTCATTCTCCAAACGAGTGATATTGTTTTAGAAGCACGTGTCATTCGTCAAACGAGTGATATTGTTTTAGAAGCACGTGTCATTCTCCAAACGAGTGATATTGTTTTAGAAGCACGTGTCATTCGTCAAACGAGTGATATTGTTTTAGAAGCACGTGTCATTCTCCAAACGAGTGATATTGTTTTAGAAGCACGTGTCATTCGTCAAACGAGTGATATTGTTTTAGAAGCACGTGTCATTCGCCAAACGAGTGATATTGTTTTAGAAGCACGTGTCATTCGTCAAACGAGTGATATTGTTTTAGAAGCACGTGTCATTCGTCAAACGAGTGATATTGTTTTAGAAGCACGTGTCATTCGTCAAACGAGTGATATTGTTTTAGAAGCACGTGTCATTCGTCAAACGAGTGATATTGTTTTAGAAGCACGTGTCATTCGTCAAACGAGTGATATTGTTTTAGAAGCATGTGTCATTCGTCAAACGAGTGATATTGTTTTAGAAGCACGTGTCATTCGCCAAACGAGTGATATTGTTTTAGAAGCACGTGTCATTCGTCAAATGAGTGATATTGTTTTAGAAGCACGTGTTATTCGTCAAACGAGTGATATTGTTTTAGAAGCACGTGTCATTCGTCAAACGAGTGATATTGTTTTAGAAGCACGTGTCATTCGTCAAACGAGTGATATGGTTTAGAAGCACGTGTCATTCGCCAAACGAGTGATATTGTTTTAGAACCACGTGTCATTCGTCAAACGAGTGATATTGTTTTAGAAGCACGTGTCATTCGTCAAACGAGTGATATTGTTTTAGAAGCACGTGTCATTCGTCAAACGAGTGATATTGTTTTAGAAGCACGTGTCATTCGTCAAACGAGTGATATTGTTTTAGAAGCACGTGTCATTCGTCAAACGAGTGATATTGTTTTAGAAGCATGTGTCATTCGTCAAACGAGTGATATTGTTTTAGAAGCACGTGTCATTCGCCAAACGAGTGATATTGTTTTAGAAGCACGTGTCATTCGTCAAACGAGTGATATTGTTTTAGAAGCACGTGTCATTCGTCAAACGAGTGATATTGTTTTAGAAGCACGTGTCATTCGTCAAACGAGTGATATTGTTTTAGAAGCACGTGTCATTCGTCAAACGAGTGATATTGTTTTAGAAGCACGTGTCATTCGCCAAACGAGTGATATTGTTTTAGAACCACGTGTCATTCGTCAAACGAGTGATATTGTTTTAGAAGCACGTGTCATTCGCCAAACGAGTGATATTGTTTTAGAAGCACGTGTCATTCGCCAAACGAGTGATATTGTTTTAGAACCACGTGTCATTCGTCAAACGAGTGATATTGTTTTAGAAGCACGGGTCATTCGTCAAACGAGTGATATTGTTTTAGAAGCACGTGTCATTCGTCAAACGAGTGATATTGTTTTAGAAGCACGTGTCATTCGCCAAACGAGTGATATTGTTTTAGAACCACGTGTCATTCGTCAAACGAGTGATATTGTTTTAGAAGCACGTGTCATTCGTCAAACGAGTGATATTGTTTTAGAAGCACGTGTCATTCGCCAAACGAGTGATATTGTTTTAGAACCACGTGTCATTCGTCAAACGAGTGATATTGTTTTAGAAGCACGTGTCATTCGTCAAACGAGTGATATTGTTTTAGAAGCACGTGTCATTCTCCAAACGAGTGATATTGTTTTAGAAGCACGTGTCATTCGTCAAACGAGTGATATTGTTTTAGAAGCACGTGTCATTCTCCAAACGAGTGATATTGTTTTAGAAGCACGTGTCATTCGTCAAACGAGTGATATTGTTTTAGAAGCACGTGTCATTCTCCAAACGAGTGATATTGTTTTAGAAGCACGTGTCATTCGTCAAACGAGTGATATTGTTTTAGAAGCACGTGTCATTCTCCAAACGAGTGATATTGTTTTAGAAGCACGTGTCATTCGTCAAACGAGTGATATTGTTTTAGAAGCACGTGTCATTCGCCAAACGAGTGATATTGTTTTAGAACCACGTGTCATTCGTCAAACGAGTGATATTGTTTTAGAAGCACGTGTCATTCGTCAAACGAGTGATATTGTTTTAGAAGCACGTGTCATTCGTCAAACGAGTGATATTGTTTTAGAAGCACGTGTCATTCGTCAAACGAGTGATATTGTTTTAGAAGCACGTGTCATTCGTCAAACGAGTGATATTGTTTTAGAAGCATGTGTCATTCGTCAAACGAGTGATATTGTTTTAGAAGCACGTGTCATTCGCCAAACGAGTGATATTGTTTTAGAAGCACGTGTCATTCGTCAAACGAGTGATATTGTTTTAGAAGCACGTGTCATTCGTCAAACGAGTGATATTGTTTTAGAATCACGTGTCATTCGTCAAACGAGTGATATTGTTTTAGAAGCACGTGTCATTCGCCAAACGAGTGATATTGTTTTAGAAGCACGTGTCATTCGCCAAACGAGTGATATTGTTTTAGAACCACGTGTCATTCGTCAAACGAGTGATATTGTTTTAGAAGCACGTGTCATTCGTCAAACGAGTGATATTGTTTTAGAAGCACGTTTCATTCGTCAAACGAGTGATATTGTTTTAGAAGCATGTGTCATTCGTCAAACGAGTGATATTGTTTTAGAAGCACGTGTCATTCGCCAAACGAGTGATATTGTTTTAGAAGCACGTGTCATTCGTCAAACGAGTGATATTGTTTTAGAAGCACGTGTCATTCGTCAAACGAGTGATATTGTTTTAGAAGCACGTGTCATTCGTCAAACGAGTGATATTGTTTTAGAAGCACGTGTCATTCACCAAACGAGTGATATTGTTTTAGAAGCACGTGTCATTCGCCAAATGAGTGATATTGTTTTAGAAGCACGTGTCATTCGTCAAACGAGTGATATTGTTTTAGAAGCACGTGTCATTCGTCAAACGAGTGATATTGTTTTAGAAGCACGTGTCATTCGTCAAACGAGTGATATTGTTTTAGAAGCACGTGTCATTCGCCAAACGAGTGATATTGTTTTAGAACCACGTGTCATTCGTCAAACGAGTGATATTGTTTTAGAAGCACGTGTCATTCGCCAAACGAGTGATATTGTTTTAGAAGCACGTGTCATTCGCCAAACGAGTGATATTGTTTTAGAACCACGTGTCATTCGTCAAACGAGTGATATTGTTTTAGAAGCACGTGTCATTCGTCAAACGAGTGATATTGTTTTAGAAGCACGTGTCATTCGTCAAACGAGTGATATTGTTTTAGAAGCACGTGTCATTCGCCAAACGAGTGATATTGTTTTAGAACCACGTGTCATTCGTCAAACGAGTGAAATTGTTTTAGAAGCACGTGTCATTCGCCAAACGAGTGATATTGTTTTAGAACCACGTGTCATTCGTCAAACGAGTGATATTGTTTTAGAAGCACGTGTCATTCGTCAAACGAGTGATATTGTTTTAGAAGCACGTGTCATTCTCCAAACGAGTGATATTGTTTTAGAAGCACGTGTCATTCGTCAAACGAGTGATATTGTTTTAGAAGCACGTGTCATTCTCCAAACGAGTGATATTGTTTTAGAAGCACGTGTCATTCGTCAAACGAGTGATATTGTTTTAGAAGCACGTGTCATTCTCCAAACGAGTGATATTGTTTTAGAAGCACGTGTCATTCGTCAAACGAGTGATATTGTTTTAGAAGCACGTGTCATTCTCCAAACGAGTGATATTGTTTTAGAAGCACGTGTCATTCGTCAAACGAGTGATATTGTTTTAGAAGCACGTGTCATTCGCCAAACGAGTGATATTGTTTTAGAAGCACGTGTCATTCGTCAAACGAGTGATATTGTTTTAGAAGCACGTGTCATTCGTCAAACGAGTGATATTGTTTTAGAAGCACGTGTCATTCGTCAAACGAGTGATATTGTTTTAGAAGCACGTGTCATTCGTCAAACGAGTGATATTGTTTTAGAAGCACGTGTCATTCGTCAAACGAGTGATATTGTTTTAGAAGCATGTGTCATTCGTCAAACGAGTGATATTGTTTTAGAAGCACGTGTCATTCGCCAAACGAGTGATATTGTTTTAGAAGCACGTGTCATTCGTCAAATGAGTGATATTGTTTTAGAAGCACGTGTTATTCGTCAAACGAGTGATATTGTTTTAGAAGCACGTGTCATTCGTCAAACGAGTGATATTGTTTTAGAAGCACGTGTCATTCGTCAAACGAGTGATATGGTTTAGAAGCACGTGTCATTCGCCAAACGAGTGATATTGTTTTAGAACCACGTGTCATTCGTCAAACGAGTGATATTGTTTTAGAAGCACGTGTCATTCGTCAAACGAGTGATATTGTTTTAGAAGCACGTGTCATTCGTCAAACGAGTGATATTGTTTTAGAAGCACGTGTCATTCGTCAAACGAGTGATATTGTTTTAGAAGCACGTGTCATTCGTCAAACGAGTGATATTGTTTTAGAAGCATGTGTCATTCGTCAAACGAGTGATATTGTTTTAGAAGCACGTGTCATTCGCCAAACGAGTGATATTGTTTTAGAAGCACGTGTCATTCGTCAAACGAGTGATATTGTTTTAGAAGCACGTGTCATTCGTCAAACGAGTGATATTGTTTTAGAAGCACGTGTCATTCGTCAAACGAGTGATATTGTTTTAGAAGCACGTGTCATTCGTCAAACGAGTGATATTGTTTTAGAAGCACGTGTCATTCGTCAAACGAGTGATATTGTTTTAGAAGCACGTGTCATTCGTCAAACGAGTGATATTGTTTTAGAAGCATGTGTCATTCGTCAAACGAGTGATATTGTTTTAGAAGCACGTGTCATTCGCCAAACGAGTGATATTGTTTTAGAAGCACGTGTCATTCGTCAAACGAGTGATATTGTTTTAGAAGCACGTGTCATTCGTCAAACGAGTGATATTGTTTTAGAAGCACGTGTCATTCGTCAAACGAGTGATATTGTTTTAGAAGCACGTGTCATTCGCCAAACGAGTGATATTGTTTTAGAAGCACGTGTCATTCGCCAAACGAGTGATATTGTTTTAGAACCACGTGTCATTCGTCAAACGAGTGATATTGTTTTAGAAGCACGTGTCATTCGTCAAACGAGTGATATTGTTTTAGAAGCACGTGTCATTCGTCAAACGAGTGATATTGTTTTAGAAGCACGTGTCATTCGTCAAACGAGTGATATTGTTTTAGAAGCACGTGTCATTCGTCAAACGAGTGATATTGTTTTAGAAGCATGTGTCATTCGTCAAACGAGTGATATTGTTTTAGAAGCACGTGTCATTCGCCAAACGAGTGATATTGTTTTAGAAGCACGTGTCATTCGTCAAACGAGTGATATTGTTTTAGAAGCACGTGTCATTCGTCAAACGAGTGATATTGTTTTAGAAGCACGTGTCATTCGCCAAACGAGTGATATTGTTTTAGAACCACGTGTCATTCGTCAAACGAGTGATATTGTTTTAGAAGCACGTGTCATTCGTCAAACGAGTGATATTGTTTTAGAAGCACGTGTCATTCGCCAAACGAGTGATATTGTTTTAGAAGCACGTGTCATTCGTCAAACGAGTGATATTGTTTTAGAAGCACGTGTCATTCGCCAAACGAGTGATATTGTTTTAGAAGCACGTGTCATTCGTCAAACGAGTGATATTGTTTTAGAAGCACGTGTCATTCTCCAAACGAGTGATATTGTTTTAGAAGCACGTGTCATTCGTCAAACGAGTGATATTGTTTTAGAAGCACGTGTCATTCGCCAAACGAGTGATATTGTTTTAGAACCACGTGTCATTCGTCAAACGAGTGATATTGTTTTAGAAGCACGTGTCATTCGTCAAACGAGTGATATAAATGGTTATTTTATAAACAAATATTCCGTAGACGAGTTCATTTCATTGCAGCCACATTCTCTATGAATTGTTTTTTTGTTGTTCTGTTTTAAACTTTGTAACGATTTTTATATTTTTTCTAATTTGCCTATTTTAAAAGACCCTCGTGTTATTTAAGAACAGTTTTACATTCAGTTAATGTCCTGGTAGTACTATGAGTCGGTGCCCATCCGTGGCTGCAATGAAATTAACTTGTCTACGGAATATTTGTTTATAAAATATTCGTCGACAAAACAAATGAATCTACCAACCCATCTTGTCCTAAACATACATTTCCGGTTTCGGCATAAAACGACTCAACGATGGTTGATATGTCGTAAAATCCAACACCCAACAACAAACACTCATTCAATACGCTAAATGAACCGTTTGTTTTTCTTTCGTCACATCATGTGTATTTTTTTAACGAATTTACATGACTGGCGCGATGCTAAACTTTTTATAGGAGTGCATATGAAACATAGTTTTGAACACCTGCTCATATCTGGCGTTGTTTATCGAAGGAACCATCCTTTGTTCACACATGTACACAAGTGCACTCGCTCACGCCTTAACAAATGCACACATACGCAAACACATACAAACCACATATACCCAACACACATACATACGGATAAAGTCACACACACAAGTGTTTTCTTATGATTGTTTTGTTTTCTCGTTATTTTCCCAACGTGTTAGTGATATTACGCATGTCCGACACTATTTCTGGATAGCGTAATGATAAAAATCTATTTCTACCATATTTCATATGTATTAACATCTATTTGACGATACATGCTGTATATTCTCCCAAGTGATTATTGCAATCGATTCGTTTGTTATCCATCTGGTGACTCGGCTTGTCATCTTGTATTCTACTTAATATCTCATGGCGTTCAGATGAATACATAATTACGAAATTCGTTGTGTATTCATAATGATAATTTATAGAACCTGCAGACCATTATTCCCGGCCGGGTTGATTGGTGGCATAATACATCCTTATGACGTTTCAATTACCATTTCCTTATATAGGCTATACTGGCAATAAAAAACTCAGACGGGCATCTTAAGGTCACCGCAGCTAATAATCAACTGTTTAACTACATCACTGATTATTCCAAAGTGTCGTCTATCTTAATCTGTGTTCTTGGTAAACCAATAAGCCTTTGGTATATCTTATCTCCCATTTACTATGAAATCATTGGACAATTATCGGCGCTATTTTTGAGTTCAACATGTGGAGTTCAATATCCATTCAGAGCATTCAAGATCACTGTATTTAACCCTGCTATTCCTAAACACGTATGGAATAGTCTTATAAATTCTCCGCAGCTGTAATAATTAACCTGACAGACAGATACCTCTCTATGTACAGTCTCTGACACAAAACACGCCGTGTATCTGTTGAATTACCACCTACCGTGGTTTTAGAGTGGGTCATTTACTAGATCGATTATTCTTCTTTAATAATGTATGTAAACATAATTAATCCTTTAAATCTTCATTAACGAGGAGATTCCTAAAATAATCTGTATAATATTAGATATCCAATAACTTCTGCAATAATTTGAATTCACTAAAATTTAATAGTACGCGGGATTATTAAATTGAATTAAATAATATTTATATATAACATTTATGTTTTTTGATATATTTAACTTCATTAAATTTTGATCTACATAAAAAATTAATTAACATTTCACTGTTTGAAACTATTAAAACATGATAGCACCCATGGAGAATTGGAGGCACGTAGTGCTTTATGAGTTTAAAAAGAAAATATAACTGTTCAGGCGAAGTGATTCGAAATATTTACGAGTCTGATGTTAAAGAATGGCAAAATGAAAGAAAATATAAAATATTGTCGACAAAATGAAAAAAAAATGAAATTACACCCATGCAGATGAAGACCGACCACGAAGTCGAGTGTGAAGAAGATATTATTGTGGCATCACTTAAAGGAAATCCTTTCCAAATGGGTGCTTCATGAATCGTTTGAAAGCAATTGTAAATCTCGAGTTGAAATCGGCAGATAATTCATAAGGCACTCATTTTCCAAGCGTAGTAACCGGTCATACTTGTTGAAGATGGAACTTTAAAGTTTTATGGTTTGAGGAAAGGTTTATTGGCAAATTTTCAACTGATAACGCCAGGTTTTCTTTAAGTGATTTGACAAGAATCCCTTCTTCTTCTTCTTCTTCTTCTTCTTCTTCTTCTTCTTCTTCATCATCAAACTCAAATTGATATTCAGATTAGTCTTCATTTTCGAGGGCGAGATTTAAATTTCCGAATTATGTAAACCTGTGCATACTTTGAGTTGCTTCGGCTGCAAAGTTACCTTTTAAAACTCATAGAACATTATGTGCTTACGATACTCCTAGGAGACTATTACATTGAAAATCTAATTAATTTTTCCTGTGAAATAAAATTTAATAAAGTTAAATGTGTCCCAAAACATATCTATGATATATAAATATTATTTAGTTAGATTGTATATTCTTAATTATTTTTAATTTTCAGAGAATACAAATCTGGACAGGCAATACACCGACGATGAAGAATATTTCCATAAGTATCATTCAGGCGTTATTATTATTAATTATTCAGTTTCCAGAGTTATTTTTTATAGAAAAAAAAAGATTTTAGACGATGATAGAATATTTTTGCCACTGATTGTTTGTTAAGGCTTTAATACACTTTTTAGGCATTTGTTGTAATGTTTGTAATATACATAAACCACTTTCACATGATCCCAAAACAATTGTTTTTTCATACTGCTTGTCCAAATCATCCTCATCATATTATTGTGCTTTAAAAATGTAGCCGGATGTGACATCAGAGCTCGGGATGTTTCGTCACACAACCAGAATCTAAACAGATGTCGGTTAAGATTAAACAGAAAAAAATGCAAGTTTATTTACGTTCCTTCGTTCGATCAAACTCTTTATATAACGATTTATTCGTCATTTCCAGTCTAAAAGGGATTTGCTACTTTAAAAAGAGACAACAAAATCTGAATGAAAAACCAAAACTAACACTCCATCTTAGCTTAGATGTGTCTGTCTTCTAATCAACATATAGATAGAAAGTGACGTGGTTGGACGAAAAGAGATAGGGTGAAATTTCGAGAGAGAGAGAGAGAGAGAGAGAGAGAGAGAGAGAGAGCGAGAGAGAGAGAGAGAGAGAGATGAAGAATATTAAGCTTCGCTTGCTTTCCTGCGCTCATTAGGAAGTGTCGTTGATTTGGAACTTTGTTCCTCGCCAATCTTTACTCCGTCCTTTCGAAATAAACCATTTCTACGCGCTATATGAAGCCGGCTTTCTGCAATTTTTTTTTTACTTACTAAATCTGTTTAGGTTATCCTTCTGGAATAATTACGTTTCATTTTATTATTATTTTTTGTGTGTGAAGGTATGTAAGCATACCTACGTCACAGTTCTCAATATTGTTACTTTATATTCTCATATTTTTTTCTGAAAATTAAATAGCTATTCGAATGCGTATGATTTCTGTGTAAATGTTGCAAAAAGGAAATTCTCCGTTAAAAAAAGAATTGCACTTACACAAGTCATCAAGTTTGCGGTCATTTCACAATGAAATACTAATAGCTCGTAAAACCACTTCGTTGCATAAAAATAAACTATATTAAATAATAAATCTTTTTACAAACGTGAGATTGCACAATCTGCGTATCTTTTAATTACGACAAACCAATTCGGCCTCTATTCCGAAGTTTAACAAAAAATACATCATAAAGAAAAGGATTCTTTAAAGAAACCTTATTTAATAATTCTAAAATATAAAAATACAACCGATATTTTCAGTTCTGATATTGGCGCCGTTGAAATATACTGTTTCTCTTTTGTTTACAAAGACATATATATATATATATATATATATATATATATATATATATATATAGGGTGGGCCAAAATAAGGGTCCTATCTTTAAATTTGAATAACTTGAATTTGAATAACTTTCACAAAATAAAAGTTAAACTCACCAAACTTTATGTGTGTGTAGACTGACCCTTCCGAGATTTTTTGAAATAAACAAAACAAATTTTAGCCGAAAAACACTTCTTAAAACTTACAAAAACTAAAGTATTGTTTTTTACACTGTTTTGAGTTTTTTAAGCAAAAATAATGTTTTCTAAATGAGGGTACGTTTCTTAGGGCTAATACGGCTCATGCTTGCTTCGGAAGGGGTCCTTTACTTATTCTAAAAAAAAAATCAAAAAAAATCAATAAATAAAAAAGTTATGAATTTTTAAAAATAGGACCCTTATTTTTGCCCACCCTGTATATATATATGTAGATATTAATCGACTGTTGATTAGAGATTTTACTTCTAACAAAAGATTATTTCATAATCTATATTTTAAATACGTTAAAATCATTTGGTAATTTCGCACAACGACAGAAAAATATTTGTGACAGCCATTTTGTTGTATAATAATGGAGAAAACTGGTTAAAATGATGTCACTATTCACCTTCGCTATTGAAAGTAATTTCGAAACCAAATGTCCGGCGAGAATTAAAATTTATTAAAAAAAAAGAGTATTTTACTACATTATTTTTTGTCATAACCAAAGAAGAACAGTATTTTTCGATCGCGCCACTATTGTAACAATGAACAACAATACTTTCTTCTTGAACAAACTATCTGTATTATTTTTATTTGTTAAAAAGAAAATATAATAATACTATAAAACAAACACATGTTCTTCAAAAATCGTAATCCATATTTCATCCATAAAGTTTAACAAAAAAAATCATTTTAACAAAAAAAAATATGGTAATATAATAATGGTAATTGTTTTTTAATCTCTAACTTGCTGTACCTACTCACCGTTGCACTTTGCTTTTCATTTTTTGAGACTATGCAGTTTTTCTCCTTAAATTTTGTATCTTTTTCAACGAAAGGGAAGTAAGTCTGTGATAAATGACTTACGCCATTTTTTCTAAAATATTATTTTTCCTTTCCAAACAAACAGAAGTAAGTCTGTAATGAAAAGTTGTTCTCTTTTTAATTGCGGCTATACGAAAATAAATCCGACCGGATAAATTATTTTCTGGAAGGAATTAGCTCGAATCACATTTTGTTGTTCTTAGCAATACGGACCAACGGTCAACAAAATAAAATAGCTATTCAGAATAAAACATTGATTTTGTAGGAAGGAACGTATTGATAAGAATCCGACTAATTTTACTTTATTATATAGATTATATAGGTAAACAACTTTCAGACTCTGTCGATTGATTTGTCGGTGTTTGAAAAAGCATTTTTTCGATCCGTCCAAACTTCTCTAGTAAAGCTTTTGTCCGTCCGTCAGTGTGTTTATCTGTCACGCTTAACTTTGAAGTAACACTTTTATCGCTAATCGTGCGGATTAAATGTACATATATCCGTTCTTATTTGGATTTTTCCTGATGATTTTGATTTAGTTCATCTTTAGAAGCAGCAGTAGTCGTATTTTTGGTAGACATTCTTTCGATGTTGTATTGAATATCGAAAGTTTGTCTCGTCGTTGTAAAATCAGTCGTGTTGCTTTCAAACGATTAACAATGGCGCCGATTTGTGATCGATGTAATTGCTCACACAGCCGCCATCTTTTTCCAATGTTTGATTATTCTACCGCTTTGATAGTTTGGATTGCACTTGTTTATACAACAATGTTATGGCAATAATTAGAAGGCGAATAGACTGCTTTAACTCCACAGAAAGTGCCCCGTCAGCCAGTTTGGGTAGGAAAAAGTTTCAGAAGTGTCGAAGAGGGTTCGAGAGTTAAAAGTTCAGACTACGTACATCTTTATAAAACCACTTAAATTAATAGAATAATTCAGTGAGAAATTACGAATTAACAACTGGTATGAGTACACAAAATCGAAGATTAGTAGCAATCTGGATATACTTACTGTCACTCATAATCCAGGGAAAGACTTGTTTTTACCAAAGATTGGTGTGACAATTCTTATAAATGAAACTAATATTTCATTCACTGAGTCTTTTTACTTCCGTGATATATTTTGTAAAAAAAATAATATTTTTCACTTTAATTCCGTAAACCATGTGTTCATTTTCACTCAACGAATAGTAAGCGAGAATAAGGCTACAATCCTGATATAAACAAATGCTTCCTAATGATACCGTTGTCATAAAAGTTCGATCGTTTCTGTTTAGCGATTTTACGGCATATCAACTCATTTTATGTAGTAATACCGAATCATAATAGATAGTGGTACGGGGGTTAGTGGTTAGTCCAATGCATACCATTGCGATCTAATGAAATCGTCCATGCCAAATCCAATCTAACCGGGTCTAGTGTAATCATTTATGCCTTAATAATTTTTGGAAATGTGTGTTTCAGCATTAAATAACGAAAAAGGGTTGATTCGCCGTAAAACAAATGAACTAAATCAAATCTATTGTATTCGATTAGTTGAACAGAAGTTGCTATTTTACTAATAGATGAAGAAAGAATGTGCTTTTATATTTTTTCGAACGCCATCGGTGCGTAATTGAAAGTTCGATCAATATTTTCCGATGATGCAAAAGAATCGCTAAACTTCAAAGCGAATTAGAATTCAGTGCGTATGTTGTAATGTTTACGAAGACGGATTCGTGAATCAACAAAGCGACTTCACATCGAGTCGGATGAAGTACGAAAAGGTACGGACGTACGTCTTTTATGAGTAAAATAGCATTCGTGTCCCTCAAATTGTTTATAATAGACTAGCAGGGCTACCCGATGTTGCATGGGACCATAAAAAACGTAAAATAGATCAAAAAGTGTGTGCAACATATTTTTATTAAAACTACTATCTCTCTATCTGTCTCTTCATTTTTATTTCTTACTCCCTTCCCCGTTTTTCTCTTCTCTCCCCCCACGATCTTTCTTCACCACCCATTACCTTCTCTTGTTTTAATGTATTGGAAATAATAATAATGTAAATCATTCACCTGAGATTCTAGTTTAAAGTTATTGCTTTTCGGCAACATTAAGTTTCTTAAAAATATAATGAAATCTATATTTACTTTAATCTATTCCCGGACAACGCCGAGTTACTTATCTTCTAATTTCCCCCCTTAATAATATAATGAAGCCTATATTTGTTTTAGCGTATTCCTAGGCAACGCTGAGTTCCTTGTCTTCCACTTCTTCATAAAGCATATACCACATAGGAAATGCACTACTGCATTATTACACACATTTGCTCTTTCGTTGGGTATTGAGCACCTACAGATTCAGCAAACACTACTTACCAAGTGTAACACTGTATTATTATACACACCGGCTCTATAAAGAATATTGATCATTCCGATTCATCATATACCACTGATCAATTGCAATAATGTATTCTTACACACATATGCTATTTATACCGCACTTTTCGATTCACTATATATCCCTTATTACGTGTAATGTTATATTATTACAGCCAGCTGCCCTATCTAAGGTTTTGAGCATTATTTGATTCATCATATACCACTTAATAAGTGTAATAATGTATTATAAAACACACCTGCTCTATTAAGCACATTCAGATTCAGCATTAACAACGTACATAATGTAATTGAAACCATAGCTGGAGCGTGAATGTGCCTTTATATCATTTTGGACATCACTAGTACGTAATTGAAAGTTCAATCGATATATGTTTACCAAGACGGATCCTTAAATCGACAAAGCAAGTTCAAATCCAGTCGAATAAAAAGACAGGAATGTCCGTACATATCCTTTTATGAGTACGATAGCAGTTCATACACCGTACATTGTTTATAATGGATTATTTATAATAGAAATTGGGGTTCGCGATTGGCTTAATGGATATCGTTACGGATTATGAAAAGAGCAATGTCGACTTCAAACCTTCTCGGCTCGATGACTTGTTCAAGTACGCAATAAAATAACTGGGAAACGCATTAACCAACATCCAAACCCCCAGTGATAAGCAATAGTGATTGTGTTTAGTATTCTGATTGTGTTTAGTATACACTAGTAAGTGTGTTTAGTATTCTTCTCAAGAGTGATTCCCACTATTATTCACCGAGGATCGTGTTTAATCAATTGTTTGCGGTAAGTTTTGTATTTCGACATTAAATAGACGTCAAAAGCATTGCTATACCAAACAACAGAAAAACACAATCGACAGCGTATTGACATTAACCGTTGATATGTCATAAAACAGACAAACCTGGCTAAATACCCAGAAGTCCAAACTCATAGAACATGTTGTAGAAAGAATATCTGTATAATAAAACGGTTATACACGTTTGTACGTAAGCTAACACCTTTCACAGCCATTACAAAATGAAATCGTGCGATTAAAAACATAATTGAAAATTACCTGGTGTGACTAATGCGAAAGATTTCGCCTTTACCCATTTTAAAATGAATTGTTCCTAAATGGAATACTGTTAATTAGTCCACTATATAAAAAATACTCTTTACATTTTATTTTTATTTGACTGTAATTTTAATACGCATGTAATTGTTTCAATTTGTAATAAAACATGTTTAAAGTTACATTCGTTTTATTAATTTAATGAATATTTACCTGACACTTATTTTTACAGTAAATAAGAGAATATTTATTGTTTAAAAATGTTTACATGGTTATAAAGAAGAGGCAGATTCGTTTTATTTATTTAAATAATCCTCAACTTGCAATAGCAATTAGTTTACGGGAGAAGAAAAAGCCAATTTTATCTTAATATTATTAAACCTTACATACATTTATTATTTCAAAGGAAAGGGAATTGATCGTAAATCATTTAGATGAAGCAGACAACAGTCGAATTTCACTATGTTGTTTTTATATTGGTTACATTGTAGGAGTGAGATGGCCGGCAGAGTGGGGAAGTTTTGGGGTTTTATTGTTGCTGAATTGTTGATTTGATCTCTCCTGATCTCTAGTTGTCGCTGGAAATCTCATCTCATTGGAATGCAATTCTGTCGTATATATTAATTGATCAAAACACGTTATCTTAGATAGAGATAGAACGAGAGATATACAGAGAACAGGCGTCTTCCACACCTATACTTAGGAACGGGATAACCCTCAGATAGTTATATGTCTGTTATTGTCATTTGTCCTTCTACCCCATTACACTTACTTTCTATTTGGCGCGATAATCACTCATCTGAAAATCAGCTGTTCATTCTCAATTTTCAAGGGTGAAGCATGGAAGCGATTCAAAACATTCAATAGTTAGACCTGCTTTGTCTGACACAAGTAAATCCAATGGATGACACATTTTCATTCTAAAAATGTTCTAAAACAAAGATGTATCATTATCGCACACCAATCTATTCGAATATCTTCATCTTTGTTATTATTTTTACCACTAGCATGTGTCTCTTCTGATGTGTCCCCTCTCTCAAAAGGAATCCTACATTTTTCTTTTTCACTTAAAAATTGTTTTAGTTCTTAGAAATTCCAGCCATTTTTAGGTACTCAGTATATTCAGTAATACATACGCCAAATTTTGAACTGAACTTTTTTTTCTTCTTCAATATTTGTTTGGCAAAGTGCATTGCCATGCTGGAGGAAAACACTTTTCCGAACATGTTGATTAAATATTTCGTTTAGACAATTAAGTTCCTGGCAATATATTTCCATAATAATGGTATTTCTTATTCCAATAATTCATAATAAACATTGCATTTCATGTCCATAATAGAGTTGAGAGTTTTTTTAATTTTCGTCTTAGTATCAGTTACTGTCTTAATTATAACGTTTTCCCCTCAATGTGTGAATGCATTATAACATTCTTGCATTTGCAACGAAACAATAAAAAGGCGAACAACATGCTATTCCCGATGAAGAGATTGTTGCAGATGGTAACACGTTCAGTTTGGTTCTTAAAAGGGAGTAGATAAAGTATTCAGATGCTCTATTCGTAGATATAGTAACTGTAAATGTTTGGCGGCTATAGAGTTAAACCACAGGATTTATTTCATTCAACATGACATTGTGACGTGACCTTACCACGACTGTTAATATTTCATTCACAAATAATTGCAAATGGCAAAT
This sequence comes from Sepiola atlantica, assembly GCA_963556195.1. NCBI lineage: Eukaryota > Metazoa > Mollusca > Cephalopoda > Sepiida > Sepiolidae > Sepiola > Sepiola atlantica. The sequence goes on from OY744547.1 coordinate 35,861,637, forward strand.
TAAAAACTAAGCGGAAACTTATGTTTCGTTTTTCTGTATTCATTTACTTTCTCTTATATTCCGATATGATTGCTAAACTTTCCTGTAACTGAATATAATATTTCAAATCCTAATTTGTGTCGGTTATTTTCGATCCCTTTGTTGTGCTTACCGGTTGTCTTTTTTCTAAAAAGGAAGTTTGTAAAAGAATCGAACCTTTTTCCTTTATATTTCTCTTAATCCGGTGATTCATACTTAATATTTGCGTGGCGTACTATTTCGTCTGAAACATATTTATAATAGCATGCAGATAGCCAAAAGCGTTAACCTATAGTAAAATTGGGTATTAGAACAATACACGCTTAATCAAGTAGGTCATGAAAGTAAAAATGAAGGTCACTTCTATAAAAGTAGATATTCTATCAAAACGCTTAAAAATAACAGATATAGAGTGGCCATTATAATGGGGAACTACATCGCTCTGAGCACTTCAGTTCAATTTTTACACTTTCAACCAATTCACCTCGGATGTTCATAGATAATCTTATTTGACAGTTCAGTTATAAACAAACCTTTTAATATTTTGACGACATCATAGAGTAACCACTATCGCTGTTTTTAAGCATCTTAAATTACAGCTTCTACTGCTTTAGGGTATCATTTAGATGTTTTCTCCTTACCTTTGAAGTATTACTTTTCTTGTAGATAAAAAGAGTGAATTAATAAGTAATGTTCTACTATTTTTTCCATGCACTAAAACAGACATAATACCGGAGAAATAATAACAGAACTGAGTCCGAAAGTTGGATTTATGCAATGTAATTGCCACTTGCTTTTCTTACGCAATTGAAAATTGCTTCTATTCAAACGCATAATTATCTTTTTAGCGTCGATGTCACAAATTGTAATTCTTATCTGTTCGTGTGTTTAGAACTCCCTTAGGGTTTTGGAGATTGATTTCCATAACCACATATTTTGAAACCACATTAAATAGAGTACTTCAATGAGTATATTTCGTTTTGATCAAAGAGGGTTGTAATACTATTGTAAGGTTTACATTATTGTATTTATAACTCATAAAAGTTTCAAAATAAGATTGTAAATATTAGTAAGGGGTTCGAGACTTGGAACAAGTGTGTATAGAGGTCCATATTGATTCCTAGAAAACACTCAAATAATGTTAGTGTACTTACAACTTATCCGACCCAATCGATTATGAAAACATACTTCGATGCACCCCGTCTAAATTGAATATGAATATTATTATTATTATTATTATTATTATTATTATTATTATTATTATTATTATTATTATTATTAAAGAAGATAATAAGGTGTTATGGGTTATGTACAAAAAGACATGATATTTCTCTTTCAATCCCTGGCAACACCGGGGTTTTCTGCTTGTAAATAAATAAGAAAGAAGATTAACTTTTCTTTTAATTACGTTTAATGACGAAACATCCGCGCTGAAAATCTGAAGAGAATGGCCAATTGAGAGCACCAAACTATAATTCGATAAAATAAAAAAGAAAATCCTAACCTCATTCAATAACACATCGACAGTAATGGACAAATCACTTTTTATAAAAGAGAAATTCAATCGATCCACAAATAAAATAAAATGAAAAAAGTACCTACACCCCCTCAACAAAATCACATCAGCTATTCGACGTATTTTACGTGTATTATAGTAAATCATTAATGAATAACAACTAGAAATTTAGAGAATACATACGAACTAATTGGACTGAAAGCAATCATGGCATCTGAAGACTTTCGATATCTATATATACAAAAGATGAGAAGTGTCTGTCTGTTCGCTAATCAGTTTCAGGTTATTAAATGTAGGAACTTCAAATTTCGAAGGAATGATCACCTACATTTGAAAATGTTTATATTTGTTCTTTAGTGTTATATCTCCTCTGGCTTCTTCAATCGTTGGCATCTGTAACTGTGCCACACGTGTGTGTACGTGTGTGCGTGTGTGTGTTTGTGCCCGACATCTTTAAATGTCTCATCACGTGGGCGCAGTCCAACCTTGTTGTGGAATACCACATAATAAGGGTTTATGGTTCAATTTCTTTATTTAACCCTGAAAACTGAAAATATTTCGTGAACAATAGAATTAATCGCCATTAAGATTCACTTAATTCCAAGCTGGAATAGATTGTGCTTAATGATCACCCGGAACGAGAGCTCTGTCTTAAGTCTAATTAGAGGAAAATACCCTTTGGGCTTTACCCTCTCGTATGTGATGTCAACAATATTCAAGTAATATGCAACAAAAGGTCAACGAAATGGCACGAACCAATAACTTAAAATGTTTTTAACGGCTGATTGTACTGGAATTGGAACTATCGGTACATTGCAGAGCATTACATGCAAAATCAATAAAACAGATTTTATCATTTAATAATTATTTAACCTTTTCAACGAGTTTTTAAATATTTTTCAACTGACATTCATTTATATATGAACAACATAATTAATGTTGAAATGGATTTTTGAATTTTTCTTTCACATTGCGAGTTTACCGAGATGAATTTGAAAGCATACATTTATTAAATGGTTTGTGGTGTTATTCATTTTTAATTTTATTTGATAAATCATATTAAAAATAAATAACACAAAAAACATTTAATGTAGACATTACTAACTATTCATTAGACAAGAGAAATAAGTAAATTCTGCATTCTCTAAATTCAGCCGTTCTGTAACTTAACGAAACAAGAAACTAGTCGATTTAAATTGAAAAAAAATCGATGATTTAACTTTATTTTCACAAAGAATTCCAAATATAATGTATTTATTAATCCTATTTCTTTAGCAGTAGTTTTTATGTTTCCGAATATTTTAGATGACGAATAATCATTTGTATTATTATATCACAACAGGGGGTACAAAAACTTATTTAAAACTATTGGATATTTCGTTGCTGATTTGTAGATTCTTCTCATGATAAGTTAACTGTTTTCTTTTAAAACACATGCTGTCATTAAAATTTTTTTATAACAATACAGAACAACCTCTTGCACACAAATATAGCAATTAGATCACTTATAACTTAGCCAAGAAATGAACATTCATTTTAAGCAAGTTTGGGTAGCTATGTAGTTCGTTTCTTTTTTGCCTAACTTAGGGATGAACACAAAGTTTTCAGTTTATTATGTCTTATTATAAATTCTTACTTACACCGAACATGGTTAAGTAGTGAAATTAATCGTAAATAAACAAATTGAAATAAGGTCCGCGTGTTAATGAGCATAGAGGGTAGTTTGAACATTTTTATGAGACATTCCCACTTTCTAGGTAGGTACAGCATTATTTAGTTCTATGAGACATTCCCACTTTCTAGGTAGGTACAGCATTATTTAGTTCTATGAAACATTCCCACTTTCTAGGTAGGTACAGCATTATTTAGTTATATGAGACATTCCCACTTTCTAGGTAGGTACAGCATTATTTAGTTCTATGAGACATTCCCACTTTCTAGGTAGGTACACCATTATTTAGTTCTATGAAACATTCCCACTTTCTAGGTAGGTACAGCATTATTTAGTTCTATGAGACATTCCCACTTTCTAGGTAGGTACAGCATTATTTAGTTCTATGAGACATTCCCACTTTCTAGGTAGGTACAGCATTATTTAGTTCTATGAGACATTCCCACTTTCTAGGTAGGTACATCATTATTTAGTTCTATGAGACATTCCCACTTTCTAGGTAGGTATAGCATTATTTAGTTCTATGAGACATTCCCACTTTCTAGGTAGGTACAGCATTATTTAGTTCTATGAGACATTCCCACTTTCTAGGTAGGTACAGCATTATTTAGTTCTATGAGACATTCCCACTTTCTAGGTAGGTACAGCATTATTTAGTTCTATGAGACATTCCCACTTTCCATAACACTTTAGTGAATTAATATCCAGAGAAACTTACCGCATGAATTTATATATATTCATCATCAACAAATAGTTGTTTCGTATTTTAAAAAAACTAGTCAGTTTGACTATATGTAGTGAGCAAAGAAACCCATTGTAACCGTTTAATGTACTATCGCTTGAGCTACCGTCGTAGAAGACAGAGAAACAGAAAAATGCTCAATCGTAAATCTTACAAGAGCTAATATAAAATATTTTTTAAAAAGTTACATTACAGTGTCAGTTTTAGATACTCGGGTTTCATCTATCTGGTCTTCTTGGATTATATACATTTTAGAAATATTAGTCCGCCCTGTTAGGCGTTTATAGCCCAAAATCGGAAATCCCATCGAACACAGTAATGCTTAGTATTTAAATGACTATATATATATATATATATATATATATATATATATATATATATATATATATATATATATATATATATATATCAATGGATAACAGGTTATGTCAAATAGAGCTTTCATATTATAATCTGGTAGATTATAAAATGCATGACATAATAAATTACAATTTTATATATCAAGCTCCGAAAATAGAAACCTTACAATATTTATCTATATGAACACGCGTTTCAGAAAACCATTTATTAACACTATTGCATTATAGATAAGCTTTAATATTTATTTGATTTTCTTCATCAGCATATAGACTTTATCAATGACAATTCAGATAATATCAATTAAATATATTTGCAACCAGTCCGAGAATAAAACTATGTTAAGATAGAAGGACGAAATAAAACATTTTTTCATTAATGAGGACAAGCAAAATATTAAAATATCAAAAATCATTCCAGGGTGAAATTAAGTGCAGAGGAGAGCCCATTATACTCAAATCCAGTTTACAATCGACTTTATGTCGTAAATAACTATTTAGGGTAGAATTAAAAAAAAGGTTCCATTATAAAGTTTTTATTATTAATTTCACTTTGATATTTTCATGTTAAGCGTTCAAATTAAGTTCAGACACATGTTTACACATTTGCATGGAAACCTAATGTTTTAGGTAGATAAGCAGTCCTACAAAATCTCATCTTCTTATGACTAATAGTCTAAAAGCAGTTAATATAAATGCACACCTTTCGTCGTATTATAGATTTATTGATTCTATTTAATGAAACAATCCAAGCGTCCCCAACATGTATCATTATCGCATCCATTTATTAATGGAGTTATTACATTTCACAAACGCTATTGATAGCATCCATGACATGCATTTTTTATTGTAGTCTTTTTCCTTCGTTTCAAATGAATGAATGAATGAAAATTCATTCATTCATTCATTTGTTATCTTTTGTTTCATTTTATTTCTTCATTTCACTCACTCATTAATCATATAATTCAGTCAACATTTTTTCCTTCACTTATTTATTTAATTCATTGTTTTCTTCCTTTCATTTCTTCCTGTTAATTCATTATTTCACTCAACACTTCTTTAATTATTTATTTTTTACTTTTCTTAATTAACTTCGTTATTACTTTCTTTCTTTCTTCCTTTATTTCATTCATTCATTCATTTTGTATTTCTTTAATTTTTTCATTATTTGTTTATTCAATTCATTTAATCTTTCGTCCTTTTTTATTTAAATTATTGATTTTATTTTCAGTTTTTTCTCAATTTCATTCATCCATATTTTCTTTTTGTGTTTCCTTTTTGTATTTTCCTATGTCTCTCTCAAGTCGCTTTCTTATTGTACGACCCCATGCTTAACAGTCACGCGTATTTCGCATTGATTAGACAGACACGATTGTGACTATTTCTTGCAAATGCTTTCTGCTTGAATATAACAATTATGTCTTTTTCACATGTGTTTATACACCAACACAAACAAATCTTGTTTCAATGGAATCATTCAAAGAGAAATGATAAATGTGCCAGCCTACTGTCCACCGTGGAATCTCTGCAGTTAACGGCAGCTACGTTGCGATGATTGTCGATTGTCATCCCCCCCGCCCCACTGCCCATTTTCCTTTTAATGGTCCGATCGTTGCGTTCCAACCCAACGTTGAGTCTTCATCAGAGAAAGAATCATGCTTCAATAAAACTCCAGAGAAAAACCAAGCAACCGAAATTCACCGAAAACTTTTTTGTATTCAGAGACTTAAGTTTCGACAAACAGTGAGTGGTGAAGTGACAAAGGAGTTACACGTTCCGTAAACTGTTTAGAACTTTCTTTCCGATACAAGTCTTTTCTTTTACTGTCAAATTACACTAAATGCTGATTGATTTGTCAAACATAGTTTGTTATCTAAACTAACTAAAGGCTAATACGTCATTTGACCAATCAAATGCTTAATTATGTCAGCCATGTAAGTCATTTGGCCAATATTATACCTTAGTCTATCAGCTACAGAATTTAACAATTCTCCAAACAAAGGAGTTCGAGCCTATTTCTGAACAAAACAGTTTTCTTGCCTTTTTCAGTGACTGAGATTTTACACTTCACTATCGATATACTTATTAATATATTAAAATCATATGCTTCTCATACAAATAACATATACTTATTTCCCCTTGGCACTTGGTAATTAAACATATATGAAGGTTTATTTCTACTCGTCACATCGGACGTAAACATATAATTATATAAATCACTTCTAACATCCTGTTGGAACGTTATAGACTTGTGCATACAAATTTTGTAATTTCCTAAGCGGCCGCCGATAACGTAATGGCGTCTTCTGTTTTCATTTATAGTAAATCTCTTCTGTTTTTTTATATGTGTTTGTGAAATTTGAAGTAATAAAAATATTCAAATTAGTATTATTTAACAGTCAATTTAAGTTACTTCTTTGTTTTGTCAAGTACATTACGAAATGTATTGCAAATAAAATGAAGCACTGTTTAGTATTTGAATTCATCAAATGACGTATATTCATTTTTTATACATGATATTTAAAATCATTTTGGTTCCGGTTTTCAAGTATTATAAGTTTAAAATGAAGCACTAAGCATTTTTTATTTTTTCTAAATTTCCTTGTTTAATGTTTGTTAAAAATTACTTTTAACTTGTGTAACTTTGTAAGACAGTACACTATGTGCATATACTTACTGTGCTCTATTGAAACTAATACTACTTACGTGGATTGATTTACAATTGAGCGAATAAAAAAAACTATTATTTTCCGCCAATTGATTATTTCGAAAACTTTTTCTATGTACTGAAGAATACGATTGCAATTATACAAGCCAAACAAATCAAAAATGTAAAAAGCGAAATGGTATGGCAGGCGCGGACTTAACGGAAATAGCTGAAATATTGTATGTATTAAAAAGAACTACCTCGAAACTAATTACAACTTTTGAGAAACATGGAAAGATCTCCTTTTCAGAACAAAATTCCATTACATGGAAATACCTCCTCGCCGGAACAAAACTCCGTCTGAAAACCTAAACATTAAAATAGGGACTGTCAGACTTTTACAAGAATTGTTTGAAAGGATTACAAAAAAAGTATAGCTCTAAAATTACTGCACAGCTTAATTTCTCAATAACGCAGTTTTCACCAAAATTGTTCCCCGAGAGCTGAACTAAGTCGGATTTCCCGGGAAGGCTGCAATTATAAAACCACTACCTTCAACAACTTTCGTTTAAAGTGGGATAAAACAATTACCAAATTGGTCGCTAGGGTAGTGAAAGAATGTCATGTTCTTCGGGTGAGTCAATCTTTATCTTATTTCCATCTACCGGCTTAGTATACGTATGGGAACAGATAAAAGAAACATCTGACCCAGACGGTATTTTCCAACTGTTAAATATGGAAGGGAATATGTGATGCTTTTGGGTGAGGGATATCGTGAAAATCCTCTAGCCTAACGATTGCTCTTTATGGAAAAATTTATAGTTTAGACTAAGTATTTTATCTGATAAGATTCTATGTTTATGGAACTGTTTCAAGAGAAAAACGCATTATCTCAGTATGCCAATGCACTAATTAACACAGCTGAAGTTATTACCGAATGGTACAGGGCATATTCTAGTGAATTTGAAAATCTTATTTGGCCTCTACATTCCCCAAATCTCAATATTATTGAGCATTTATGATGCATTTTAGAAAAAAAAGTAAAGAGAGGATATCCTTCACCATCATAACTATAAGAACTGAAGGCGGTTTTAGCAGAAGAATGGACTAAACTTCCTTTGGAAACAATTCAAACTTTCTACGAATCTATACATTTGTAGAATTCAATCCGTAGTTATTAGTAAAAGCGGTCATAACACATATTAAATTAGATTTTTTGAAATTTTCAGAGTTTTAATTTATTTTATCAACGTATATGTCTACTATATATAATGTATGTCTACTATATATAATGTATGTCTAATATATATAATGTATGATTAATACATATAATGTATATCTAATACATATAATGTATGTCTAATACATATAATGTATGTCTAATATATATATAATGTATGTGTGAAGAAATGAGTAAATGCTTTCTCAAAATGCTAGAAATGCAATAACACATATCTTTAAGAGAATTAAGTTTCAATATTTCAAGAAGAAATCGATGTTTGTGATAATCAAAATAGCTATATCACTAATATCTAC
>OY744547.1:35875123-35887623 GCA_963556195.1 Sepiola atlantica
TGGGTTGAATTTGGATATGAAGTTTTTTTTCTTGTGTTAGGAGGTATGAATAGTCTTGAGTTTGGAAGATGGGCATTGTCTTGAATTTTCTACTGCTGCATGAGTGTACATGTTTGGAGACAGGCAATTTTCTATTTTCTTGAATTTTAATATTGCTCTTATGAAGGGCCACTCTATTATTGAAGGTTTTTATGGCACCTATATAGCATTTTTTACATGTTATGCATTCAAGTACATATATGACATTTTTAGAGGTGCAGTTTAGATCCTTCTTTATTTTGAAGGTTTGTGTTGGATTTTTGAATGTGTATGTGTTACCCTCTATTATTATGTCGCAAACTTCACATCTTTCTTTGTTGCATTTTGTGACCCCTTGTGATACGTGTTGGTTGAATTTTGATTAGGTTAGAATTTGTTTGAGGTTTTTCGGTTGGCGTTTGCTTTTGATTATCTTCATTGTTTTAAGTATGTTGCTTAGTTTGCTATTTTGATTGAGTAAGGTTAGGTTTCTTGTTATCTCTGTGAATAATTCTGGGTTGTTTTTGTTATGTGTAGATACGTATGCTAATATGTGTTCTTTGTTCCGTTTTTGGGGGATTCGTAGTTGTTCTAATGGTATTTGTTCTGCTAATTCTATACATTTGTGCATTATTTGTGCGGGGTATCCTCGTTAGTCGGGTTTAACTTCTCCCACGTTGTGTTGATTGATTCAAAGTTAGGGACCGGTGTTCATCAGAGAAAATGCAATCAACTGAGGGATGAGAAGTACATCAAACCCCTGCGAAGTACAGATAACTCGACGAAATATTCTTAATGTAAAAATAAGAATATATTTCCGTAATATATGTTGTTATAAAACAGAATTATTTCGTTAATTGAGGTTAACACCTATTGTGTTTCTGGACTGTGTTCGTCCCGCTAAGTTACTTGACAGTCGGTGTATAAGGTTTGAGTGTACGGGGCTAAAAGTGTTCACTTCTCTGGGTGAAGTAAAGCACTTCTTTTGGGGTGGGTGAAGGCAGTTTCCTTCTCTGGTCGCATATTTTTAAAAGTATATATGATGTAAGTGATGCGTTTGCTAATGAACACTGGATTGTGACGATTTCTTGTTGACATATGCTATTCTCCCCAAGAAGGATGAATCTATGGGAGAATATGCTAATGACAACTGAACATATACTGCGCTACCGACCCCAAAAGGAGACGGTAATCCGTATGAAGATGGCATCATGACCACAGAGGAAATACTATACTATCCCCCTAAATTTATAAAACCAATACTATACTATCCCCCTTAATTTAGTAGTGAAAGATAATACATTAGTATAAAATAGTATAGTCAACTAAATTAGACATTAAAAGAGAGTTGAGCGTTACTAGAAGTGATAGTATAGTTTAAACTTTCGAGAATGCAGGAGCCAAGTATTCGGCTTCTACTCGCCTCCGCTCCGGTTATGTACATATTTCCTGTCCAGAATAAAAATGTCTGAACGGGGATTATTTTACTTAATCACTATTTACGCTAAAGTAAATTTTCCCAAACTTCTTTTAAATATTAAAATCTTTAACCAAAATAGGTCAGAAATGAGTAGGTAAAGCGAAATAAATTGTCTTTAACAAATTTTCCAACTGTATTTCCTTAAATATTATTTATATCCGTAATAGTAATTATTACCCCCCCCCCCGAACACCAGCCAGATAAATGATCTGAAGCAGCCAGTTACACTTTCTATGTTCCAAAGGTCACGACGAAATTCAATTTTTATCGGATATAAAACTCATCAAGTCTCGACCGATACTAGTTGGAAAATATATTTCTGTTCTAGGGATTGTAGAGGGATAAACATATATCAAATGAATGACAAATCAATACGTACACAAATATATTCTGTTTTCTTGACAGCTAGATATCAGCTGTGAAAATTAGCCTAAATAAAGGTTAATCGTGAGATGTCTTTCTCTTGCCTTTAAGATGTGATGGTTTCGTCTGTTAGTAGTAATTGTGAAAGTCCCAAAATGGTTTCTACTGTAAACAAGTGGATGTGTCAAGATTTTTAGGCAGACTGAATAAATTATTGTACCGTCGTTTGTCGAAATTAGTGTAAGCATGTGTATTCGCCAAACAGTGTTGTGTTGCGTGCTATCTTATAGCCGGTCTTAAAGAAACTGGTTTGTGAGCTTTTTGGTTTAAATATGATTTTAATCGACTTTTAGCGCTAGGCGCGAAATATTTCAGCATCTTTTGTGAAAATATTGCGGAGGCGTATGATTTTCACGCTTCCGATTAATTGAAATACGTATTTAATATTAAGAATCTTACCCATTCATTCAGATACTTTTAGACACCATTTTCCTGTATTTACATCTGTTAGAATATGGGTTTGATAGGCTTCGTATTTTGAGTGTGTCGTCTTCCGTGACACCGTTCATGGCAAATTGAGGACACCATATTTGTAGGTAAGAATGTATCACAAGTGTCTTTCCTGACGAGTGATAGTCTCCTTTGAAAAAGAGAACATTGTAATATCATTAAGGAACTTATCGCCACATTAATCAAAGCTGAACGGTTCCAGTTGTGAGGGAAACTATGCCGCATTCGAACTGCGTTTAACAATGCCAGTGTAGAGTTCAAACGAATACTCTATTCTACCAGTTACATGAAAGAGACCAGTAGGCTATTTGAAATAAAAAGGCGAATTGAGACGTGAATTCAATCGCACGCGTGTTGCCCATATTTATTTGCTTCCCGACGAGTGCAGAGTTAGACACAAGGTCAGTTTTTAATGTGGGAAAAATCCAGTTGTCCAAAATAAAGCACTCTAGATTGAGACAAAAATAAAATTGCCTTAGTCTAAAAGGATTTATCCTTCACTGACCGACGACAGAAACGATTAAGTATGGTATCAAAGGAAAACCTTTGCTCCTAGCCAAAAGGGCAAGTATTGTCTAGCGTCTAGATTAGATTATCAATATTTGTAATATTCACGTAGATATAGGCCTACATTTCTGTAAAGACCTGTCAACAAAATGTGAGTATTCAGCGTGTATATAAATTACATGTATATAAATTGCATGTATATAAATTGCATTTACGTTTTGAACATTAACTGTAATCCATCTACTAAGGCTATTTGTCTTCTATGTTAATACTTCGAATAGTTCTTTTTGGGAACTCTACGAAGTACGATTTGCTAGGTACATAACCTACCCAACACCGGTAAGAGAAACATGACATGAACATCGGACAGAATTAGTGTCGAATTTTAATTCAATGATTTGTCAACTTTCCAAGTTTGTCACACGGAAAAATACGGTCGTTTAAGCATTCATCTATTCACCTGTAATAATTATAGCGGAGCTATAAATATACACTAAACATCAATTGAACTTCGCCATGATACAAATTATACAGACATGAAAGCAAAGAACATCGGTTGAGATTCTTTTATGGCGACCGACCAACAAACGGTACAAATATATTTTCTTCTAAATAATTGTTGGATCCGACGATTATTGTAAATTATATATATGAATGTCGATTTTTGAACGTGGCATGAAAAGAAGCCGTGAACAAATAAGTGGAAAGAAATCCGGTTTCTCCGCTATTGAATTCAGCAGGAATGGCCAACTTCCGGCGCGCCAAACAAGCGGAACAATTGTACTCCATTTATTGATGTGTTGATATGAGAAGAACCTATTGATGCGAGCAAAAAAGGGGGAATAACTGGCAAGGAATCACTTGGCAACTATGGAGGCAACAATCGGTGAAAAGACGGACGCAACGCACACAAGCACAATGATATGCACAATGATATGCACAATGATATGCACAAAAATACGAGAGTCTACCGAACAGTTCCTGGTCGAACACCTGAAGACTAGTCGGAATACTTAACCAATGGTTGGTTCATGATACATAGACACGCAGACAGAAATACTCAACTCTCTCTATCTCTCTCGCTGTCTTTCCCTCTTTCTATTAATTATATATATATATATATATATATATATATATATATATATATATATATATATATAAGTGTTTAAAGTTCATATTTTTTGTTTTAAAAAGCATCTATTGTTAAATTTAAGAAGGAACAGGTAAAACAAATACCTTTATAAGCATTAAGATGCGATATCAATTTTTTTTTTCCATAAAAAAAAAAACATTAAATCGAAACCGATTTTTTTTTCGTTTTCTTTTTTTTATTAAAACTAGCATTTTTTTAAACACTTATACAAATCACGTGTTGCATCACGTTCTTCATATTTGATGATGGGAAACGACACCTTGCCCATTCGGCTGTATAACAACAAGCCGTTAAGAGATAAAAAAAAAATACTAATCTGATGACATCAGGATATATTTACACACCGATGATGCCAGGTCTTGGCGAAATATCTGTATCACTTTAAACTAACAAAAAATGCTAGTTTTAATAAAAAAAAGAAAACGAAAAAAAAAATCGGTTTCGATTTAATGTTTTTCTTGTTTTTTATGGAAAAAAAAATTGATATCGCATCTTAATGCTTATAAAGGTATTTGTTTTACCTGTTCCTTCTTATATATATATATATATATATATATATATATATATATATATATATATATATATATATATATATATATTATACAAAAGCTGAGTGACTAAAGATTTTTCTACAATATATTTTAATAAATTAATTCTAAAATATAACTTAGTTCTGAGCCTGATGTTTGAAAAAATAAAATTTTTATTCTTCTAATTAAACGTACTTTTTAATAAACTGAACAAATGAACTATCTCTCACTGTCTCTAAAATACTTAGCAGATCATCATAATTAGAGATTAAAACCACATTACCTTCACAGAATTAGGTAATTTGGTTAAAAATTTTGATGACAAAACAATTCCGTAATAATAAAGTTTAACTTTCAAAATCCTATTTTAACATTTAGCAATGAAGCAAAACAAAAAGTGAAAAGACCTCCCGGGCAACGACGTGTAGGTACAGCTGATATATAATAATTATGCGCGTAATGCAATCTTTATATATTTATATTTTTACTGTAACATCATAGGAATTAATGCATAAAAGCATTTCAGCTTAGTTTACTTAACGACCGATCGAACTCTGTCTGTTAGGGTTTGAAACTAGAATTCTAACCGCTACAGGTGAATTAATAAAGATTCAGTCACTTAAGTAAGACATACATGTTTTAAACTATACTTAAGTTAGACATACATGTTTTAAACTATACTTAATAAGACATACACGTTTTAAAATATACTTAATAAGACATACATGTTTTAAACTATACTTAATAAGACACATGTTTTAAACTATACTTAATAAGACATACATGTTTTAAACTATACTTAATAAGACATACATGTTTTAAACTATACTTAATAAGACACATGTTTTAAACTATACTTAATAAGACATACATGTTTTAAACTATACTTAATAAGACACATGTTTTAAACTATACTTAATAAGACATACATGTTTTAAACTATACTTGATAAGACACATGTTTTAAACTATACTTAATAAGACATACATGTTTTAAACTATACTTAATAAGACACATGTTTTAAAATATACTTAATAAGACATACATGTTTTAAACTATACTTAATAAGACACATGTTTTAAAATATACTTAATAAGACATACATGTTTTAAACTATACTTAATAAGACATACATGTTTTAAACTATACTTAATAAGACACATGTTTTAAACTATACTTAATAAGACATACATGTTTTAAACTATACTTAATAAGACACATGTTTTAAACTATACTTAATAAGACATACATGTTTTAAACTATACTTAATAAGACATACATGTTTTACAATATACTTAAATAAAATATCCATGTTTTAAAATATACTTAAATAATATACACATGTTTTAAAATATACTTAAATAATATATACATGTTTTAAAATATACTTCCCATAATAATTTGAGTTCAAAATAAACCAAGTTATTTTTAACAAGTAGTGTAGCGAAAATATATATACCTACAACATATTTGAACCCGGTGATGCTGGTAACAGTAAAAAGATTTGACTAATTACATTAGTAATCGAATCAGAAACCGATGAATGAATTAAATATCTAAATGTAAACACGATTGGAAATAACAAATATTCTTTTTGAGAAAACGAACCAATAAAAGATGTACTCGATAATGAATGATGAAAGAGAAGTTCTTAAGCGGTTTTCGTTTATTATTCCCGGAATTAGAATTGGGGAAATTTAACTTTACTTTATGTATGCGATTATGAAAATAACTAGCAGGAATATTCGGTCAGGACGGATTCATAAAGTAACTTAGGATCACAAATAAAATAGATAAGCAATCAAAAACATAGCATGAAAACTGATTGCACGACCGAAGTTATGGGTCAAGAAAGATTTTAATTGTATTGAGTTAAGTTCTCATTAAGAAGTCTTGAATGAGCGGAATTTGATAACATTTTACTTATGATTCAAGACTAATTTCAATGAGAATTACATTGAGTTCATTGTGTGTTGTTGAGGGAGGCATATTTACACACGAAAACCTTTAAAAGTACAAGAGTACAGACAACAAAGTATTTAAATTCTATAAAAATATACTACTGTGTCGGCAATTGAAAATAAAGTGTACACAACTAAATTTATCTAAATATGAGTTAATAAAGGTTTGTTTCCCTACTTTAATAACAGAAACTACATTCTAAAATGTACTTAGTTCTTGGATTGAGTTATGTTCAAAAAGTATGTTTTTATCGTTGTAAGTAGACGCAATTTATAACAACTCTTTCCACCACATCCGTTTTGTGTTTGTATCTCATGAATTATTCATTCTAATGATTCTTTCTTTTTAATCGCCCACCTTCTTGAATCTCCACGAATCGTTCGTTAAGGTGACTCGCTCGTCCTTTCACTGCCTGTAGCTCTCCATTGATCTCGCGTATTGCCCTGCCTGCTGAATGCAGATGTAGACGCTGTTTCCGGTTTAGAAACAAAGATATCTCCATAAACACAAGGTCATTTTAATGACCTTGTGTCGAGACTCTTCCCAGTTAATCAAGAGTTCAACGGGAACTTGATTTTCGCCACATTATAACACCGGAATTGTGTCTACCTTTACCTTTGTGGGGATTCAAATAAAAAACGGACTTTTGAAGATAGAATTATCCGTAATTTGCTAATATAATATTTTACAAAATACTTTACAAACGACGCTATTTCGTATCATAAGAATTAAAACAATTTTAAATTTCGTTTTGTTTGTTTGTCACTGCAACACAAAAAACTGTTATTAACAAAAAGGAAAAGGGTTGACTTCGTTTCGCTTTTCTTTCATCTAAGTTTTTTTATGGTTTCGTCTTTCGTTTTTGTTACCTTAAAAGTTTAAATTATTGACTACAAGTAAACATCAGCTACGCTTATTTTAAGGGATAGCAATTGTTTTGATTATATTATTTTTTTTATTTTTTAATAATTTTTTAAAAACGTAGTTCACCCCAAACAAGGCAGGCCGCCACTGTAGACGTAAGGAGCTACTGAGAAGAAGCAAAGGGGAGAAGGTTGGGGGGGGGGTCAACCTAAGCTGGGATCTGCGCAGCGAGATCTCTGTTTACATTAATTTTAAATTTCTGCATGTCAGTACTGACGGGGAAACAAGGGGGCAGGGAGGGAGTTCCAGAGGCAAGCAGCACGAGGAAAGGAGCTATTTGAGTAGAAAGCTGGGGACCTCCACAGTGAATAGATGGGATTTAGTTGATTGTCGAGTTGGTCTAGTGAATTTACGTCGAGGGGGCACTAGAGTAGCCAATTCATCAGAGCATAATCCATTGAAGTATTTGTACAACAAGCACAAGGATGCTACATTGCGTCGATGGGACAGGGACTGGAGCTTGGTTGACAGTGAGGGACCTATTAGGTTTGCGACTCTTTTTTGGACCTTGTCAATGAGGGAGAGAGTAGTAGATGATGCACCAGCCCAGATGTGGCAACAATACTCCGTGCATGGGCGGATGGTGGCTTTGTAGAGATACAGGATAATGTCAGGTGTGAGGAGTTTACTAGCACGGTAGAGGGAGCCAACCTTCTTTGCGGCGGCCTTGGCAATGTCTTCAATGTATTTGTTCCAATTCATGTAACCTGTGAAGGTTAGGCCGAGGAGTTTGAATGGTGAACTCTCAGGTCGGGTGTTATTTGCCATGACAATCGGTGGTTTTGTTTATGTTTAGTTTTTCATAATTATGTAAAAAATAATACTGATATCGATATTCAGTAGATTATGTTTTAATGACGTGAAATCGTAGACAAAATGTTCGTAAGACTTATATTTCCGTAAAAGGCATCGAGCATTTATACTTGTACAAAACTAATTGCAGACAATATTATGTAAATTAATGCCCAACAAGATAATAATGTGTCTTCTCATATCGATCTCGGTATTGTTAGCCCATACCTAGTTACGGATTATTGTACGTTACAGAAAAAAACTCGTTTTTAAATCTACGAAACTCACTTTCACTACTATAAAAGTATTGTTGACTACGGTGTGGCAGATTATTTTTTGGAGGGTGGGAAGTTTGGAGGAAATTAATGTTTGTTTATTCTTTCTTTTTGCATTTACGGTCGTTCAATACTGTGTCTAATATGTAATCGGGATGATGTTATATAGGCAATTTTTGTATTTCTTTCTTAGGTTAGTCACTTTTTCATGAAAACGTCGGAACACGGGTACCGCCATTATTAAATATTACAATAAACAAAAATAAACTAAATTTCAAATTATGCTAATTATTTTTTTTGATTGGGGGACAGATCGACAACTACGATTTAAAATTGTTTTAATTCTTACGATAAGAAATAATTAATGAATATGAATGGCAAAGTAAAGCGTACGTCTTCTTTATAAAACTTGTATTCTAAAACAAGAAAAATAACAAATTAACAATTTTAAACCGATCTCAAAATGAAATTGTTTTAAAAAATTAGTACGAACCTCATCTAGGCAGCCATTTGTAAAAATCAGGTCTGCAGAAAATGAGTATTGCTGTATTTGCTTGAAAGGGAAAAATGATCTGCACAGAAAGCGTCATTTGTAAAGTATTTTGTAAAATATTATATTAGCAAATTACAGCAAATATTAATGAATAATTTTGTAAATATTATTCTAAAAGATAATTGAAATATTACAGTATCGTTTGGTTTTGTGCTGATCGACATCGGCACCTCAAAAGGACGTTTGCACCCGAAAAGCTTTCTAGCAGAAATAACTATTAAACAAAATAAACTATATTCGTTATGATTGGATTATGGGAAAAACTAATGAAGAATAAGCAAATCGCAATGAAATAGAAGTATGGCGGACGGATTGCTATTTAGGTATGACGGATTTTTCTTTCATTATATATATATATATATATATATATATATATATATATATATATATATATATATATTGTTGAATATAAGAGAAAACTCATGTCTAGATATCCTTTGCTAGATCCTTTCAATAGTCCGAATCAGGATCTTAGTTTTGGAGGAGAATTGGCTGATGAACTTGCCATAGTTTGGATTTGTCTCCCAAGTACTTTCGTACCCCGAAGATGGACCCAGATGGGTCCGAAAGTACTTGGGAAACAAATCTAAACAATGGCAGATTCATCAGCCAATTCCCCTCCAAAACTAAGATCCTGATTCGGACTATTGAAAGGATCTAGCAAAGGATATCTAGACATGAGTTGCCTCTTATATTCAACAATACTTGCCTGCAAGAGAAGATGCTGCCGATATATATATATATATATATATATATATATATATATATAATCTCCAAGCAAGCGTTATTGAACGTCACGGAACTTTCTTGTTTGTAAATCTTCTTCGTGAGGTTCTTAAACCATCGAGCTATCCTTTTGGTTTCAGGTGGAAGTTCGTAGAATATTTCACCGATTGTTATTAATTCGGCCATTTTTTCGTGCGCTTTCGACTTCCTAGTCGTCTTCAGGAGTAGGTTTTTTAAAAATAAGAAGACTTGAGTTAATGTTTTATAGGTATCGTTAAAGGATAATGAAAGAAAAGAGAGGATGTGTGGTTGAGTTGATTTTATTCTGTTGGTGTATTTGGTTTGATTATTTATTTATTTTTTTTTTATTTATTCTTATTATTACTGTTATTAAACGAAAAATTTCCGTGACGTTCAACAACGCTTGCTTGGATAATAACTATCTGACTAAGTATATATATATATATATATATATATATATATATATATATATATATATATATATATATATATATATATACATATATATATATATATATATATATATATATATATATATATATATATATATATATATATATATATATATATATATATATATATATATATATATATTAGAAGAATACCGTCTCAGGACGTGTAAAATTAATTCAACCAGAAGAACAGTTTTGCATTATTTTTATGCCCCCTTACGAAGATTAAAATCAAAATATTATGATATAAAACATTATGTCTAGAATACTTATTTTAATTTTGATAAAAACTTATTATAGGTTTTGATTCTAAAGAGTCTTAAAAAGAAACTGAAATTCAGGGAATTTTCTTTAAATTTGTGTCTAATCCCTAGAGATCAAATTCAATGCAAATCTGAAATATTTTAATTTTCAAATATAAAATAATGCAAATATTAACGTACTTAATTGATAAAAATAGAGATGTAAAGTTCGATATGTTTATATACTTGTACGTACATGATTTACTCCTAAACTAATAAAACGATCATCAGGAATTTGGGAACACAGCTGATAGGTGTAATAGATCCGAATTTTGGATATATTTAGTTTAATTCAGTTTAATTCAAATGAGGTTAAACGGGCTAGAAATTCTTCGTGAAAATTCAAATTACTCCGATTTTTATGAAGTTATAACAATAGACATAAATTGATAAATATTCTTAAACGGATAAACATATAGGCACAACCACTTTTCATTTAAAAATTAAAATATATCAGCAAATTTACAACCAGGCTGAACTTCTATAATGATCCGGGAACCGATGTTTCAACATGATGTGTATATTGAAATCAAGACCTTCAAACGACAGTTGAATCTTCCGGCATATATATATATATATATATATATATATATATATATATATATATATATATATATATATATATATATGAAGAAGAATGGAAAGGAATTAGAGAAGCAAAAGCCAAATCAAAATTCAATTCAATTGCTCAGAGCAAGGTATATTCCGCAAAAAGGCAATTTATTCAAGTTAAATTTTCCTTAAGCCAGGCTTTTCAAAGATCAAAATCTTATCATCAGAGGAAGTCGCTGGGATAGATAAGTTGGCAAAGGCCAAGGTTTAAAATTTGAAAAAATAAAATAAAAGTTGCAGGGAAAGAAACACAGGGCAAAACTCTGCCCGAATGCAAGCAAATGTCCGATTGCTAAAAAGTCCGGTGTCGAAAAGTCCAGCGGAGAGAATGAGATGTGGATAGGTAGGTCGTTAAAAGGCACGAGAGGTTGTGAGATAGGATTCAAAGTTAAATTCCAAGAAGCCACAACTTCAGGTGCGGCGAAAATAGAAAATCCAAAGGTAAAAATATATACACAAATCGCGATGAGGAAGGGACCGAGAGTACTAGAAATAGAACCTCGTCTATGAAAAAGAGCGTCTTATTGACTTTATTTGGGTACACCAAGTGTACCTACTGTGTAGCTATCTCTAATATCAATTTCGTGGGGTCTCTAATATATATATATATATATATATATATATATATATATATATATGACTTTCTGTAAGACGTGTTGCTAAAAACGCCGATGAAAAGACGTTTTGGATTAGCTTTATTAATTTAAAAAATAATATAAAATAAAGTATTTCCAAACTGTTTTGGAAACGATCGTACGTCATACTGGACTTGATGTTCTAATTCTTCGAACAATTGTAATGTTTTAATTCATTGAATGTTTATATATATATATATATATATATATATATATATATATATATATATATATATATATATATATATATATATATGTGTATGAAGCAATCCAACAAAAGATATAAGCGTCAACTAATATCTTATAATTAGTGAAACATCCGGATAAAAACTGAAGCTCAATATACTGGATAGAGCATTAATATTATAATATAAAATTAAGTAATAAAATATTATTAGAATTCAAAGTTCAAGCAAAGTATCCTTAAGTCCTTAGCTCATGAGTTTTCAAAGATAATTCTTCTCTTCAGAGGACCATTACCGCAGTTATACTACTACAGGTAATAAAATTAAGCTTTGAAAATATATAAAAATTATATACACAAATACATAAAAATACATAACATCAAATATATCAACCCAAAAACATACTTTTTGTTGAATCTATACAATCCATCCAAGTCATACAAATTGAAAAACATAATGAGGAAAGACATTCAGAGGGTTAACCGAGAATTACTCCAAGT
>OY744547.1:35890123-35902623 GCA_963556195.1 Sepiola atlantica
ATACTGAAGACACTCGAAGATGGTGTCTAGTATCGAATTCAAGTCTCTCTCTCTGTCACACACACACACACACACATATATATATATATATATACATATATATATATATATATATATATATATATATATATATATATGTGTGTGTATGAGTGTGTGTGTGTGTGTGTGGCGTGACATAGAATTGCTCAGATTGATGTCCAAGGTAAAAACCAGTAAAAGCACTTTGTAAAGGAGAAAAGGGTAAACTATGACATGACCCGCCCTTTCCCATTTCAGGGTGGCTATCGCTTAATATGTGTGTGCATATGTCAGTTTTATTAAAAAAAGAAGTTTTTTACAAATTGAAACGTTGTTATTGATTTACATTGGAGTTGTCGAAATTGACATAATACAGGAATGAATAAATTATAAAGCACACTTTGCTATTGAAACTGTTGATAGGACATTTGTAACGCCTACAAAAATGATGCACAGAAAATCAATGTTAGGGAGTTGAACTGTTTAGAATCTTAACCATTTTTGGCTCCCTTGGGTAAAAGCAAAGGGCAATGAGGCGAATGTAAATGCAGGGACTGTGTCGGAATCAGCTACGTTATCGACTTAATTGTCGTCTGAATAGAACACGAGGAAACCATGAAACGTAATATATTATATATA
Organism: Sepiola atlantica; assembly: GCA_963556195.1. Taxonomy (NCBI): domain Eukaryota; kingdom Metazoa; phylum Mollusca; class Cephalopoda; order Sepiida; family Sepiolidae; genus Sepiola; species Sepiola atlantica. Next base: position 35,890,781 of record OY744547.1, read on the forward strand.
TATAACTATAATATCTGCATGAACGCCCAAAGAATATACCGTATGAATGGGTGTAGAAATATAGAAATATTAAAGCAAACCCACTTTCCAATATAGTCACGCATACGCACGATCATAGACATACAAGCACGATCATATACATACACGCACGATCATAGACATACACGCACGATCATAGACATACACGCACGATCATATACATACAAGCACGATCATAGACATACAAGCACGATCATAGACATACACGCACGATCATAGACATACACGCACGATCATAGACATACACGCACGATCATAGACATACACGCACGATCATATACATACACGCACGATCATAGACATACACGCACGATCATATACATACACGCACGATCATAGACATACACGCACGATCATATACATACACGCACGATCATAGACATACACGCACGAGTACTTTGTCACTTTCTTACAAATATACACATCCCACACCCATATTAGTGTAAATAACTCCCATTCAACCTGATAGACTAAGACACAAACATGTACACATACATCTACAAACACACACATGCATCCTTAATAAATATTTCATAAATTCGGTTGTGCTCCTTGCTTTTCTTTCTAAAAAATCGGCAAATAATTATTATAATAAGAATATAATAAGTACATGATTGGATTGAAAAAGTTGTCCACTGGGAACTTTGCAAACGACTGCACTTTAATATGCACTGAAATTGTACAAGCGCCAATCAGACTCGGTATTCGAAGATAAAAAGTATCAACTCCTCTGGGACATGGAAATACAAACAAACTCATTCAAGCAAGAAGACCGGACAGGAAAAATTCCATAGAGTAGATTTTGCTGTTTAAGCAGAACACATAGATTTTCTGCCTTCTTCAGCTTCACTAAGTAAATAGACGGTGTTTAACAGAGAGCTCAAAGGAATAGATTACATTAAGAAAACTATCGTCACAGCAATCGTTGTAGAAATATGAGCCGAAAAAAGAATGGGAAATGACAAGGAGAAATTGGAATCAAAGGAATTATTCTCACCATACAAACTACGTCATTGATCTTAAGCAGTCGAAATATTAAGGGGCATCTTAGAGTGCGGAAACTAACCGACATAGTCACGTGACAGCGACGAACCACGTATAAGTTGAAATAGAATAGCACAAGGCAATTTATAAATATAGATAGAACATACGAAAATGAACTGCAACTGTCAATATACGCGTATGAAAATATCTGCTTCACAAGAAGCGATGATACTAATACCGTTGGTACCACAGAAAATGGTGTTGAAGTGTCTGCGAGAATGGAAAGATCGAGGAGGGAAAGTATCACCCAGACATCCACTAAAAGTGCACGACGAATACTGAAATCGCGATGAGGAAGCGACCGAGAGTACTAGAAACAGAGCCCCGTCTATAAAGTATGATACTTTTTTTAAATCGTGATATATTTTATATTCTGTTCCGTGAGCGTCTTATTGGCTTGATTTGGGTGCACCAAGTGTACCTACTGTGTAGCTATCTCTAATATCAATTCCGTGGGGTCTCTAATTGTTGACTTCGGACTTTCTTTTTTAATATATTAATTTATTAACTCAATGTACCGCACTATTTGCGACCAGTTTTATTAATACGTTCGTAGGATTTTAGATTGTTTATTTCCTGTGATCGCGAGGAACACTGTAGCATACAGCGATCCACTACTTAGATTGCTATCTGGCTGATTGCTTAAATTTTACTGACTCAATAGTTAAACATCTATAACATGACTTACTTGGCTGATAACGGCTTCGTATTTCTCAACCACCCTATCATATCTAACAGATGTAAAAGCCTAGGAACGCACGAAGCCACCAACTGACCGGAAATCGTATGTTGCATTAAGTTAATAAATGATTATTGTAAAAAAGAAACGTTCGCGTCTCCATGAGGTAGATATACAATGTTTGTCCGTTTATTTAATAATCCAATCTTTGACACCCACACGTCTATATTATAATTAGACATTTTTGGATGTGTGTATTTCTCACGGTGTCTCTCTGTAAGTCATTTATAAGTTATAAAACTACTTGATATAATTGTACCAATTTGACATGACACACACAAGCGCATAGAATGTTACTACTACTCCTTCTCTTCTTCCCACTACTACTACTACTGAGAATAAAACAGTAATCATTTATAGGCTTCAAAACTATTTAACAAAATTTGACAAAAATTAAGAACCTATAAACTAATTTAGCTTGACCCCCGTTACTTATGACGACTCTAAAGAAACAAGTACGCATGCTCTAAATCAAAAGTATGTAATTCATCTCAAGCCGACGCTGTAGTAGTATGAACACAGCTGTATATGTAAATAAAAAGCAGACGACAACTGAAAGTTAATATAATTACAAAAGTTTTTGTTAAGAAAGCTTTGAACGCACAATTTGGAAGAGAAACTATGTAAACATCAATAAAATTTAAAGTAATAATTTACTTGTACTTTTTCTATTGTCGATAATGTTTAGATTTTTCAAAAACACATAATTTACGCAGGCAATAATGTCATAACAGAACTATTCAAATGTAGAAAAATACTAGTATTTTATTACAAAATGTAATTAATATACAATATAAAACAAAATCGAATTCAACATAACATAATTAGAAAATACGTAATCGGCCTGGCCAGGTGGGCACGTGACTTAATAATCCAGGTTACACAATTGTCGAATATCAGTCAGACGCGCTTCTATTTATATCAATATGGTAACTTCCCATTCCATTATCTAGTGATAAGAATTCAGACTCTCGTGTTGACAGTACACTATTCATATATGGCAGTTTTAATGGATAAAGCAAATGTAGAATTTCAACGGGGTCTTGCTAGTACTAAGTATAATGCTTATATAGAATTCCAAATATGCTAAACGTGGTCAGTTGAGTGAATGTTTGGCTTGTTACATTATAAACGCAGACTATGACATTATTGTCGCCCTGTCAACAATAGCGAGGTTTCGCCGATGTTAAAACTAATTGAAATATAAAACTTTCGATTTTCTTTTCCAAACCTAATATTAACAAATAACAATTAATATTAAAAGACAAAATAGATTTGTAGATACGTTCACACATTTCTATAGATCGCTCATTCGGTTGGTTGATTGGTCTGTCACATTTAGAGTTGAAATAGCATTTTCGTTAGTCTGTCATCCTAAGTTTGAAATGTACGTATCTTAACGTCCGTTTCTGTTTAAAATCTATTTCAAATTTAAATAGATCTCACCCAATAAAGTAGCTGAAATCAAATGAATAGAAAGTTGCAAAACCCAGCGCACACGATAAAATGTTATTCTTATTTTGCGTGTCATATTAAACATCTACGAGGTTGTAGTGCAAATAATAATGAACGAGTCGACTACTCTTGCTAAAAAGCTGTTCATATGATTAGATGCATTGGAAATGGGGTCAGGTCTGCCCGCGGCAGTTAAATCAGTCGCGATGGACCTTGAAAACTGATTCCGTGCTGCATGTCCGTCTTTAGGGTTGGCCTTCTGCAACAGTAACAACGATCATGAACAAAGGTTAGCATGCGAGAATTGCAGATACGGTACTTGTGATCAGCAAAGGATGGCGCCAATAGCCTCTTTCTCAGATTGTCCTCCTTGATAACAATGGTGAACGACAATGGATCAAAACAACCTAGAGGTCAGATAAAAAGAGGCGACAGAAAAGAATGATACCCATAAAATAACTCATCCTACTTCTACTACAATTAGTATTAATAACAATATTATTATTATTATTATTATTATTATTATTATTATTATTATTATTATTATTATTATTATTATTATTATTATTATTATTATTATTATTATTATTATTATTATTGTTTGGGAAAAAAGAAAAACGAATTGAAGCCGCCCAGATAAAAGGATTACTAATATCACCCATAATATTGAAAAGAGTCTCGTGGGATTCTGGGTATAGAAAATGTTGCTTGATCTTCACAGGAAACTAGCAGATACTTATGGTGGGGAAACATAACGAATCAGCTTCTCCTTCTTCCATTCTTCTTCTTCTTCTTCTTCTTTTTCTTCTTTATTTTCCTTCCTCTTTTTCTTCTTCATCTTCTTCTGCTGCTCTCACTAACATTTTACCTTCCTTTCCTCAGACCTATTTATCACACACCCTTTTCCTTAGCCTTATTCTTTTTCATCCTATCACCTTTCTACTACTTCCGTTCAATCGCCCCATAAGTTTACACCTCTTCCTATCCCTATCTTCTCTCACTAACCTTTTATTCATCCTCATCATTCTCTCCTCCTATCCTCTTCATCTTCATCATCATTTATGATTCTTTATACAAAAGTGAAATAAACAATTGCGACTTAAATAAATCCTACATCTTCCTGTTTAGGCACACTGATGAGTTTTGATATAGCGAAACAGTCTGTCTGTATGCCCATCTCTTCGTGGGTAGAGCACTGTTGTAAGGGACATTCCCAGCAAACATTAATGATAATTGAGAGCTGTTCGTGTTAACGAATATAACACGTTTACGAATTTTGGACTGACCGAAATATTAAAATATTAAAATATTAAAAATATATTAACAGCTATAATTATCTTTTCAATACAATTTTGATATTAATTTTTTGAATGTGAAAAAATGAATTATTTTTTATCTGAGAAATACATTTTTTATAATCACTCTCAATAAGTTTTTGATAAATATATACGATATATTTTCATGCATATGCTTTTGACTTTTTGATTTGATTTTGTATCCGTTCTGTTACTCACATTTTCAACTCATTTCTTCAATATATATATATATATATATATATATATATATATATATATATATATATATATATATATACCCTAATGCGCGTATGCGGATGGAGATATATACGCTTTTGATGTATGGTCACCCCTAAAGCCGTTGGATAGCTCTAGATGTCGGCATACAAAATATTTATTTATGCATAGTAAACTACATATCTTATTTTCATGTCACTCAGAGATCATGTTGTCGTTCCCCTACTCGCAAAGTATCTTCTATTTGTTAAAATAACATTTGGAGCCGATCAGAATTATCTGTTTCCTTTTACTACAGAGAAGATATTAGAGTTAGGGTTAGGGTTAACCTTCCCCTAGACTTATTACGCTTGCATAACGATCAGTATCTGAAAATTAATTGTAAATTAGTCATGAATACATACCGGTTACAATTAATTCAAAAAAGCGGAACGTCAATTAGTCAAATGAAACTATTTCGTATTCATAAGTAATTTGCAATTAATTAAAAAACAGCGGAACGTCAATTGGTCAAACGAAACTATTATGTATTCATGAGTAATTTACAATTAATTTTTTAAAAAAGCTGAACGTCAATTGGTCAAATGAAACTATTATGTATTCGTGAGTAATTTACAATTAATTTTTTTAAAAGCGGAACGTCAATAAGTCAAATGAAAATATTATGTATTCGTGAGTAATGTACAATTAAATTTTTTAAAACGCGGAATGTCTATTGGTCAAATGAAACTATTAGGTATTCATAAGTAATTTGCAATTAATTATTTAAAAAAGCGGAACGTCAATTCGTAAAATGAAACTATTATGTACACATGTGTAATTTACAATTAATTTTGTAAAAAAAGCGGCAAGTCAATTAATCAAATAAAACTATTACGTATTCATGAGTAATTACAATTAATTTTTAAAATTAGCAGAACCTCAATTAGTCAAAATGAAATTATTATGTTTTCATTAGTAATTTACAAGAATTTCTTTAAAAGGCGGAACGTCAATTGGTCAAATGAAACTATTATGTATTCATGAGTAATTTACTATTGAATTTTTTTAAAAGCGGGATGTGAATTGCTCAAATTAACCTATTTTGTATTGAGGAGTAATTACAATTAATGTTTTAAACAAGCGGAACGTTAATTAGTCAAGTTAAACTATTAGGTATTCATGAGTAATTTACAATTATTGTTTCAAAAAGCGGAACGTCAATTAATCAAATGAAACTATTATGTATTTATGAGTAATTTACAATTTTTTTTAAAGCAGAACGTTAATTTGTTAAATGAAACTATTATGTATTCATGAGTAATTTACAATTAATTTTTTTTTTAAAAGCGGAACGTCAATTCGTCAAATGAAACTATTATGTATTCATGAGTAATTTACAATTAATTTTTTTTTTAAAAGCGGAACGTCAATTCGTCAAATGAAACTATTATGTATTCGTGAGTAATTTACAATTAATTTTTTTAAAAGCGGAACGTCAATAAGTCAAATGAAAATATTATGTATTCGTGAGTAATGTACAATTAAATTTTTTAAAACGCGGAATGTCTATTGGTCAAATGAAACTATTAGGTATTCATAAGTAATTTGCAATTAATTATTTAAAAAAGCGGAACGTCAATTCGTAAAATGAAACTATTATGTACACATGTGTAATTTACAATTAATTTTGTAAAAAAAGCGGCAAGTCAATTAATCAAATAAAACTATTACGTATTCATGAGTAATTACAATTAATTTTTAAAATTAGCAGAACCTCAATTAGTCAAAATGAAATTATTATGTTTTCATTAGTAATTTACAAGAATTTCTTTAAAAGGCGGAACGTCAATTGGTCAAATGAAACTATTATGTATTCATGAGTAATTTACTATTGAATTTTTTTAAAAGCGGGATGTGAATTGCTCAAATTAACCTATTTTGTATTGAGGAGTAATTACAATTAATGTTTTAAACAAGCGGAACGTTAATTAGTCAAGTTAAACTATTAGGTATTCATGAGTAATTTACAATTATTGTTTCAAAAAGCGGAACGTCAATTAATCAAATGAAACTATTATGTATTTATGAGTAATTTACAATTTTTTTTAAAGCAGAACGTTAATTTGTTAAATGAAACTATTATGTATTCATGAGTAATTTACAATTTTTAAAAAAAAATCGGAACGTCAATTAGTCAAATTAAGCGATTAATTTAAAAGAAAAAGATGAACGTCAGTTGGTCAAATCAAACTATTATGTATTCATGATTAATTTTTAATCAACCTTTTTAAAAAGCGGAACGTCAGTAAGTCAAATAAAAATATTATGTATTATTTTTTAAATAGCGTAACGTCAAATGACACTAATATGTATTCATGAGTAATTTACAATTAATTTTTAGAAAAGCGGATAATCAGTTAGTCAAATGAAACTATTTAAGAGTAATTTACAATTAATTTTTAAAAAAGTAGAACGTCAATTGGTCAAATGAACCTATTATGTATTCATGAGTAATTTTCAATTCAACTTTTAAAAAAGCAGCACGTCAATTACTCAAATGAAACTATTACGTATTCATGAGTAATTACAATCATTTTTTTTTAAATAGCGGAACGGCTATTGGTCAAATTAAACTATTATGTATACATAAGTAATTTACAATTCTTTTTTTTTTTAAAGCGGGGCGTCAATGGCTCAAATTAAACTATTTTGTATTCATTAGTAATTTATAATTAATATTTTTAAAAAGCAGAACGTCAATTGCTCAAGTTTAACTATTATGTATACATGAGTAATTTATAATTAATTTTTTAAAAGCAGAACGTCAATTGGTCAAATGAAACTATTATGTATGCATGAGTAATTTACAATTAATTTTTAAAAAGCGGAACGTCAATTGATTAATTGTTCCGCTTTAAAAAAAATTAATTGTAAATTACTCATGAATACATAATAGTTTCATTTGACCAATTGACGTTCCGCTTTTTTTTTTAAAAATTAATTGTAAATTACTCATGAATACATAATAGTTTCATTTGACCAATTGACGTTCCGCTTTAAAAAAAAATTAATTGTAAATTACTCATGAATACATAATAGTTTCATTTGACCAATTGACGTTCCGCTTTTTCTTAAAAAATTAATTGTAAATTACTCATGAATACATAATAGTTTCATTTGACCACTTGACGTTCCGCGTTTAAAAAAAAAATTGTAACTTACCCATGAATACATAATAGTTTCATTTGATCAGTCTCACTGTAAAGATATTGGCATGCGTCTATTTTCAGCCACGGTGCTGCAATCTCTGAATCATCTATTTTCACTTTCCACAACCCACCCAATCTTGCATGGTCATGCATTCTTCGGCTTGTCTTTAAATGCCTTTAAGAACATACGACATGATACTTTACAGGCAAACAAAACTACATATGTACATCTAGCTGTACCGATATATAGATAAATATATAGGTAAACTTATATTAATAAATATATAGGTAGATATATACATATAGATAAATATATAGGTAGATGGAAGAGGGAGAACGAGTTAATAATGAATAAGAAATGTTAGAGTTTAATTCCATAAAATGGCTGCAAAGCAAATTCTATTTACTTCAACGTGAGATCTAGCCACTTTTCTCATTTATTGGTGTTGTTACTTTCAGCCGCCTGCACTTAGATTTTCAATGCGCTGCCATTAAAGCAACCGCAGGCTTTTCTGTAGGTGTTAGCAGCAAAACGTTTGAGAAATTCTTCAAGCGAACAAACAGTGAAATTAGCTTGAAAACTTTAAACTGACAGAACAAACAGAAAACGATTCACAAAGAGGAGCACGTCTCCTTATTTTCTTGTTTTACCCTCTTCTACTTCCCCTTTTTTACCCTCTTCGTCTTCCTCTTTTTTACCCTCTTCTTCTTCCTCTTTTTTACCCTCTTCTTCTTCCCCTTTTTTACCCACTTCTTCTTCCTCTTTTTTACCCTCTTCTACTTCCCCTTTTTTACCCTCTTCTACTTCCCCTTTTTTCCCCTCTTCTACTTCCCCTTTTTTACCCTCTTCGTCTTCCTCTTTTTTACCCTCTTCGTCTTCCTCTTTTTTTACCCTCTTCTACTTCCCCTTTTTTACCCTCTTCGTCTTCCTCTTTTTTTACCCTCTTCTTCTTCCCCTTTTTTACCCACTTCTTCTTCCTCTTTTTACCCTCTTCTTCTTCTTCTTTTTACCCTCTTCTTCTTCCTCTTTTTTTACCCTTTTTCTTGTTCCTCTTTCGATCATCATCTTCTCCACCACTTCTTCTTCGTCACTTCCTCCTTTTCTTTGCCTTCTTTTCCCCCTATTCTCATGTTCATTCTTGTACTAAGTCACCTACTCCACTCGTAACTCTCTTGTAATTAATTTATTTTTTTCTATTCTTATTACATGTGGAACTAGCCGAGGATGATTCTACACAAAAAGGTTGTGAATGGCCAAGGAGGATAGAAAAACCGATGAATGAGAAGACCATCACGAGCATCTATTTCGTTAAAATCAATTAAAATAGTGATTACTGTGGGCAATGGCGGCTGCACATTACAGAGTGTACACTGGCTTGCTTTTTGGTCACTGTTGAACTCTTTTGAAGGGTACAAAGCTCTAAATACCAGCTATTAACCAGTACGTTCTATCGGATACGATACAGGCCACAGTTTGTTTTTGAAAATGGAATCAGACGAATTTCTCATATGAAAGATTTGAGTGTCATTCAATCAGATTTCGAATATTGATGCATTCTGCGATGAAAAGGGGCATTGGGGGTATTACTAAACTTCGTTCTAATCTTACCTGAGACAACTGAGTGATTGGAGAATCCCAGAAGAGACAGAGCAATAGATGTGCACTATTTAAGCAAGTTGAACGGAAAAAAGATCAAGAAGACTTGCAAAATATCCGTCAATATCGGGAACGTGAGTGGGTTTGTCATCAATCTAAGTAATATCGTATACAAGGGAAAATTGTGACAAAACCTTCCTTCCTCATCAGTCTGAATCCTTACAGTAGGGTGTACAGAGAGGATATAGTCAATTCTTCAGAGATTACATCTCAATTACACTAACACTGAACACAAAAAATATAGTGAATTACAATAACTCCATCTTTTTTGAATGATAGGAGATGAATGCGGTGCTATAAGTGCTATATGACAACACATATGGGTAAACTCAGGGTTTTCATTGGAGATATCCCTATTACACGAAAAACCGTCTGAAATGTACGCACCAATTCCATGTCCTTGGCGATCTTGGAGTTCGGGTTTTAAGGCCATGTCTAAGTAACCAGTAATCTTGAAGTCATGAATAGACACTGATGCGCCAATGCAAGTTTTACACAGAAATCAAAGATCTAGTTTGGTCTTTTGTAAGTTGACTTCTGCCTATGGATGGTTGGAACGCAGACTCCTAATGTTGAAAAAGGAGACCCGACAACGATCCACGGTTCAAGTTGGAGATCTACGTTTGTTCTTATTTTTTGTTTTAGGACTTTTCATGTTGGAATTTGGAGAATATGTGGAACAGTTGGTAGAAGAATTGAGACGAAACTTTGAGACAGAAGAAAGATAGATAGAGAGATAGATAGATAGAGAGAGAGAGAGAGAGAGAGAGAGAGAGAGAGAGAGTGTGTGTGAGAGAGTAATCTATTAACTTTGTATGCGATTGAAGAGAAAAAGCCGTAACTGTTCCCATTAATATGGCATCAAGAGGCCTAATTGGAAATTTCTGCATGGTTCAGACTCCATACATCAAATGGCAATACAGCAATCCCGGTATTTTGTACATACTGATAAGACAGACTCCTTAGAGTTTACTCCAAAATACGAATCCTGTGACTATCAGATGTATGACGTTATCTAAGATAAAACGTTTACCCCCAGTACCCTTATTAGTGACAAGACAACATAGATTTTAAAAAGAAAGAATATTACTCACATTATCTTCACATACCGATCACACAAACACAAAAACACGATCAAGGGAACAGCAATTTTTTCTCCTTTGTCAGAAACATCATTTTTGGAAAATGATGACTAAGGGACAAAATAGGGGAAGCAAGAGTTACGAGACTGCTGATTTTTACAATAAATAAATAATTTACATAGTAAATAATATAGGTATAAATATAATTTGAAATATTTTTTAAATAAACATTTATTATTATTACCTACAGACATCCGTTTTTCATGCTTATGCAATCTTCAGTATTCTTGCCCATCGGAAGGTAGTGCCCGGTTTCAAAATCACCACTGACTCGTAGTCCAGTATTCTACTCCTCGGCCACCACTAATTCGCACGGAAATTAAGAGGAATTAAACTATATACGCCCACATGGCGAAAGCACATAGTACACACACACACACACACAGACACACACACACACACACATATATATATATATATATATATTTATATATATATATATATATATATATATAAGTATAAATTTTTACTTATACAAACATTTAAAGGAGCCCACACTAAGCAGATTTTAGATCATAAAACACTCTACTGACTGTTACTTCGTTGTTAGCGGAACACATATTCAATTTTTAATTCTAATTTTATTTTTATTTTTATTTTCATTTGAATTTTTATTTATTTATTTATTTATTTATATTTTTATTTATTTTTTTAATTCTGTTTTTTTTTTTTAATTAATTCTGGTTTTGTTTATTTCTTATTCTGTTTTTGTTTGTATTTTATAATTCTGATAATGTCTTTATAATTTTGAACTTATACAATCTGGAATATCCAACAAATGCTACACTTGAACCTATAATAATGTTCTCAGCGCACACACATAGTAATCGCATGTGTGTGTATGTATGTGTGTGTATGCATACATGTGTGTATATGTACATGTGTATATGTCTGTATGTATGTATGTGCGTAGGCATGTGTAGAATTAACTGTAAGTGCATACGCTGTATCTTTATATTAAAACAATAGCAGGTATAAATGCAAGTAATTTGAACTGAGATAGATTGAAGCAATAATGAATGGTTTTGATTACTAAAATATGGA
>OY744547.1:35907623-35965123 GCA_963556195.1 Sepiola atlantica
TCCCCCAATATAAATCTATGGGTACCGAGAAATACGATTTCTGTGTATTTATCTATCCTAAGTCCAGAAAGTATGGTCTTGCTTCCGAATTAATGTTATTAATAGTCCTTATATGGGTAGTTCTATACTTTTTGTAAAGTTCCTTATATATATATATATATATATATATACATATATATATATATATATATATGATGTATATTTATATATAGGTATATTTTTATGCGTGTATGTATAAGTGTGTATATGTTTCTGTATGTATATACGTATATATGTAATATGTGACTGTCTTGCATTGTATCGTTAAATATGCATAATAAATTCTGTTTGTATTAACCATATATTTCGTAATTTATATTTCTAAATATTTTTTTCATGTATTTTTCATGTATTATATTTAATTTTTCTTGCATTTAGTTATAACTTGCATGATTAGGCTAAGATACGTTAAAAGATAATTGTTTTTAAAACTGTTGTTTTTAAAGATACTATCATTAAGTAAATTAACTTTGTATTTGATCCCGTTAACTTTTACCAAAATAATTTTTCCTATTTTTATTCTTCTATTTATTTATATTACCGTTATCATTCTATTTACTTCTAATTAGTGTAAAGATTAGATTATAATTATAAGCTATTGTTTTATATTCTTATCATTATATATTTATAGATAATTGTTCTTAAATTTAATAGAATATATTTGAAATATAATTATTTGAAAATTTTACCTATTTTAAAATTTTTCATTTTAAGTTTCTTATATTTTTCTTTATTTTCATAAAATATCTTAATTGTATTTTTTTCTAATGGTGTTTACATTTTCCACTCTTGTATTTTGATATTCTTTTTTCTCCTATTGTGTCCCTTATGTGCCTGGTTTCATTGTTATGTAAACTCTTTCGAAGAGTGTTGATATTGTCACGTCTCCTACCTGTCCACTTCTACTCGACTTGCTGTATAAATGAGAGTGTACACCACTAATATTTGTTGGTATATGATACGTCGAACGTTGGTTTCTATACCCTGTGCTGATGAAGTCCATTTCGTTTCTAAAACGATCGTACATTGCACAGTTATTAATGTTCTTGGAACGGATATGAATATGTCACAAATTCATTAATTTCTGAACTATAATATATATATATATATATATATATATATATATATATATATATATATATACATACATATATATATATATATATATATATATATATATATATATATATATATATATATATATATATATATATTCAAAGCTTATAATTATGGTAGTATAACACTAGCCATACAGGGATATGATACTTATTGAAATCATTCGCAAGATAGAGTTAAGTTGACAACAAGCCTTCATTCTGCGTAATGCATAACCTTGGGCTTCGCATGTTGAGTTCTCTCTACTGCTTGCTGCATAGCCGCCGTGTTTGCTATTTAGGTGTTAATTAAATCTCCCATTTCAAGACAATGTGTGGTGAAGCATTAGTACGCGCTACTGAGCCAGACATGACTTTCGTATCGGGTTTCGAACCGTGTGACTGACAGGGATTGTCTCCTCCAACACTGACGATGGCAGGTTTGACATGAAACACATGCGTATATGGGTTTTAAAAAAAAATAACATTTATTTATAAATAATTATATATATATATATATATATATATATATATATATATATATATATATATCCACAGTTATTTCACTCCCTGCGACCGACTTCTCTCAGTTCCAGTAGTGGCTACTACTTCTCATTTACACATCATGTCAACCCAATATTTCTATGTACTTGCATGACATTTTTCTTTAAATTATCATCCTGAGGAAGTCTTACAAATAAGGACGAAACGTTGATGAATACATAAAAAAAACATCTTTTGGTTTTTCCTTTTTCATTTCCCATATATATATATTATAGTTCAGAAAGAAATGAATGAATTAATGAATCCATGCTCCATCATAAGTCGAGTCGGAGTTCGAATAGTAATTCCATACTGACGAACTTAAATAAAACCGTGAACCACACATATGTCTATGGATATAAGCTATACATTTATCAATAATAGTTATCAAGCTCCAATTACGTTGGGTTTTTCAAGAGTAAATAAACTGATGATTCCTAATAATTAGCCTCGTTGTATGATCTATCCCTTGGGAGATAGAACCATATGTTAGAATCACACTGCTTGTGTTTACATTAATAATACAAGGCATTTCGTTCGTGTACAAAGCGTGATCGGATCAGCGGCAGAATGCTTATGAAACCCGGGTTCATAATACGTGGAGTCGTGTTAGGGTATAACTCTGAGGAAGTAGGTTTAATTGCTGTTTAAAAAGTTTTAATTTATTTTAAAAAGCTCCGCAACTATTGGGATGAATGATTTGATTTATTTAAAAATTGTTCTGGACTTGATTGATATTCATATGTTAAAAATATGTTTTTTAATTAAAATACAGAAAATATTCCTTAAATACTAACACTAACTATTTTTTATATTTTATTAAATAGAAATGTTGTAGAGTTTGAAGAATATTGGCCATAAGGAATAAAATAATAAATTGAAATTTTAATAAACAATAATCATTATTAAAATTACTGTTATTAAGTAGTAATGTTTTTTTTGTTTTTTTTAAACTGCAACACCTGCTTATGTCTAGGACGTTTTACTTTTGTTCCAAGATCTTAATATAACTTTCATTTTAAACATTTTAAATATTTGTGTCTGCATTTTTACAATAGTCTTCATTGTGTTTGAGTGTCAGATAAATATTTTCTAAACCGGAAGTGAGTGTATTCTCGTGGATTTTTACGAAATCTAATTATATTTTAAATAGGATTTTTAAAAAATTTGTTTTAGTTCATATCAGTGCATTTTGATTTCAATAATTATTCGATTAATCGTAAAAAAAATAATGTGTTAGTCACATAGCCGCAAGAAACACACACACACACACATGTGAATTAATTATTTTATTAATCTCTCTCTCTCCCTCCCCTCCCCTCTCTCTCTCTCTCTCTCTCTCTCTCTCTATATATATATATATATATATATATATATATATATATATATATATACAGGGTGGGCAAAAATAAGGGTCCTATTTTTAAAAATTCATAACTTTTTTATTTATTGATTTAAAAAAATTTTTTTTTTTAGAATAAGTAAAGGACCCCTTCCGAAGCAAGCATGAGCCGTATTAACCCTAAGGAACGTACCCTCATTTAGAAAACATTATTTTTGCTTAAAAAACTCAAAACAGTGTAAAAAACAATACTTTAGTTTTTGTAAGTTTTAAGAAGTGTTTTTGGGCTAAAATTTGTTTTGTTTATTTCAAAAAATCTCGGAAGGGTCAGTCTACACACACATAAAGTTTGGTGAGTTTAACTTTTATTTTGTGGAAGTTATTCAAATTCAAGTTATTCAAATTTAAAGATAGGACCCTTATTTTGGCCCACCCTGTATATATATATATATATATATATATATATAAACACCCACACAATTGCAGTAATTTTAATTGGTATGTGTTTTAGGGCAACATGAATAGTGGCGAAAGAGGATGAGCAAATAAATAATTGATGTTACATATATATATAACAATAATTATCTATTAGTTTATTCGCTTTCGCAACCATCCAATGTTGCCCGAAAACACATACCAAATAAAAGTCACTGTAATCTCTGGGTTGTTTATAGTAAAGACACATTGGAATAATTTACTCCGCATAGTTTTGTGGATAGATCTTTAATTTAAACACTAGATTCTTACTTTTGGACCAAGCAAGAATAAGAACGATAATTCTCTCTTTTAAACCGTACACAAGACATAACAATTTTATGTTTTATTTAGCAAATATTTTATTTTCCATATAAAAAGTTGTAAATTGGTGTTTTCGTTTGAATTGCAGTGCAGAAACAGTTGCGAAACTCGGCTTAGATGTGATTTCAGCTGGTAGTAAATACGTTTATTGTAGTGTCATCAATTTTAATATTTTTATCGTGAAACAAAAACGCACTAATTCCCAATCGTCGTGTGGCACCGTGTAATAATCGATGACCTCAACGGCGGCCGAAAATGGTGCTTTATTATATTATGTAACAGGGCCGGCAACCGATGAATGGTAATATGTGGTATTCTTGTCATCTTCCCCCTTGGTTTCCATAGTTACGTAGAGTTGCCTGGGTGACGCTCTCGTTTATATACAGCGAATTTTGTGGTGGAAGCCTCGATGCGTAAACAGCGCCACGTGACTGTGGAAAAGAAAAGAAAAATCGATCAACCACTCGCTGCGAACGAGCGAGGATTTGCCGCCAAAACGTATTTACTTTCTCGTTCACTGTCTAAAGACTTCGCAGACTTTTCTTTAGTTACACAAATACACATGCCACGCGCGCATATATATATATATATATATATATATATATATATATATATATATATATATATATATATATATATATATATATATATATATATTGTGTGTGTGTGCGTGTGTGTGGGTTGGAGAGAGATAAGGAGAGAGAAAGAAAAAACGTGAACAACAATAGAAAAAACAACAAAATGCGTAAACACGGGCCAATGTAAAAAACGTTTGTTCACGAACCTTCGTGAAACTGACAGTTACCACAGTGCATGTTTTAAACCAATTTTAAACATGTTCTCAATACAGTTTGATTCGAATTTTCAATTTCGCACATCACACGTCCATAATATATATATATATATATATATATATATATATATATATATATATGGGAATAGAAGGATGAAGGTAATCCGACGTGATGGTAAAATGAAAAAGGAAAACCAAAAACTGGATGTTTTTTTATATATATATATATATCTAAATGAATAAATTTTAAAATCTTTCGCATATATTCTAACTATATTAATATTAAAACAGGTTATGATTATTTAATTCTAATTATACAAGGATCTTTCAAAATACCTTATATATATATAGTAATCTAAGAAATCTAACAAGGAGATTCCGATATTCTTCATTTGCATATTTTTAAAAGTTTCTAATAAATTAATATTCTGCAATATACATTTCTAATTTGTATTGCTAAATTTTCTTATCATATACGCAGTCGTTTTGTCGGTAGTACTATTATTATAATTATTAATAACAGTAATTAAATCGATGTTATAAAAAACGGATAGCGTTTTAAAAAGATTTTAGAATTTCATTTTCAAGGGAAATAATTTCCATGAAGACTTCCGGCATATTAAACTTTGAAATATTTATTTGCACAAAATATAAAAATTTACATTTAGAAAAAAATCGGCAGAAGGCCATCGAAAGTGTGGGGAAAATTGGGGTCGTTGGTCATAAATTATAAAATATGTCTATACTGCTCTTAACTAGAATCATCTAAGTCACCACAAATCTATTCTAAGGTCCACCTTATTTAAGATATCTCCAAATTGGTTTGAAATTTTTATTTTTGATAAATATGGTTCTATCTACAGATATTCATTGGAGTGAGAGAAAGAAAAGCAAAAAGCCGGTTAGTAAGACCCTCCCAACCCTTTCTACATAATAGACCGCGCACTGTTTTCCGGTTTGTTGAGAACCAAAAACAAGCAAAAATGGGAGTAAGAGTAAAATGTAAATGTAAGCAAGAGTAAACAGAAAAAAAGGGGGATGGAGTTTGGAGAATGGGTGGTATCTTTCCAAGATAAATACAATTTGGGAGAGGCCGAGGACAAAAAATTGAAAGTGGGAAAGGGGCATCTTTGAAGATTTCTATTACTAGGGGATGGTAACTCATTCACACGACTAGCTAAGAGGCTAAACTTACCCAAAGCATGGGGCCCGACAGAACCAGAAACCGTACACGCAGGGAACACGTACTTATACTTGACTGCGTTTCGTACACACAAGCTCGCTACTTCTATCCACCTTTTTTCAAAAAACGATCAATGTAATCTTTTCTATAACATCTGATCTTGACCTCCAAGTGGTGCTTGAAGAAAGCGATCAGATCCTGATCAGCAAAATTTGTAACCCCTTGGTCATCTCTAAGACGCGAGGTCCACACCATCAGTTGTGCTGCGGCTAGGATCTCAAGAAACATCATTCGTCTCTCCCAGTCCGACAGAAGCCAGACATTTTCGATGACGTATGGATACGTTAAACGGCAGAAGATGCTTGGGATTCATACGAGCCGTCATCTCGTTGAAATAACCCTAGATCGCCGGAGTTCGCGACATTGGAAGAAAGCCTTATCGGGCGTTTCTTGTTTGAGCGTGTTGCAGCAGGGACACTCAGGCGAGGTTCCATTCCGGAACTCTGTAGTATGGCATTGAGGAGTGATGCGTTCCGGGCCAATCGCCAGGTTAGAGAGAACTCAGAGTTATTGAGATGACCCGTCCCTGGTGCTTATCTCCTCCACCGACCACCAAACCTCTCGACAAAGGAATAGTAAGCTGCATCCTCACTAATCCCATGTGGAGCTCTTTTCTAGAAGACCTATAAAGGACCGAAGAAGTTTTTTGAGCGCGGCTTGGCACTCTCCTAATAACTGCGATTCGCCCTCGGACTACGACGTCCCGTCGAGAATGAGGTCGAGAAAGCTGCAGAGTTACACGCAGATTTCTCTGTCAAAGTTCGACTCAGGAAAGCCAGTCTCTCGGCGTGTCGATAAGCACGTCTAGTCGGGCATGCCCAAGCCTCCTTCACATGGACGTTGAATACAGACCTGTCTACTAACCCCATTGCCTCCTCTTGTATCAGAGACGCGAGGGCAGAAGGAGCCGCATGACTTTTAGGCGATTCACAGGCAGGGGAAGTAGGGCCAGTCGATAAATGATGAGATGAAAGATGTAAGTGGTGCCTACTCTTTAAGGCAAGTTTCCTTCGAAGCTAAGTGTTAAACGACGCTTCGACCTTTCACTGTACCTACAACCAATTCCTCTCGAGCTGAAGAACAACACTCAGACGATTCAAACCGGACCAGCTGTCCAGCAGAAAAAGGCGGGAAGGGTGGTGTTACCGCTTCAGACACTACACCGCAAGCCGATTGACTTGCTGCGGTTGATGCTGGCCCCTGTGACCGTTTTGTAACGTGTGGATGCCTCTGTCACTAACTCGATGTCTCTGAGGCACTACACAAATACGGTGTTGTCATCAGCGAACGCGGAAACCATGGCTCACGCCTCACAGGCAAAGCGATTCCGCGTAGGACCGAACTTGCTTCCCCGCTCCTTAGATTGCGAAGTTGCTGCTCCAACGCAAGAATTAGAGCAGGGGCGATAGGGGACAGCCATGACACACCGACCGGGAGATAGTGAAAGATTGCAAACGCTTTTTGTTTACCTGCACCACTGCCGTCGGCGAGCGATATAGAACGGACATCAATTTGCGGAAGTCCGGTTTAAAAACGGCGATCTCTAAAGCAGATGCAAAGAAGCGATGGTTTATACAGTCGAAAGCTTTCGACTGGTCCAAGTTAGTCAGCGCGGCCTCCGTGTCATTTCTATCCCCGTTAGAATCGTGCGAATCAGATGTAAGTTGTTTTGACAGCTCGAGTACGATACATTCTCAGATAACACCCTGAAACCGGTTGATAAGATCTTTTCCAAAATCTTTAACTGTGTGTTTTGCCGTGTTATGGGTCTGTAATCGTTTAGTCCCCCCCCCCATTCTTCAGCAGAGTGATCAATCCCTTGTCAAACTAATGGCTGAACACATCCGTCAGAATCGGTACAAATATATGCGACAGTCTCAAATAGAATGCGTACGACAGACCATCAAGTACGGCCGATTTGTTGCAGTCGACAAAGTCATAAAATTATAAAAGTACATAGTTTGAAATAAAAACCTCTTTTACTTAAAATACAAACTAATAAAATTATATCTTCTGTTTTAATTGTAAGTTTTTCCTTTAAAGGTTTTTCACTACTTAATAAATTCTGTTATCAACATATCTCGTCCTCTCCCAATAAATAAATAAAACAAAACAAAACAGCCGTGTTGGCTTTTTAATGAATCCTTTCTCTTCTCTTATCTTATTTTAGTACAATTTACGTTACTGAAATAAGAATTCGAGTTTTTTTTTTACAGATATTGTATAAACAATAGTCTGAATTACTCCTTTTATTTGGGATTAATTCGTATTTCAGTCGAGTGAAATAGGTTTCGGCATTACTCATAAAAAACTTTCTGTTTTATTTTTACTTAAACCATGTTTTAGTAAAAAAACAACAACTACACGTACACGTGAAACACTAAAATAAAACATAAGTCGGAAAAATATAGTCGCCATAAAAACAAGTCGATAACGAACGATAATTCAAGTTTATAAACATTTTTTTTTAACTTTCAAATTATGGAAGGAAGTTATCGTTCTTCTTTAGCGAGGATATTTTTTATTGTTTATAAATTTTGGCGTTTCACGTAGACAATGACACTTGCCATGACTTAGGGGTTTTAATGTTATCTAAATGAATAAATACAAAATTGTTTTTCCACTTAAACTAAATATATTAACATTGAAACGGTTTCTAATTATTTCATCATGTGTAGTCTATTTTCATTCATCATGATACATTCCTCTCATGCGTTATCCCCTCCTTTTGGATAAGGCAGTATAGTATACGCCGGTCAGCACGATACTATCCTCCCAGGATTACCTACTCCTTTTTGCGTGTGTGGAGAAGTCTATTCTGTTGTCATGATATCATGCTCCCAGGCATTATCTCCTACCTCTTTATTTTTTTTTTGGGGGGGGGGGCGGAGTGTTCGTTCGTCATGATATAATCCTCTCAGTCATTATCTCCTCCTTTGGGGGTCAGTATATGCATAATAGTTCATCATAATAGTTTCCCTACAGCCTAGTATAGATATGCTATCTCCGGTTGCATATTTTTGCTAGTATACCTATATATATATATATATATATATATATATATATATATATATATATATATATAGTATAAATTTTTATTTATACAAACATTATTGGTTATATATGTGCATATATGTTTCGGTTGTACTCTTCACAGAGAGTCAACTTCTTCAAACCAAAGAAGTAAGGGAAGTGAGATGAACTTGAAAAACTTTCCCCTTAAGTAAATATTTTTTGTGGGATGAGATATTTTTATATTTTTTCCCGGTCAAGCTCAGTATCGGGTTACATACTTTACTTGTTAACTTTTTCAATTAGTTTCTAACGTGTTTTTATCATTTTTATTACCTACCGTTCCTTTTATTGTCTCTTTTTCTATTTTTTTTATTACCCACTTAGCTTGGATTCTTTTCTCCTCAATTTAACACTTCAAAGTTTTAATCTACGGTACATACATTTTCAAGCATAAATATCTGATATTCATATAAAATACGCATGTTACTGTATTTTTTTCTAAAAGATAATTTGTGCATGTAATACCTATCCTTAAAACTCCTTGACGTGCTTCCTATATAGAACTTATTATCGTCTTGATTTTTAGCGGTGTAGATTTTAGCACAATATATTACCGATGCGGTGACGCAATTTTTTGTAGGGGACATTCGTCCTGTCTCTGACATTTACAATTGTTAGTGGTTGAATTACCTCCATTGTCATTATTTGTATCATTCCTTTTAAGTATTTTATTGTTGTGTTTTTTAAATAATTCTTTCTAGGTTATCTGTGCAACTATAATAGTTTTAATGTATTCTTATTAAATAGATTATGCAGTGCAGTGGGAAGTGTTTGTTTATTTGGAATTTGTTACCAATTTTTGTTTTTAACATCATATTAAAGGGGTGTAAACCAGATTATTTTCCGACCTCGATTTCTAGAGTTGTTCGCATTTGTTGTTATATTCTCATATTTTATATCAGCATTTATGCACCAGCTATTCTTTAAGGCAGTGTTGTAAATATTCTTATAGTTGTTAAACGTTGTCTCGTCTGATGAGTTATTAGTAATTCTACTTTCTATTGAACTGGATATGTGTTTAAATATTGAAGGAGGGTAGTTTGATTGTGGATGTAAGTATATGGGGCTGGAGTTTTCTTTCATGAAGGGTTTATATTTCTTATCAGTTAGGTAAAATGTAAAATCAAGGAAGTTAACTTGTTTGACATTGCCGGTAATTTCAACCTTAAACCCTAGTTTATTTATTTCCTTATGAATTATCTTTCTGATTTTGTTGCATTTCGCGCTAGTAGATTAGCCCGTCATCTCTATATAAACCTATATCTTCTACATCTATGATATTATTCATGATAATATTTCTTAATATGTTTAAACCGACTAGATTAGATGTCTCTGCGGAGTCTAGCGAGCCCATAGAAACATTCAAAGATCCTTTTTCTCTGTTTTAGTCCATTGCTTGCCGTCGCTAATGAGAACTGTTGTACGGCAACTTTGAATAATGTTGATATCTTTTTCCGAGATATCCGTGGAAACTCAAACTCATTAGCATGTTCGAAAATGATTTTAGTAATGGACGGGTAATATTCCATGATGTCCAATTGGATAAAGGTCCATCTACTCTTGCCGTTAATCTCTTAAAACCAATTTATAATATCCATGGTTTAGTTTGTATTTATGCATATATATCTGTGTGTGTATGAATATATGAAATATATAAATTGTATATACATATATATTATATTAAGAGAAGCCCTATATTTCTGAAAAGGCGTACGTTAGCTAGTATAGATTGTGACCTTGGCGAAATTGATAAATTGAGTACAGGTTAAGATAACATGAGAGTTGGTGGATGATTCATTCTCAATGTAATAACATATTGACAGGATTTGGCCGAAATAATACATTAGGGATCAGCAAGGTTAAACACAAAGCGAGAGCAAATGCGATTACGTGATTGATTGTGGTGAAAAATTGCTATATGACGTCACTTGGATGAAAATGAACCCTGCCCCCTGTCGTCAAGTAGAGATTATGTAATTGTTAGGTAAGAAAACTAGAGAAACAACTGAAAAACGACAACTCTCTCTCAGGCGTTGTCTACAGGAAGGACAAATACAACTTCTGAACCCTCCCAAAATCTGTCTTCCGAATTCTGTCTTTGTCATATAAAGCGTTTTATTCCCACAAAACAGATACACCACACTATGATGATTGCGGTCCAGAAAAGATTTGCACTAGACAAACCCATAGGGAAGAAGGTAAAAAATCTACGGCACAACACTATCAAGACAAAGAAACAAAGGTAGAATTGACACGGGACGATATGCCGGAGAAGAAAAAAGGTAAATTTTGTTTGAATTGAATTTGAAGTAGACATTGGATATGATGGTAAAATGAGAAAAGAGAGAGCGGGAATTGAGTTTTAAAAATCCACGGCACGCACGCACGTATAGAGACAAAGAAACACGACACACATACGCACGCATAGATTAAAAGACTCACGTACCCACGCACACACCGTTAGAAAGAGTAAACACGTTTGAAAGGAGTTGGAGTGTTAAAGGACCCCTCTACATCTGCCACGCTGTAAAGAGAAAATAACTGTATTTTGCATAGATTATTATTATTATTATTATTATTATTATTATTATTATTATTATTATTATTAGTAGTAGTAGTAGTAGTAGTAGTAGTATTAATATTACTATTATTATTATTATTATTATTATTACTATTATTACTATTATTGTTGTTGTTGTTATTATTATTATTATTATTACGACGACGACGACGAGTGTACACATTCTGTTAAAAATGACGGGAAAACTGATCCTTTGTCAGTGTTCGCACGTTCCTATTCATATAAATTATATTCATATAAATTAACGTCTGAATCGCCGAGGTTAATAAAAAAAAAGTGTTAAGAAAGAGAGAAAGAAAACTAGTAAATGTTTAAAAACAAAAAAGAAACGAAAAAACGTCTGAATTGAAAGAAAACAGAAACAAAATAGAAATAGATTTGCTTTCTCAATTCCCCGAAATACATGAAATAGAATCTTAGTAAATCTCAAAATATTAGGGAGATTTTGTCAAATACTATTTTACGGTCTACACTTAAAGTGACATCTCCACCCATATTGGCAGGTTCCATCGGCGCCCACACCCATAATTTGACCACTCATTCGCAGAAATAGAATGTTTATGAAAAAAGGTACGTTTTCATTATGGAGCGTTGAAAAAGGGCGGCTCCTTTTTTTATAAAGCAGAGCTGGGGCGGATCCTTTTTGAAAATTACGACCGTGAGGGGGGGGGGGGGGCTCTAAATGTAGTGAATAGCACAAAGCCCTGTTATATATATATATATATATATATATATATATATATATATATATATATATATATATATATATAATGGATTCGTCTAAACACTTTAAAATGCAGCAACAGTTTTGTAAGTAACGGATAAATTTTATTAGACAGACGAACAACACAGGTAAGGAGGACTTTTTTTTAATAACTAATATAAGTTAGCAAAACATTTATACGGAATAAAACTTAGATTTTGTATACGGAACGTTTATGTTTTTGTCTTTTAAGGGAAGTGGGGTCTGATCAACTCTGCTGGGAAGCCATGAAATTAAATACTGTCTTGTTTTTAAATTCCCGAAACAGTTTTTCATGGTAAACAACTGATGATCCCTTAAATAATGTTAGAAGCAAACTAATATAATAACTGTAAAAATTAAATTGACTTACATGAGTGATTTTCCCACTGAACGACTTCGGACTTAAGATTTTTTTGATTTTTTTTCCTTATATAGTTTTAATGGTTGAGATACTTCCGAGACTATATATATATATATATATATATATATATATATATATATATATATATATATATATATAAATATATATATATATATATATAGGGTGGTCGCTAGAAAAGCAAGAAA
Organism: Sepiola atlantica; assembly: GCA_963556195.1. Taxonomy (NCBI): domain Eukaryota; kingdom Metazoa; phylum Mollusca; class Cephalopoda; order Sepiida; family Sepiolidae; genus Sepiola; species Sepiola atlantica. The sequence goes on from OY744547.1 coordinate 35,920,444, forward strand.
TTTGTCAAACAGTACTTTATTTTTACAAAGAATAACTTTTATAAAGTTTTTCGAAAACTAATATTATAATACACTCACATATATCGTCCGTGTAAATCGAAGAAATGAATATGCCAGGCGCAATAAAATTTAAATAAAATAAAATTCAAACAATAAAAATCACATCCTTTAATTTCCCGCTTTTCTAGCGACCACCCTATATATATATATATATATATATATATATATATATATATATATATATATATATATATATATATCGGTTTATACCAGTTCTAAGTCTGCAATATGTGAATTTAGTTAGCAGTCTAAGGATTCTACCCCGTTGGAGGCCGTATATTAGTGTTAAGATTGTACCGATGCGACTAGAAATAAGAAAGAGGGTACTTTTCCCGCATTGTTAACAGTGGAATATATATATATATATATATATATATATATATATATATATATAAATATTTGTTATTGTTTACTATATATATATATATATATATATATATATATATATATATATATATATATATATATATATATATATACTGAAGATTGCATCAGCATGAAATATCGATGTCTGTAGGTAAAAATAATCAATATTTACTTAAAAAATATAATTATAACCCCCTTTACTAGGATTTATGCACCCTGAGAGAATTTATAAACGATCAGTAATACTATGGTTTAAAAGCGAGATTCCGACCCCGTTTGTTGTTGTTGAATTGCTCTCCACTGCTTGCTATACGCGCCCGCCGATTTGGCGTTTATAGATTTAAATCTCTCCTAATTGTCATGGGAATTCACGCTGGCCGAGGGGAAAGACACCAGACTGCGAATTGTAAAACCGTGTCGTGCCCTCCGACCGATGTTAGTTTACACTGAAGATTGCATAAGCATGAAACATCGATGTCTGTAGGTACAAATAATTAATATTTACTTAATATATATATATATACATTTTTCTTTGATTTTGTTTACCTGCTTTCAGCAATTATTTTTATTTATATTATTTTTGTTGTTTATTTATTTCGTTTTCTTCATTTCTTCTCTTTTTACTATTTCCAAATTTCTTCTGTAATGCATCTCGCTTTGATTCTTTTTAGTTCTAATTCGGAATCATTTTAGTGTTTCTACAACCTTACAAAGAACTATCGAAAAAAGAAGAAGAAAATAAACAATTAAGAAAATATCAAATATAGTAAAGTAGAAAGTAAAGATGTGATTTTAGGTCCGACGACAACGACGACGACGATGATGACGATTCGTCGATGTGCACTAATTCCCATTTTCCGTGTGACTGCCACAATAAAATCGGAACTAAGAAATAGACATTGCCCGGAAATCAGATTCACTTCTAAACAAAGAGAAATTATTCGTCGATCTACTTGCATATCAGCTCGAAAGATTATTGCAATCTGATAAGGTCAGTTAATCCAGTTCATCTTTTCAACCTATTTTCGGATTCAACAGCTTCTCTAATGCAGAGCCGCGTCTTTCTGTTAGAGAAGATACGCGTTCTTAAATATTTACGTCTACAGCCTACCATACATTTCTTGTCGGTTCTGTTTTCCTTATCTAAAATTACTTTAGATGCTTTATGGCTATATGAACCTGAGGAGAACGTTGTTGCATGATTACCGTGTGGCACACTCTTTAAACCGCCTCATCTACTATATTGGATGTCGGGTACTTCAGCTAGTTTTAAGTAATTGCCCATTCCCTGTTGTAATACACCGTCAAAGAAAAAAGAATACGTACGAAATAGTCAAAGACAAATATAAGAATGCATGGTGAGAAAGTACAGCGTACAAAACTGCAGATTTGACTGAAATTCGCAACATAAAGAAAGAGTAATCAGAGACAACACTAACGTCGATAGACACAGACGTGCGACAGGAGATCTCCATTGAAGCTAATCAAACTGTCACACTATTTGATATTACGTCGACAGAATCTTTTGAAACAATCTCTTAATAACCTGTTTACTATTACGTCGAAAGAATCAATTGCAACCAAATCTCGGTGCGCTGTTTGAATATTACGCTGTGAAAATCGTTTGCAACAAACACTTAACACCCTGTTTGATATTACGTTTAGATAATCTTTTACAACAAACTCTCAGAACTCTGTTTGATATTACGTCTAGAGAATGTTTTGCAACCATCTTTCAATACTCTGTGTATTTTGTAGTAAACTATTAGTACCTATCTTATATTACATGGCGAGAATCTTTTCCAACAATCTCTCAATGCCCTGTCGAGAGAATCTTTCGTAACACTCTTTTAGCACCCTGTTTGGTATTTCGTTGAGACAATCTTTTGCCACACACTGTTAATTCCCTGTTTGATATGATGTTTAGATAATCTTTTGCAACAAACTGTCAGTATGTTTTTTTATATCACGTCGAGAGAATCTTTTGCACGAACTCTCAGTTCCCTGTTTCATAGTGCACCGAGATAATCTTTTGGAATAATCTCTCGATACCCTGTTTTATATTACGTCGAGAGAATCTTTTGCACGAACTCTCAGTTCCCTGTTTTATAGTGCACCGAGATAATCTTTTGGAATAATCTCTCGATACCCTGTTTTATATTACGTCGAGAGAATCTTTTGCACGAACTCTCAGTTCCCTGTTTTATAGTGCACCGAGATAATCTTTTGGAATAATCTCTCGATACCCTGTTTTATATTACGTCGAGCGAATCTTTTGCACGAACTCTCAGTTCCCTGTTTTATAGTGCACCGAGATAATCTTTTGGAATAATCTCTCGATACCCTGTTTTATATTACGCTGAGAGAATCTTTTGCACGAACTCTCAGTTCCCTGTTTCATAATGCACCGAGATAATCTTTTGGAATAATCTCTCGATACCCTGTTTTATATTAGGTCGAGCGAATCTTTTGCACGAACTCTCAGTTCCCTGTTTTATAGTGCACCGAGATAATCTTTTGGAATAATCTCTCGATACCCTGTTTTATATTACGCTGAGAGAATCTTTTGCACGAACTCTCAGTTCCCTGTTTTATAGTGCACTGAGATAATCTTTTGGAATAATCTCTCGATACCCTGTTTTATATTACGCTGAGAGAATCTTTTGCACGAACTCTCAGTTCCCTGTTTCATAGTGCACCGAGATAATCTTTTGGAATAATCTCTCGATACCCTGTTTTATATTACGTCGAGAGAATCTTTTGCACGAACTCTCAGTTCCCTGTTTTATAGTGCACCGAGATAATCTTTTGGAATAATCTCTCGATACCCTGTTTTATATTACGCTGAGAGAATCTTTTGCACGAACTCTCAGTTCCCTGTTTTATAGTGCACCGAGATAATCTTTTGGAATAATCTCTCGATACCCTGTTTTATATTACGCTGAGAGAATCTTTTGCACGAACTCTCAGTTCCCTGTTTTATAGTGCACCGAGATAATCTTTTGGAATAATCTCTCGATACCCTGTTTTATATTACGCTGAGAGAATCTTTTGCACGAACTCTCAGTTCCCTGTTTCATAGTGCACCGAGATAATCTTTTGGAATAATCTCTCGATACCCTGTTTTATATTACGTCGAGAGAATCTTTTGCACGAACTCTCAGTTCCCTGTTTTATAGTGCACCGAGATAATCTTTTGGAATAATCTCTCGATACCCTGTTTTATATTACGTCGAGAGAATCTTTTGCACAAACTCTCAGTTCCCTGTTTCATAGTGCACCGAGATAATCTTTTGGAATAATCTCTCGATACCCTGTTTTATATTACGCTGAGAGAATCTTTTACACGAACTCTCAGTTCCCTGTTTTATAGTGCACCGAGATAATCTTTTGGAATAATCTCTCGATACCCTGTTTTATATTACGCTGAGAGAATCTTTTGCACGAACTCTCAGTTCCCTGTTTTATAGTGCACCGAGATAATCTTTTGGAATAATCTCTCGATACCCTGTTTTATATTACGCTGAGAGAATCTTTTGCACGAACTCTCAGTTCCCTGTTTCATAGTGCACCGAGATAATCTTTTGGAATAATCTCTCGATACCCTGTTTTATATTACGTCGAGAGAATCTTTTGCACGAACTCTCAGTTCCCTGTTTTATAGTGCACCGAGATAATCTTTTGGAATAATCTCTCGATACCCTGTTTTATATTATGTCGAGAGAATCTTTTGCACAAACTCTCAGTTCCCTGTTTCATAGTGCACCGAGATAATCTTTTGGAATAATCTCTCGATACCCTGTTTTATATTACGTCGAGAGAATCTTTTGTACGAACTCTCAGTTCCCTGTTTCATAGTGCACCGAGATAATCTTTTGGAATAATCTCTCGATACCCTGTTTTATATTAGGTCGAGCGAATCTTTTGCACGAACTCTCAGTTCCCTGTTTTATAGTGCACCGAGATAATCTTTTGGAATAATCTCTCGATACCCTGTTTTATATTACGTCGAGAGAATCTTTTGTACGAACTCTCAGTTCCCTGTTTCATAGTGCACCGAGATAATCTTTTGGAATAATCTCTCGATACCCTGTTTTATATCAGGTCGAGCGAATCTTTTGCACGAACTCTCAGTTCCCTGTTTCATAGTGCACCAAGATAATCTTTTGGAATAATCTCTCGATACCCTGTTTTATATTACGTCGAGAGAATCTTTTGCACGAACTCTCAGTTCCCTGTTTTATAGTGCACCGAGATAATCTTTTGGAATAATCTCTCGATACCCTGTTTTATATTACGCTGAGAGAATCTTTTGCACGAACTCTCAGTTCCCTGTTTTATAGTGCACCGAGATAATCTTTTGGAATAATCTCTCGATACCCTGTTTTATATTACGCTGAGAGAATCTTTTGCACGAACTCTCAGTTCCTTGTTTTATAGTGCACCGAGATAATCTTTTGGAATAATCTCTCGATACCCTGTTTTATATTACGCTGAGAAAATCTTTTGCACGAACTCTCAGTTCCCTGTTTCATAGTGCACCGAGATAATCTTTTGGAATAATCTCTCGATACCCTGTTTTATATTACGTCGAGAGAATCTTTTGCACGAACTCTCAGTTCCCTGTTTTATAGTGCACCGAGATAATCTTTTGGAATAATCTCTCGATACCCTGTTTTATATTACGTCGAGAGAATCTTTTGCACAAACTCTCAGTTCCCTGTTTCATAGTGCACCGAGATAATCTTTTGGAATAATCTCTCGATACCCTGTTTTATATTACGTCGAGAGAATCTTTTGTACGAACTCTCAGTTCCCTGTTTCATAGTGCACCGAGATAATCTTTTGGAATAATCTCTCGATACCCTGTTTTATATTAGGTCGAGCGAATCTCTTGCACGAACTCTCAGTTCCCTGTTTTATAGTGCACCGAGATAATCTTTTGGAATAATCTCTCGATACCCTGTTTTATATTACGTCGAGAGAATCTTTTGCACAAACTCTCAGTTCCCTGTTTCATAGTGCACCGAGATAATCTTTTGGAATAATCTCTCGATACCCTGTTTTATATTAGGTCGAGCGAATCTTTTGCACGAATCTCAGTTCCCTGTTTTATAGTGCACCGAGATAATCTTTTGGAATAATCTCTCGATACCCTGTTTTATATTACGTCGAGAGAATCTTTTGTACGAACTCTCAGTTCCCTGTTTCATAGTGCACCGAGATAATCTTTTGGAATAATCTCTCGATACCCTGTTTTATATTAGGTCGAGCGAATCTTTTGCACGAACTCTCAGTTCCCTGTTTTATAGTGCACCAAGATAATCTTTTGGAATAATCTCTCGATACCCTGTTTTATATTACGTCGAGAGAATCTTTTGCACAAACTCTCAGTTCCCTGTTTCATAATGCACCGAGATAATCTTTTGGAATAATCTCTCGATACCCTGTTTTATATTACGTCGAGAGAATCTTTTGCACGAACTCTCAGTTCCCTGTTTTATAGTGCACCGAGATAATCTTTTGGAATAATCTCTCGATACCCTGTTTTATATTACGTCGAGAGAATCTTTTGCACAAACTCTCAGTTCCCTGTTTCATAGTGCACCGAGATAATCTTTTGGAATAATCTCTCGATACCCTGTTTTATATTACGTCGAGAGAATCTTTTGTACGAACTCTCAGTTCCCTGTTTCATAGTGCACCGAGATAATCTTTTGGAATAATCTCTCGATACCCTGTTTTATATTACGCTGAGAGAATCTTTTGCACGAACTCTCAGTTCCCTGTTTTATAGTGCACTGAGATAATCTTTTGGAATAATCTCTCGATACCCTGTTTTATATTACGCTGAGAGAATCTTTTGCACGAACTCTCAGTTCCCTGTTTCATAGTGCACCGAGATAATCTTTTGGAATAATCTCTCGATACTCTGTTTTATATTACGCTGAGAGAATCTTTTGCACGAACTCTCAGTTCCCTGTTTCATAGTGCACCGAGATAATCTTTTGGAATAATCTCTCGATACCCTGTTTTATATTACGCCGAGAGAATCTTTTGCACGAACTCTCAGTTCCCTGTTTCATAGTGCACCGAGATAATCTTTTGGAATAATCTCTCGATACCCTGTTTTATATTACGCTGAGAGAATCTTTTGCACGAACTCTCAGTTCCCTGTTTCATAGTGCACCGAGATAATCTTTTGGAATAATCTCTCGATACCCTGTTTTATATTACGTCGAGAGAATCTTTTGCACGAACTCTCAGTTCCCTGTTTTATAGTGCACCGAGATAATCTTTTGGAATAATCTCTCGATACCCTGTTTTATATTACGTCGAGAGAATCTTTTGCACAAACTCTCAGTTCCCTGTTTCATAGTGCACCGAGATAATCTTTTGGAATAATCTCTCGATACCCTGTTTTATATTACGTCGAGAGAATCTTTTGTACGAACTCTCAGTTCCCTGTTTCATAGTGCACCGAGATAATCTTTTGGAATAATCTCTCGATACCCTGTTTTATATTAGGTCGAGCGAATCTTTTGCACGAACTCTCAGTTCCCTGTTTTATAGTGCACCGAGATAATCTTTTGGAATAATCTCTCGATACCCTGTTTTATATTACGTCGAGAGAATCTTTTGTACGAACTCTCAGTAACCTGTTTCATAGTGCACCGAGATAATCTTTTGGAATAATCTCTCGATACCCTGTTTTATATTAGGTCGAGCGAATCTTTTGCACGAACTCTCAGTTCCCTGTTTTATAGTGCACCGAGATAATCTTTTGGAATAATCTCTCGATACCCTGTTTTATATTACGTCGAGAGAATCTTTTGCACAAACTCTCAGTTCCCTGTTTCATAGTGCACCGAGATAATCTTTTGGAATAATCTCTCGATACCCTGTTTTATATTAGGTCGAGCGAATCTTTTGCACGAACTCTCAGTTCCCTGTTTTATAGTGCACCGAGATAATCTTTTGGAATAATCTCTCGATACCCTGTTTTATATTACGTCGAGAGAATCTTTTGTACGAACTCTCAGTTCCCTGTTTCATAGTGCACCGAGATAATCTTTTGGAATAATCTCTCGATACCCTGTTTTATATTAGGTCGAGCGAATCTTTTGCACGAACTCTCAGTTCCCTGTTTTATAGTGCACCAAGATAATCTTTTGGAAGATTCTCTCGATACCCTGTTTTATATTACGTCGAGAGAATCTTTTGCACAAACTCTCAGTTCCCTGTTTCATAATGCACCGAGATAATCTTTTGGAATAATCTCTCGATACCCTGTTTTATATTACGTCGAGAGAATCTTTTGCACGAACTCTCAGTTCCCTGTTTTATAGTGCACCGAGATAATCTTTTGGAATAATCTCTCGATACCCTGTTTTATATTACGTCGAGAGAATCTTTTGCACAAACTCTCAGTTCCCTGTTTCATAGTGCACCGAGATAATCTTTTGGAATAATCTCTCGATACCCTGTTTTATATTACGTCGAGAGAATCTTTTGTACGAACTCTCAGTTCCTTGTTTCATAGTGCACCGAGATAATCTTTTGGAATAATCTCTCGATACCCTGTTTTATATTACGCTGAGAGAATCTTTTGCACGAACTCTCAGTTCCCTGTTTTATAGTGCACTGAGATAATCTTTTGGAATAATCTCTCGATACCCTGTTTTATATTACGCTGAGAGAATCTTTTGCACGAACTCTCAGTTCCCTGTTTCATAGTGCACCGAGATAATCTTTTGGAATAATCTCTCGATACCCTGTTTTATATTACGCTGAGAGAATCTTTTGCACGAACTCTCAGTTCCCTGTTTCATAGTGCACCGAGATAATCTTTTGGAATAATCTCTCGATACCCTGTTTTATATTACGCCGAGAGAATCTTTTGCACGAACTCTCAGTTCCCTGTTTTATAGTGCACCGAGATAATCTTTTGGAATAATCTCTCGATACCCTGTTTTATATTACGCTGAGAGAATCTTTTGCACGAACTCTCAGTTCCCTGTTTCATAGTGCACCGAGATAATCTTTTGGAATAATCTCTCGATACCCTGTTTTATATTACGTCGAGAGAAACTTTTGCACGAACTCTCAGTTCCCTGTTTTATAGTGCACCGAGATAATCTTTTGGAATAATCTCTCGATACCCTGTTTTATATTACGTCGAGAGAATCTTTTTCATAAACTCTCAGTTCCCTGTTTCATAGTGCACCGAGATAATCTTTTGGAATAATCTCTCGATACCCTGTTTTATATTACGTCGAGAGAATCTTTTGTACGAACTCTCAGTTCCCTGTTTCATAGTGCACCGAGATAATCTTTTGGAATAATCTCTCGATACCCTGTTTTATATTAGGTCGAGCGAATCTTTTGCACGAACTCTCAGTTCCCTGTTTTATAGTGCACCGAGATAATCTTTTGGAATAATCTCTCGATACCCTGTTTTATATTACGTCGAGAGAATCTTTTGTACGAACTCTCAGTACCCTGTTTCATAGTGCACCGAGATAATCTTTTGGAATAATCTCTCGATACCCTGTTTTATATTAGGTCGAGCGAATCTTTTGCACGAACTCTCAGTTCCCTGTTTTATAGTGCACCAAGATAATCTTTTGGAATAATCTCTCGATACCCTGTTTTATATTACGTCGAGAGAATCTTTTGCACAAACTCTCAGTTCCCTGTTTCATAATGCACCGAGATAATCTTTTGGAATAATCTCTCGATACCCTGTTTTATATTACGTCGAGAGAATCTTTTGCACGAACTCTCAGTTCCCTGTTTTATAGTGCACCGAGATAATCTTTTGGAATAATCTCTCGATACCCTGTTTTATATTACGCTGAGAGAATCTTTTGCACGAACTCTCAGTTCCCTGTTTTATAGTGCACCGAGATAATCTTTTGGAATAATCTCTCGATACCCTGTTTTATATTACGCTGAGAGAATCTTTTGCACGAACTCTCAGTTCCCTGTTTTATAGTGCACCGAGATAATCTTTTGGAATAATCTCTCGATACCCTGTTTTATATTACGCTGAGAGAATCTTTTGCACGAACTCTCAGTTCCCTGTTTCATAGTGCACCGAGATAATCTTTTGGAATAATCTCTCGATACCCTGTTTTATATTACGTCGAGAGAATCTTTTGCACGAACTCTCAGTTCCCTGTTTTATAGTGCACCGAGATAATCTTTTGGAATAATCTCTCGATACCCTGTTTTATATTACGCTGAGAAAATCTTTTGCACGAACTCTCAGTTCCCTGTTTCATAGTGCACCGAGATAATCTTTTGGAATAATCTCTCGATACCCTGTTTTATATTACGCTGAGAGAATCTTTTGCACGAACTCTCAGTTCCCTGTTTTATAGTGCACCGAGATAATCTTTTGGAATAATCTCTCGATACCCTGTTTTATATTACGCTGAGAGAATCTTTTGCACGAACTCTCAGTTCCCTGTTTTATAGTGCACCGAGATAATCTTTTGGAATAATCTCTCGATACCCTGTTTTATATTACGCTGAGAGAATCTTTTGCACGAACTCTCAGTTCCCTGTTTCATAGTGCACCGAGATAATCTTTTGGAATAATCTCTCGATACCCTGTTTTATATTACGTCGAGAGAATCTTTTGCACGAACTCTCAGTTCCCTGTTTTATAGTGCACCGAGATAATCTTTTGGAATAATCTCTCGATACCCTGTTTTATATTACGTCGAGAGAATCTTTTGCACAAACTCTCAGTTCCCTGTTTCATAGTGCACCGAGATAATCTTTTGGAATAATCTCTCGATACCCTGTTTTATATTACGTCGAGAGAATCTTTTGTACGAACTCTCAGTTCCCTGTTTCATAGTGCACCGAGATAATCTTTTGGAATAATCTCTCGATACCCTGTTTTATATTAGGTCGAGCGAATCTTTTGCACGAACTCTCAGTTCCCTGTTTTATAGTGCACCGAGATAATCTTTTGGAATAATCTCTCGATACCCGGTTTTATATTACGTCGAGAGAATCTTTTGTACGAACTCTCAGTTCCCTGTTTCATAGTGCACCGAGATAATCTTTTGGAATAATCTCTCGATACTCTGTTTTATATTAGGTCGAGCGAATCTTTTGCACGAACTCTCAGTTCCCTGTTTCATAGTGCACCAAGATAATCTTTTGGAATAATCTCTCGATACCCTGTTTTATATTACGTCGAGAGAATCTTTTGCACGAACTCTCAGTTCCCTGTTTTATAGTGCACCGAGATAATCTTTTGGAATAATCTCTCGATACCCTGTTTTATATTACGCTGAGAGAATCTTTTGCACGAACTCTCAGTTCCCTGTTTTATAGTGCACCGAGATAATCTTTTGGAATAATCTCTCGATACCCTGTTTTATATTACGCTGAGAGAATCTTTTGCACGAACTCTCAGTTCCTTGTTTTATAGTGCACCGAGATAATCTTTTGGAATAATCTCTCGATACCCTGTTTTATATTACGCTGAGAGAATCTTTTGCACGAACTCTCAGTTCCCTGTTTCATAGTGCACCGAGATAATCTTTTGGAATAATCTCTCGATACCCTGTTTTATATTACGTCGAGAGAATTTTTTGCACGAACTCTCAGTTCCCTGTTTTATAGTGCACCGAGATTATCTTTTGGAATAATCTCTCGATACCCTGTTTTATATTACGTCGAGAGAATCTTTTGCACAAACTCTCAGTTCCCTGTTTCATAGTGCACCGAGATAATCTTTTGGAATAATCTCTCGATACCCTGTTTTATATTACGTCGAGAGAATCTTTTGTACGAACTCTCAGTTCCCTGTTTCATAGTGCACCGAGATAATCTTTTGGAATAATCTCTCGATACCCTGTTTTATATTAGGTCGAGCGAATCCTTTGCACGAACTCTCAGTTCCCTGTTTTATAGTGCACCGAGATAATCTTTTGGAATAATCTCTCGATACCCTGTTTTATATTACGTCGAGAGAATCTTTTGCACAAACTCTCAGTTCCCTGTTTCATAGTGCACCGAGATAATCTTTTGGAATAATCTCTCGATACCCTGTTTTATATTAGGTCGAGCGAATCTTTTGCACGAACTCTCAGTTCCCTGTTTTATAGTGCACCGAGATAATCTTTTGGAATAATCTCTCGATACCCTGTTTTATATTACGTCGAGAGAATCTTTTGTACGAACTCTCAGTTCCCTGTTTCATAGTGCACCGAGATAATCTTTTGGAATAATCTCTCGATACCCTGTTTTATATTAGGTCGAGCGAATCTTTTGCACGAACTCTCAGTTCCCTGTTTTATAGTGCACCAAGATAATCTTTTGGAATAATCTCTCGATACCCTGTTTTATATTACGTCGAGAGAATCTTTTGCACAAACTCTCAGTTCCCTGTTTCATAATGCACCGAGATAATCTTTTGGAATAATCTCTCGATACCCTGTTTTATATTACGTCGAGAGAATCTTTTGCACGAACTCTCAGTTCCCTGTTTTATAGTGCACCGAGATAATCTTTTGGAATAATCTCTCGATACCCTGTTTTATATTACGTCGAGAGAATCTTTTGCACGAACTCTCAGTTCCCTGTTTCATAGTGCACCGAGATAATCTTTTGGAATAATCTCTCGATACCCTGTTTTATATTACGCTGAGAGAATCTTTTGCACGAACTCTCAGTTCCCTGTTTCATAATGCACCGAGATAATCTTTTGGAATAATCTCTCGATACCCTGTTTTATATTAGGTCGAGCGAATCTTTTGCACGAACTCTCAGTTCCCTGTTTTATAGTGCACCGAGATAATCTTTTGGAATAATCTCTCGATACCCTGTTTTATATTACGCTGAGAGAATCTTTTGCACGAACTCTCAGTTCCCTGTTTCATAGTGCACCGAGATAATCTTTTGGAATAATCTCTCGATACCCTGTTTTATATTAGGTCGAGCGAATCTTTTGCACGAACTCTCAGTTCCCTGTTTCATAGTGCACCGATATAATCTTTTGGAATAATCTCTCGATACCCTGTTTTATATTACGCTGAGAGAATCTTTTGCACGAACTCTCAGTTCCCTGTTTCATAGTGCACCGAGATAATCTTTTGGAATAATCTCTCGATACCCTGTTTTATATTAGGTCGAGCGAATCTTTTGCACGAACTCTCAGTTCCCTGTTTCATAGTGCACCGAGATAATCTTTTGGAATAATCTCTCGATACCCTGTTTTATATTACGCTGAGAGAATCTTTTGCACGAACTCTCAGTTCCCTGTTTCATAGTGCACCGAGATAATCTTTTGGAATAATCTCTCGATACCCTGTTTTATATTACGTCGAGAGAATCTTTTGCACGAACTCTCAGTTCCCTGTTTCATAGTGCACCGAGATAATCTTTTGGAATAATCTCTCGATACCCTGTTTTATATTACGTCGAGAGAATCTTTTGCACGAACTCTAAGTTTCCTGTTTCATAGTGCACCGAGATAATCTTTTGGAATAATCTCTCGATACCCTGTTTTATATTACGCCAAGAGAATCTTTTGCACGAACTCTCAGTTCCCTGTTTCATAGTGCACCGAGATAATCTTTTGGAATAATCTCTCGATACCCTGTTTTATATTACGTCGAGAGCATCTTTTCTAAACAACTCATCACGAAGATCATGAACTGCTAAAAAGCTCTTTTTGCCTTTGTTTGACCACAACTAAAGAAACTATATATATTTGATAAAGCTATTTGATATGTTTTATAGGCAGCGTAACTATATAGCAATCGCTAATAGACATAATTATAAATTGCTGATGATATTTTATATGAGAGTTTTGTCAGAGAACACGTAGATTTTATTTCTCTTGAAATAAAAAAAACTAGCAGATTTACCATTAGTAAACTTGTGATAAAACGAGTAATTGGAACAAGCATAATCTTTGTTAAATAAAAGAACGTTAAATCATTTCTATGACCGACTCATATGTAACCGTTTGTTTGACAGATGTAGGTATCCAATTAGACAAATATACTGTGCCGTATAGTCTGTTCCGAGTTAAGGAACATCCTATAAAAGCTCTCAGTTAACCTATATAAAGAGTTGTCTCTTATACACCCGATCGGATTTAGTTTTAGTTCTTACAGAATGTACGTTATAGGGAGTTAAGGGCGGTTTATGCTGGCTAGTTATGTTTTTTCACACACTTTCACTGAATCATACACCTGTGTGAATAAACTAGTTATCAGAGAATTTCAGCGTTTTATTAGTATTTTATTGAAGCCTGTCTCCTAATCCTGATGGAACTATGACGGTCACGCGGGGGTAATGAAAATGGCACACAGAGGAAATAAAATCAGAAACGAAGGTGTGGAAAGTTAAGCCTCATTCTACATGCCGGTAGAAGGGAAGGGAAGGCACAGCGAGAAAAGAGACTTACATATTCATTTTTAACGTTACAATTAGCTGAAATCCGTTTACGTCAGAAAATATTGTTAGATGGGATAAGGGTAATATCTAAGAGATGATACACATAGTTTTCATCAACTTTTAAAAAATTAAAACGAATGAATAAATTGCTGATAAAAGAAATATGGAGAAAGCTCTCAATACATACAATTATGAAAATAATAACTAGCAAAGTCGATATGAATTTAAAAAAACTTTCCTAACAAGGTTTTACCGAAAAATGGATTGTCCTGTAAACTTCCGTTCGTTCATTCGCATAATACATATATTATTAAATTAACTAGCCAAAATAGCCTCCCGACGGTCGTCTATTACTTAGAAATATTTTCAGTTATAAAAAGAAAAAAAAATTTTTTTACGCCCCTCCCCCCAATTTTTTTTTCACCCTCCACCATGAATACTAATATTTTCAGTTAAAAAAAGAAAAAAAAAGTTTCACTCCCCAAATTTTTTTGATACCCTCCCCCATACATAGAAATATTTTCAGTTGAAAAATAGAGAAAAAGAAAAAATTAAAAATTTTACCCCCCACCCTAAAAATTTTTTTTTACCCTCCCCCATTCTATGGTTAAAAAAAGAAAAAAACAAATTAGGAGGCGCCTCGGTCATGTCAAAGAACTCATGTTTAAATATGCTATTGAAGGCGCCTACGTCATATCAAAAAACAGTTTTGTTATTTGTCCAAAATGGTTACCCATTTAGTAATGGCCGAGATATTTGTTGCTTAACTTCAATTTACAATTAAACACCTTGTCTTATCAACGTAATGAAAATAAAGAATGATAATGTGGAAAAATCCTCTCACAATGACATCACTTCCTTACGGACCGGAAGGATGAGTCAGCAATTTATTTTTTAAAATGGTCACCAATTTACTAATGGCTGGGATATGCCTTGCTAAACTTTAATTTACAGTAGAACACATTGTCTTAACAACGTAATAAAAATAAAGAATCATAATGTGAAAAAAAACTTCTCAAAATGACGTCACTTTCGAAAGGATGACTTTGCAATTTTAACAGTACTCGCCATTGAAAGTATGGTTTAGAAAACAGGCTGGTTTATGAAGTAAATGCCTTTAATCAATGGTATGAATACTTTTTATTAATATCACCTTATCGGAAAATATTGTAAATACATATGTAATTCTGATAATAGCAGTTATAAGTGCATATTTGTAAATATGAATTTAATTGAAGGAATGAATTATGTAAATGACAGAACCCGTCTAGTGTATGAGCGACTTTTTGTAACAATATATAAGGAAGTTGAAAAAGTATTAGTTTCTTGACATGTTTTCCGTTCTAATCGCAGCCTCGTCTTGAAAGTTCGTTCTTCTTTGTTTATATGTAATCTAATGATATTTAATGTTATCTAATCTAAATTAATTGATTAATAGTTTCCTATTTCTAAAGGTATACAAATATTATGAACGCTGGTAAATAGTCATACTACTTTGATGGAGTTTCGGCTTCAGACAGACAGACAGACAGACAGATACATAAACTCCATTATTAATAGATATTATTTAGATCCACAGATATGCATGTTTCCATGTTCATTAAAACTAATCACTGTTGCTCTTTTGAGCTGAACCGCAGGCCACAAAACTCGACTTCTGACCTCAGTCACAACTGACTGTTAAGATCCACTGCAACAACTACATGAATGAGAATGTAATATATCATGTTTATCATTATGTTATATTAAGTTTCTAAAAGATTCGTCTTCGCCGCCGCATTAATTTTACGTCTGCGTTATTTCATTGGCTTCTTCTTTTCTATGGCCGTGGTCATCTCATCAGTGTGGCTGGACACGTGTTGATTCATCCGTCTAGTGGTTGGTGCCCGCTACGGCTCTAGATGAAAGGCCTAATCTTGCACAGAAAGGAATAAGTAATCAAAGGCAGATCACTGAGAGTTTTAAAGATTTATTCTGGAAAGAAATATTCACGATTACACGAATAAAACACACTTATAAGATAAAGACAGAGACACCGAATTTAGTAGTATCCGTTCCGATGGAGGCTATACCCTTTGACCGGTAGCGTCTTGACCTTCGATTCTTGATTCCGCCGGTCTTAGGGGTTGTCCTGTGCAGTTCTAGGAAGTCCACCCTACCAGGCTTTGCCTTCTCAACCTTTGAGAAGGGGTTAGTTTATTGCTAATCATATGCGGCGCCCCTGCCGGGGAATGTCGACGAAACTGTCCAGGCATTTTTTGTAGGCCACCCTGCTCATCCTCTATGGCGCTGGCTTTTCAATCGCACTTTCCGACCTTGTGTCACATCTTACCGCTGTGGGAGGGAGATAAAAAATAACCTACTTAGTAGATGAATAGATAGATGGATAGACAGATGGAATTACTGAGCCTATATTTTGTCTTTGGTGATTTCAATTTTAAGTATTACGTCGTTTTGTTAACGTCCATCCAGCTTGACTTCCACACAGAACGGATTCGAAAACCTTCGTTCTTTGTTCACTGTCATCACTTTACTTTCCTACCGTATCTTTTAGTGTCTTACCTATTCAACCTCGTCACTCAGGTTTTGACCTGACAGGAATACCTGTTTATGATTTAGTCTGGGAACCAGTCTGTTTTGCAGATTTAGTGTCACTTCGCCATGCACTGTTCGCACGACTAGAAGATTCATACTAGCTCATGTAACCGCTATCCGAAATACGTTCATCCACAATGTAACACGTGTGTTCCTTATTACACATGCTTTTTATTACATGTTTATGCAACATTCGTTTGTCTGTATAATAAATGCAGTGAATAATATATACGTGTTTTTCCTTTTTATTACTGCATATCTACGTTTGCACCACTATGTATGTATATATATATATATAAATAAATATATATATATATATATATATATATATATATATATATATATATATATATATATATATATATATATCTGTTTATATTTCCATATGCGATACTTGATACACATTCAAATATTTATCCGGAGAAGCATTTTATGTAAATGCTAGGTGAGAATAATTTTCCCTTCACCATTTTGATGCCCCCATATATGGGAACGTATGTATACACTTTTTAATAATATAATTATCCGACTGGCTTCAATGAACTTTTTCACGGCAAAATATCGAATGCGCACTTGTCTTCATCACTCGCTAAAAATCTATTTGTAACATCTACTTTTTTTTCAATAAGGAATAAACTGAACACAGCTAAATGCAAATAAAAATATGTCTATTCGTATTCTCTGTACGTACATTTTTTTAGTAATTGTCGGCCATTTTAGACGGATATGGGAGATGCCAGTTTCGTCGTAGAACGCAATTAACAGAGAGAGAGAGAGAGAGAGAGAGAGAGAGAGAGAGAGAGAGAGGGTGTATCTATGAAAACCTTGTTATTCGTGATTTGTTTCCTTTACTCTTATCTCCCCTGTTGTTTGTTTGAATTATTTTTTTCTAATATAATCAGAATCCGATCACGTGTTTCATCATTTTTTGCCTCCCACGGTGTATTCCGTTGTTTATTTTCTAATGTTGATTCAGAGATCAATAGAATTACTTTTGAAACATCCGATGTTAGCAACTGCCTACTTTGCCACACAGTTATTCGATATATTACACAAGTTGATTGTCATGGCGATCTCATTGACAATGAATTGTTTGCAATAGTTATTTTGTTGGTATTTCGACATTAAATAATTCCAAAGATAAGAATAAAAATAACCTAAGATGTTTCCTTCACCATGACGGACGGAACAAGAATAATCCAATCCCGTCAATTAAATAAAGGTTCAGTTCGAAATATCGTATAAGTTCGTTGGTTTGACAAGACGCACCTGAAGGAGGTCAGGGGTTACATCGGTCGAAACGTTGTGAGAATAACATGCAGGATGAGAACAGTAGTCGGAATAATAGAAATAATACAAAATTCTAATAAGAACATACAAACCAAAGTCAAGAAAATGATGTTTATTATTCCAGCGAATAATAAACAATATGAATTCCGTATTATTAGAGTTGAGCAGGTGTAGCACTTAACAGTTTACTCGAAACTTATGTCAGTTTCGAGGGAATAATGTTTTCGAAACTGCGCGAAGCATCAACCAATCATTTGCGCTGTCACCTGCACACTTCCGTGTTTGAAAACACCTTGACACCTTTATGGCAAAATAAACGATTCCCAACAGAAACAGATACAAAAAAAGCTTTTAAAATGTTTCTGGAGTCGAGAGAAGCTGATTCTTACCGTAAAGACATAAATGACATTGTTACACGTTGGCAGAAATTCATCCAATCAATTGGAAAATTTCTTTTTAGTAAACTTGTTATCACTTGCTTTATTTTATCTTTAACATTTGACCCTTAAAAATACCATTACTTTCTTGACGATATATAATACATTACGGGGTCTGTCTCTCCGCTTTAGAATACTATTGAAAAAGTTCCTATACCAAGATCACAACACAACTTTCCTCGACTAAATTAATTTTCTGTTATTTTTTAAGGGATCTGCATTCATGCTGGACACCCATGTAAATACGGCGTGATGCCATGTTTTATTTTATTCATAACCAAACCCTGTAACAAGATTAAGAACTACTTTTATATAGTAAAATTTTACAACGAATTAAAAAGTTGAAATTATTTTTCAATCTTAACCTTTAATTTTGAGGAATTTTCGATATAATCTACTAAATGAATAATCGAGTAAAACATGTTTTTAGTTTTTTACAATAATAAATTAAAGCATTTAAAAAAAAGTATTTTGAAATTTTAGTTTTAAATTAATCTTTGCGGTTGGATAGTGGATTGGGTAAATGGTGGGGGTAAATATAATGATATTTTTTATTTAAAAATTGTTGCATAGTTTGAGGAATATTATTTATTGTGCAGTTGCTGTTGTATAATAACTCTGAAAAATGTGACCGTCGGGTCACCGATTGAGCTTCGATTATTTATTAGCACCAGAAAAAACTTTGCAAAACCAATGAAGGTTTAAAAAGTTAAAAAAAAATGAAGGTTTAAAAAGTAAAAAAAACATGAAGGTTTAAAAGAAAAGAAAAATGAAGGTTTAAAAGATTTTAAAAAATGAAGGTTTAAAAGATAAAAAGGCAAAATCCGAAATTAGTCTCTTTCTCTTTATTATATCGTCTCCCTCACTTTATTTCTCTTTTCTTCAGCAATTAGTTAAATAGCATTTATGATAGTGACGATATTCTACTTTGATTATAATGGACAATTCCAATCTTCTATCTTATAGTAAGTTTTATTACTTTCATCTGTTGATAAACATAGCCAGAATCCTAGTAAAACATGGATAAGTTGGACAGTAAATTTTTAATTACGGCTAATAAGAACAATTGAAATTGATTTTTTTTTCAAACATAACTCAATTTCAATACGAAGGAATATTTTTTATGTATTTTATGTGATTAAAAATATATATAAACCGTTGATCAACTCAACTTTAGTATAACAATAGATGATGATGTCCATTAAGTGAAACGATATTTGTGAGCTTATTTTATACCCGGGCAACGCCGGTGCATCTCTTAGTTTAATATATCTCAGCTGAGTGACTATTTCGATTTACAAACAAGTGTTTCATTCGCCATTCGCATCGCTTCTGTTTTCCTCTCATTCCAAATGATTTATCGAGATTGGTCGACTTCGAGCGTTTCCACTTACTGAGGAAATCTTTATTTTGATTTCATCTCTCAAAGTTTTCCCGTTTCTATGTTTTTGAAATATCTTATTGCTGCATGTCGATATTGATTTCAAACATTTACGATGCCAAAATAAAAATAGGATGACGAAAAAGAAACAATAGAATGGAAAAAAACCATCAAAAACATGATTAATATATTTACATTTGGACATCTTGATGGGAAAACGTGTAGGCAAAAGCGAAAAGTTTCCATGTTGACTTTGTCTGAGTGGTTACATGTTTACATGAGTTCGTCTCAGAGAAAAGGTGTTTGGTTTATCATAAATCTATACGATATGTGTGCTCTCACTCACACCTCTCCTCTCTCTCTCTCTGCCTGTCTAGGTATACAATTGAAAACAAAACCCTATAACATGAGCAAACAAAACCTTTCTCAAGTACAATTTTACGAGGAAAGCAATGGTATCATTACATTTCTATTATGGAGTTTTACAATGATATCGTGTAGAACTGCGTTTACAAAGCAAATACGACACTTTATACGTTGAAAATATTTGACTTTATTTAAGTTTCTTTTATTTAATACTAAAAATAAAACAATCATAAAAATACAAAAAAGATACGAATAAACATGTTAATATGGGGTTAAGGGTATGGAGTATGAGTACACAGGGGTGATGATTCATTCCTTGGCAACGCCTGGGTGGCTGCTAGTTCACACACACACACACACACACATATATATATATATGCATATAAATATATATATATATATATAAATAAAAATTAATAAAAATTATATATTAGTTAAGGGCGACTAATTAAGGTCATCTCTTTCAATGATACCGCATAGCACATTACATCTACAGTTCTAGAAATAGGCAACAACATCCAATAGTATGTTACTTATAACTTCTGTAATAACATTTGTTACGCATCTTCGTTCCTTATATTGCGATGTAAAAGGTTCGTTTACGCCATGCGTAATTTGGGATTTTATCCCCTCATATGCAACTTATATGAAAATCAGCTGTTTGGTGATGAAGTCACAGGGATAAATTATTTGATTTCCTATAAAATATCCGACGTTCGTATGGCGTACCAAGATCTGTATAATAATACGTTCATGCATGTACATTTAAAATGAGACGTCCTATAGCTAAAGATGAAACAACCGTACTTTAAAATTACAGTTATCGCGAAAGAAAAATTAAAAACTTTACATAGGCATTTATTTTATTTAAAGGTAATTTTAATATAAAGGTAATTGTGACACGTTTACATAAATGAATAAAAAATAGACATTTATTTAATCTAACAGTAATTTTAATATACATGTAATTGTGACACGTTTCAATAAATAAATTAAAAATAGGCATTCATTTTAATTTAAAAATAATTTGTATATACATGTGATTGTTACACTTTTCAATCAATGAATCAGAAAAAGGCACTTATTTCATTTAAAAGTAATTTTAATATAGATCTAATTTTTACACGTTTTAATAAATGTATTAAACATAGGCATTTATTTCATTTATAAGTAATTTTAATGTAAATGTAATTGTAACAAATTCAATAAATGAACAAAAATAGGCATTCATTTTATTTAAAAGTAATTTTAATATAAATCTAATTGCTACACGTTTCAATAAATGAATTAAAAATAGACATTCATTTTATTTTAAAGTAATTTTAATATAAATCTAATTGCTACACGTTTCAATAAATGAATTAAAAATAGGCATTCATTTTAATTTAAAGTAATTTTAATATAAATCTAATTGCTACACCTTTCAATAAATGAATTAAAAATAGGCATTCATTTTATTTTAAAGTAATTTTAATATACATCTGATTGCTACACGTTTCAATAAATGAATTAAACCTAGGTATTTATTTTAATTAAAAGTAATATTCAAATAAATCTAATTGTTACACGTAAAAAATGAATTAAAAATACGCATTTATTTCATTTAAAAGTAGTTTTAATATAAATGTTATTGTTACACGTTTAAATAAATCAATTAAAATGGGCATTCATTTTATTTAGCTGATATTTTAATATAAATGTGATTGTTACACGTTTCCAAAAATTAATTAAAAAGAAGACTACATTTTATTTAAAAGTCATTTTTATATTAATCTAATTGTTACACGTTTCAATAAGTCAATTAAAAATAGGGATTTATTTATTTAAAAGTAATTTATATATTAATGTGATTGTTACACGTTTCAATAAAAGAATTAAAAAATAAGCATTTTTTTTTATTTAAAAGTATTTTTTATATTAATCTAATTGTTAGACGTTTCAATAGTCAATTAAAATGAGGCGTTTATTTTATTTGAAAGTACTTTTTATATTTTTGTAAGTGTCACACGTTTCAATAAATTAATTAAAAATAAGCATTCATTTAATTTAAAAGTAATTTTAATATCAATATAATTGTGACACGTTTCAATAAATAAATTAAACATAGGCATTTCTTTTTATTAAAACGTAATTTATATATACATCTAATTATTACACGTTTTAATAAATGAATAAAAAATAGGCATTCATTTTATTTAAAAACAATTGTTATAATAATGTAATTGTTACACTTTTCAATAAGTTAAATTAAAAATTGGCATGTATTTCATTTCAAAGTAATTTTTATACTAATCTAAATGTTTTACGTTTCAATAAGTCAGTTAAAAATAGGCATTTATTTTATTTAAAAGTAATTATTATATTAATATAATTGTTACACGGTTCAATAAATGAATTAATAATTGGCATGTATTTTAATTCAGAGTAATTTTTGTATTAATCGAATTGTTACACGTTTAAATGAGTCAATTAAAATAGCCATTTATTTTATTTAAAGGTAATTTTTATATTAATGTAATTGTAACTCGTTTCAATAAATATATTAAAAATAAGCATTCATTTTATTTTAATATAAATCTAAATTTTCCACGTTTCACTGAATAAATTAAACAGACATTTATTTTATTAAAAAGTAAATTTGATATAAATCCAATTTTTACACGTTTCAATAAATGAATTAAAAATAGGAATTGATTTTATTTAAAAATAATTTTAATATAAATGTAATCATAACACGTTTCAATAAATGAATAAAAATAGGCAATGATTTTCTTTAAACGTAATTTTAATATAAATCTAATTGTTACACGTTTCAATATAAATTAAACACAGGCATTTCTTTATTTAAATGTAATTTTAATATAAATCTAACTGTAACACGTTTCAATAAACAGTAAAATAACATTCATTTTATTTAAAAGTAATTTTAATATGAATCTAATTGTGACACATTTCAATAAATGAATTAAACATAGGCATTTATTTTATTTTAAATTAATTTTAATATTAATGTTTTTGTTAACACGTTTCAATAAATGAATTTGAAAAATAGGCATTCATTTCATTTAAAGTTTTTTTTAATATGAATGTGATTGTTTCACGTTTCAATAAATGAATTAAAAATAGTCATTCATTTCATTTAAAAGTAATTTTAATTTAAATTTAATTGTTACACGTTTCAATAAGTCAATTTAAAATTAGCACTTATTTTATTGAAAAGTAATTTGTATATGAATGTAATTGTTACACGTTTCAATAAATGAATAAAAAAGGTATTTATTTGATTTAAAAGTAATTTTTATATTACTGTAATTGTTACACATTTCAATAAATGAATTAAAAAGTAATGTTTATATAAATCGAATTGATACAAGTTTAAATGAATGAATGAAACAGGCATTCATTTTATTTAAAAGTAATTTTAATATAAATATAATTGTTACACGTTTCAATAAATGAATTAAACATAGGCATTTATTTTATTTAAAAGCATTTTTTAAATAAATCTAATTTTTATACGTTTTAATAAATCAATTAAAAATAGGCATTCATTTTATTATTTTATTAGCTGACAATTATTTTGCGATCAGAAGAAACAAAACATATTTTTTTAAACAATGCACATTTTTGTGTAAAAACCTTTATTTAATTAATTTAAAATATTTATCGGACAATTATTTTATTGTAAAATGAGAATTTTTATTATTTAAAAAACTATTTAAATCGGCAGAATTCTAAATAAATAAGTAAAGAAGAGGCACATTCGTTTCATGCACTTAAAGAATATGACAATTATTTTTTATGACGAAAAGGGACATTTTCTTTAATATTATTAAACTTTAATTAAATTAGGTTTTTCAAGAGAAATATCATTTTTATATATTAATTATTTTTATGAAAAATATTATCATTACCAGTAGATTATACAGATAGACGAAGAACACCAACGTGGAATTTCCACAGGGTACGACTAGTTTGTAATTAAGAAGGAGACTATTTTTACGGTCATTGTTCTACCATCTAAGAGTAGGTTAGCAGATGTGTTATTAGATTCCGATTAGTAGTCTGTGCTGCTATATTTACTGATGAGAATATGGACAGCCATCTAATGTCGTCTGCCGCAGGCAAATTGGCTTTTGCCGTCGTTCAGGATTATCTATGCCAAGCTTAGTTCGATTTAATAAAAGGCATAATCTGTCCCTTTAAAAAGTCCAGCGAATTGGGTCAATTGATGAAAAAACGAAGAGCTACAGAAGAAAACAAATATAAATGATTGCTTTATTTATAGTCGATGCTTATTTTTGAGACAAAATAATTCGGAGCAATCAGCATAGGTATGATGGATATGTTTGCTCGTAGCTCTGAATCATCTGTCTGGCATCGCTGGAGAAACCTGTCAAACTTGAGATGGATAGCATTACAATATATTTTATTTATTGCTTATTTCACGGAGAAAAAAGACAATTCTATTTTGGACAGACAAATCAAATGCACGACTTTTAGATTTATAGTTTTCAACAAACAAAACTATTGGTTGTGGCTCCATAGGTCTGCACATAAAAAAAGATATCTGCAACCACTTGGTATCCACACAGATAGGAAAACACCTCGGCTATTTGGAACGTTATATTAGAACATCATTATTCAAGCGGAAATGAAAGAACTGATTAGAATTCTGCTGTCATCAAGTAAATATTATTAAAAAATTGCTACCACTACTACTACTACTACTACTACTACTACTACTACTACTACTACTACCATCATCATCATCATCATCATCATCATCATCATCATCATCATGAAACGTTTTCTGCGCATACCGCATAGTACGCTTTATAATGTCTTAACTGCCTCGAAGTATCCTTCTCTTTCACTACTTTCTTTTTGTGTGTTTGTGTACAGTCCTCGCATTTTCCATTTAACTATACGTACATGCAAGTTTTGTCTTTACTAAAAGATTGCTTGTTCTAATCTACTCTCTTAAGTTCGATTTACCGTATTTTGAAAGACAGTGAGGTTTTCCATTGTTTTATCTGTTCATTTGAAACTCTCTAGACAATATAACACTACTGGCAGTACGTATGTGTTGATAATCAGCTTTTATCCGATATGATATGCGGCTTGAAGTAAGAACCAGTCTATTTTTATAAGAAAGGGTATTTAGACATATTTTTTAAACCATTGTTTCGTAATAGTATTATATTTTTTTTGAAAAAAACATAAAAATGCTGGTGTTAAAATAAATAATATTTATTTTAATCTTAGCTTTCGAGAATTACAATTCTCCTTGTCAAAGAGTGCTTTTCTTTTTTTCTTCTTCTTTTTCTTCATCGTCCGATGGTAATGGACTTCTGGGTCAGAAAATCACGTTATGTCTGAAGGCGAGATTGCGCCAATTTGAATAAGAAAGGATATTTAGACTTGTAAACGTCTGCCTATCACAGACTTATGCGGGGTTGTAGTGCTATATTGATATCAGTTGTTGCAGAAATCACATCTCCTAAGTAGTTTAATGCATCAACTCGCGATATAGTTTCTTTATCCTTAATTTCAGAGTTCTGTTCTTAATGTCTGTCGTCATGAATGTTGTCTTCATTATTGTTTGTTTCATTATGCTGTTCTTTTTGCTGCAATCAATCATTTAATCTTGAATCAGTTTAATTTTAAATCTATTTTATAATAGAACCATGTCGTGCTTAATTTATCATTAAATGTTTTCGCCGAATACTACAGAATACTATCAATCATTGATTAACAGTATCCAAGATTCCTGTCTCTGACAACTCTGTTCTCGAACATACACTATCTCGCCATCTTCTCCGTGGTTTACCTCTTTTTTTGCACCCTTCTACCATTCTTTATAGACATCTCTTGCTCATACCGACTGTTGATCTTTTTTGTGCCCGGAAAATTCTAACATTTTCCATTTAGAGATTGTTAGTGCGATTTTCGTCTTTACTAATAGATAGCTTTTTTTAACTTAACTTTCATTATATTATTTGGAAAGAACGAAGTTTTCCATGTCTGTCAATTTAACATGTTCAAGATCTGAGAGCACAACTGACAGTACATACATGTTGATAATCCCGGCTTTTATCCGGCATATTCGGTTTGAAATGAAAACTATTCTGTCGGTGTTGAGATCTGCTCACCC
The DNA here is from genome assembly GCA_963556195.1 of Sepiola atlantica. Lineage (NCBI taxonomy): Eukaryota > Metazoa > Mollusca > Cephalopoda > Sepiida > Sepiolidae > Sepiola > Sepiola atlantica. The sequence goes on from OY744547.1 coordinate 35,946,527, forward strand.
AACACCGATATCAATTCAATAGAGATGTTTGTCTTCAATACAGATAGCTTTTCATATTTTTATCGTCGAAAAGTTAAATTATCCTTTATAAAAATGATTTATTCTTTTCTTGAAATAAGTAACACATAAATATGTAATTATATCTATTGATTATTTGTGTGAATATTTTTACCGCTTAAGTTCCTGCGAATCCCCGTGACCATTTTTGTGAAGTACCGGAGACAATAATGCAGTATTAACAGAAGAGCTCTGTATATCATTTTTAATTAGAGAATGTAATCAATATAGAATATATCGCAAAAAGTTAATATCAACAAAAGTAATTTTGCGTAATTATCGATAAATACAAATTCGGCGTAGCATAACTAGAAAATACTGAATCGTCCTGACCACGTGACTTAACAACCCGACGGTTCCACAATACACAACCGGTAATTAACACCACTGCCAGTCGTATGTCCGGGGGAAATGATAAGACTTGGCACAAAGACCAACTGTTTGTAAACAGAACCATACCAGAGGACAGCAAAAAGAGACAGATAATCCGGTCAATGGTATTGCTTGATTACAAGAAGGTGTTTAACAGGATACCCCACTCCTGAATACTTCGCTGTTTGAAGCTGTATTATGGTCACTAAGATATATCGTTTTTCTTCTAGGGGAAAATGACCAGATGGCAAACCTCGATCGCGCTGCACGATATGGAAGGAAAATACATACGCACCCAAAGATTCAGCAAAATTATTCCAGGAGGACAGGCTCCATTTTCTGCCTTACTATGAATCAACTTAGGGAGTTACTTAAACGATACAATGCTGGATACAATATTAGCAGGTGCAGAAAGTTAGTCAAAAAGAGTTAACCATCTACTCTTCATAGAAGACCCTAAACTTTATGTTGCATCTGAGGGATGACCCGTCTTTCGGATAGAAATTGTAAGGAAATACATAGATTTACTCTGCATTCAACAAATGTGCACACTAAAGAAAGGCGGCATCAAAGCATCTCAATATAAACAATAGCTGTTTTGAAGAGCTAGGAGAAGATGCTGCCTACAATAGAAACGAATGCAACCCTTGAACATTGGAAGATGAGAGAAAAGGTGAAAAAGAATATATCAAGCACCTTAAAAGGATTTACAAATCAGAATTAACACACAATAAAACACAAAATAACTGGCAATACCTGTCGTTATTATTGCTTGTCCGCAAGACTGCATCAATAGTATTGCCACGAACACCAGAAAAGTGCAGAACCTTTAGTCATTTACTGACATCAGTGTATGAACAGTATATACATACCATTACGTGAAGTCGGTTTGGGTCTCATTAAAATCAACTATGCATACCGAGCGTCAATGATAAGCATGGGGCAATATATCAAGTGCTCATGTGATGAAAAAATGAATGCCTACTTAAGCAGATCGCAACTACAAAACAGGCAGGAAACTTCAGTGGAAACACACTGGAGAATACTACAAAGGTATATGATAACCCAGGAACTCTGATCGCAAGAAATCAGAAAAATGAGTACACAAGAAGGGAACTGAAGACAGACAAGAATGGTTGTCGACAGGAAAGTTCATGGAAGAACTAAATCACAGCTACATAGAGAGACTTTCCTGCAATTGTTCAAAAGTGGCAAACTTTAGTTTTATGAGGAACGAAAAATTAAAGCCTACTCACAAATGGATTTAAGAAAATGACTGGTTTAAAAAAGAAATGAGCATTGCAAGTTCTACCATTCGTCCAATGAAAGTTTGAGCCACCTTATGTTTGGAGATCCTTTCAGCAGATGGCGACTACAGTGCCCGTCACAACAAAGTATGTAGATCCTTCCACTTAAAGGTATCTGGAGAGATGCAGCTTGACAGCTAGCAGAACATCTGAGAGCATGAACCCCTAACATCAAATTGAAAAGGTGACACTGTTCCATGACAAAGACATACATGCAAGCAGATACATAAAAGACAAAATAATCAACGACAAAACCATCAAAGCAGACATTGTCGTATGGAATCAACCTGAAAGGACTGCTCTCATTATCGATGTAACTGTGCCAAATGACAATAGCGCCGAGCGCGAAAAATTACGAAATATTAGCACCTAAAAAATTACAACGTGGCCCCTGAAAGAAATACACACACACACACACACATATATATATATATATATATATATATATATATATATATATATTTGTATATATATATATGTATTTGCATATATATATTTGTATATATATATATTTGTATATATATATATATATTTGTATATATATATATAAATATTTGTATATATATATATATTTGTATATATATATATTTGTATATATATATTTGTATATATATATTTGTATATAAATATATATGTATATATATATATTTGTATATATATTTATATATATATATATATTTGTATATATATATATATATATATATATATATATATTTGTTGTGGTAGGGGCGAGTTTTCGAATGAAAAACATCTTTAAAAAATACCTGGAAGATTAAGCTGTAGCAGAGTAGAGATAGCAGTTGTAATAGTGAGAATGTCAATACTTAAAAAAAAACCTCGGATATAAATGTAAATCATAAGGAAATCAAGTAATAACCCCGGGAGGGGGAAGGGTCGTGGATCTCTCAGAACTAACTGAACTAAAACAAATTACTAAACTAGATTTTAATGAACAACTTGCAGAGGGAACATGTCTGCAATTACGGTTTCAGAGAGTGTAAGAGTCTGGCGGCTTTAAAAGCCATATGTGATCAACCTCCGTGTTAGTTGAATGGACAAGCGATGGCAATACTCGGTATCACGTTTCATGCCACTGTATATATATATATATATATATATATATATATATATATATATATATATATATATATATATATATATATATATATATAAGGGTCAGACAAAATAATGGGAACAGTAAAAATTTCACTCCGATATAGAAATGACCTATCATATCAAAAATGTTAATGCATTAATCGTCTTTTTTTTTAAAAACTTACTTCACCCCAAACAAGGCAGGTTGCCACCGTAAGAGGCTTCTTAGAATTAGGATGAACGTTTTGGGAATCAACCTAAATAAAGAGTTGTGCAGCGAGATGCTTGTTCACATTAGTTTTTAATGTCTACATGTCGGTACAGTCGGAGAAACAAGAAGCAGTGAGAAGTTCCAAATGCCGGCAGCACGAGGAAATAAGCTATTGGAGTAGAAGGCTCTCCAGCATCTGGGGACCTCCACAGTAGATAGATGGGATTTAGTTGATTATCGGGTTGGTCGAGTGAATTTATGTCGAGGCTGAATCAGATCAACAAGCTCATCGGAGCCCATTCCATTGAAGTACTTGTAAAAAAATCACAAGGATGCAACATTGCGACGATAGGACAGGGACTGGAGCTTGGTGAATAGTGAGGGACCTATTAGATTAGCGACTCTTTTTTGGACTTTGTCTACGAGCGAGCGACTAGTGAATGGTGCACCAGCCCAGATGTTACATCAATATTGTATGCATGGGCGGATGGTGGCTTTGCAGAGATATAGGATACTGTCAAGTGTGAGAAGTTTTCTAGCCGAGTAATTTGAAAATTGAACTCTCAAGTAGGGTGTTTTCCATATGGCAATCTGTGGTTGAAGAAGTTTTTTGTAGTTGTTTAAAGAAAAGGAGCTTTTTCTTAACATCATTAAATGTTACCATCCATTTATGACCCCATTCCTCTACAGACTGAAGGTCACTTTCTAAGTATTCATCCATTGCCTCGGCTATGTGCGCGTCTCTTTTATCCCAAATGACGAGAGTAGAGCGTGGTGTCGTCAGCAAATATACCCATCTCAGACACGATGTCATCAGGTAGATCGTTTATGAAAATCAGGAACAATAAAGGTCCAATGATCGATCCATGGGGCACAACTGCATTTATGTCATGTTGTTTGGATAAACGGTTATCGAGGACAACCTGGATCTTTCTTTTGGTTAGGAAGGATCTAATTATATTAAATATTCGTCCAGTAATGCTATATGAAATAATTTTTATAAGAATACCTTTATGCCTTGTCAAAGACTTTGGATATATCAAGCGCTACCGCCCTAGGTTCCCCGGTCTTGTCCAGTGTATAGTATATGCGGTCGTAGATGACCGTTAAGATACCCGCAGTAGACCATGCCTGCCTTAATCCATACTGGTGGCTAGAAAAAAGTTTCGCATTAACGAGCTGATGGACAATTGCTAGATTGATTGAGGATTTAAAGATTTTAGTGAAGAGCGGGAGTAGAGTGATGGTCGGATAATTCTGAGAGTCAGTTATATCTCCAGTTCAGCAGAGCATTTCTTTATTACTATTACTGGTATCAGATAAGGCCCACGTGCTTTGGGATGTCATCTACTTGCCTTTATATTTATAATTCTTTTTAAGATGTTGTTAAATTTATGGTAAAAATACATAACCGAACCAAGTTTGAAAAAATATAACTGATTGTTTTTTCGATAGCCACTATCTATAAAAAACCATGGGAGAATTAAAACAAAGGAAGAACTTCCAGCAAGCTACGGGTATTAGGACTAAATGGGGGAAAATTCATCGGACTATTTAAACTGCTAAGTTTCATCAACATGAAAATAGTCTTGTTTGTACCCAAACTGTTTGCTGTGAACTGACTAAAACGGATATAATAGAACAGACGTCGTCAACTTTATATAAATTTAACAAGTATTTAACAATTATTTAGCCCGTATATATATATATATATATATATATATATATATATATATATATATAATTGTTTAGCCACATATATATATATATATATATATATATATAATTGTTTAGCCGTATATATATATATATATATATATATATATATATATATATATATATATATATACCCTATCCCACATCCCCACCCATATCATATCCCCAACTCTCACCGGCCTTTAATTTAACCTAACAATTTCTTTCATTCTCTAGACACCATAGGATAAACATTTAATCCTTCCTCTTGAATTATACTGGAAATCTTTACAATATTTTGGACTTAATTCTTTAGAAATTCATTTACTAGGGCCCATGGAAGATTTTAAGATGGACTCAAATCTCCAACCTACAATCTAACTAACCTTTTCTCTACGGAAGAACAACATATCATTCTATTGGATTAATTCTTCTTGGATTTACAATATTTTTACCACATTTTATGCAGTTTCCACGAACCTTTAACGGTGAATTTTTTGTATTTCTGTTCTTAACTGTTTCCTCAATGTCACGGGACTTTTTTCTATCCGAACATATTTTGCATTTTGACAACCTTCTCACACACTTAAATCCACTTTCTACTATATTCTCAAATTTGTCAAATTTTGAATTTTGGCTATTTCTCTGCCTACTTTATCTATCTGTGTAATTCTTCTGATGATAAGATTCCAATCTTTGAAAAGCTTGGCTTAAGGAAAGAAAAATAAACATGCTTTTATTGAATAAAACTGCATTGAAGATGGAATAGATTTGTAATTCTTACATTTTTATTTCTCTTTTTTCATTTATCTATCTATCTATGTATCTCTCTCTCTCTCTCTCTCTCTCTATATATATATATATATATATATATATATATATATATATACAGAGAGATAGATGGATAGATAGAAAATTACTTGATGAAATAGTGGATAAGCAAAGCAACATGCTAGTAGAAATAAGAACACAGACACATCATTAAAACTTTTCTAAGATATTTCCGTCGATTTGTTCGACTATATTCATTTAGAAAAATGTTTAATATAGTTCATTATATGAAATGAATATGATCGAACGAATCGACCGAAATATCTTGGTCCAGCTTTAATGATGTGTTTGTGTTGTTATCTCTACAACATGTACCTTGCTTATCCACTATTCAATAAACTAATTGTTGATATATATATATATATATATATATATATATATATATATATATATATATATATATATATGTGTGTGTGTGTGTGTGTATGTATGTATGTATACATCTATATATATGTAATCTAATGATATAGGTGCAAAAGTGTATATATTTTTATTTCAATTGACTATACATTAGTTCGATGTAATATAGTGAGGTTCTTCCTCCGGGAGTGAATTCAATTAATCTTTATTTATCCTGTAGATTTTCTGGGATGTTTTTTATTATACGCACATCTTTTGCTAGAGATTTGCAGAAATGATTCAGTTGTAGCTGTAAATAAACTGAACTTCGTCAGACCGGATCCTTATTATTAAAAAAGAGAATGAAAATATTTCCATCTATTTCTCCATACTAAGGACTCGACATAACGAAGTTGATTCTTAGCTAGAACTGAAAGATGTCTGCAAATGTGTAGGCAAACATGTTTATATAAATATCAATAAATAATACCATATATATATATATATATATATATATATATATATATATATATATATATATATAAATGGAAAGTAGAAATACCGCAATATAGTTTTAAATAACATATTAGTAGAGTAATATTTCATTCCTTTATTTAAAGAAACTTGATCAAAGTTGATATATAACCGAAATATTAGTGTACCGATATATTATTTTATTTACCGATATATTTTTCAATACAGTCGGTTAGATTTTTTCTTTATATGCATCTTATATACACAAAAACACGAACACGTCTACACATATATCTCATTAAGAGAATGAAACTTGAATAGAGTGAATCTATCTATCTATCTATCTATCTATCTATCTATCTATCTATCTATCTATCTATCTCTCTCTCTCTCTCTCTCTCTCTCTCTCTATATATATATATATATATATATATATATATATATATATATATATATATATATATATATATATATATATATTCATTCTATTCACGTTTCATTTTCTCAATGAGATTTAAATTTGTTTTTAGATTCATGGTTTATCATTTTAAAGATTTCTGAACAGGAAGTGAGTAAATAAAATGCGTAAATCTAATAATACGGAAGATGAGTGAATTCTGATTTTATCGAATAACAATCGAAATGTCATGCATCATTTAATTAGAAATTTTATCTTTTCAATCATAACATGATGATTCTGTAATTAACTTTTTTTAAAAACTGTATTACTGATTTGACTGTATATCTTAATGCAACTAAACGTGTGAATACATTGTTTTTAATGTTTGATGAATAAATGTTTTCTCAAAAAGTAAGCCGTGCCATTAATTTCGTTTTCGATTTAGTGGTTTTTGAAATTACACATTAAAGTATTATTTTGCCTGTTTGCTTATGAGATGACGGGCACTGGCAATTTAAGGGCTGACTCTTCATCGTGTTCCACACGAATTTAGTTCCTATTTGATAATTTCATAATTTCGCAATGTTTTTATATCGTTATATCAACCAGCTAGACCTATACAGTGTTGCCCAGGAGTCGTTTTTCTGTCATTTTTGTAAATCGATAAGTAGTCTCGAAATAATAAGCAAAGAGCTAGAAGTGCCAAATCAGAAAATAGGGTGATATAGACAGAGGTGGCGTACTGATTACATCACAGGTGCAGGGAAGAAGAAAATGGTTCTGTAATGTCAGTTTTGTGTGCGAGCATATAGGAGAAAAGAGAGTGAATATTAATGAAGATCGCAATAGGATTTAAACGAATTTCGGTTTAGTTTTTATAAAAATGTTTCGGATTTGTTGCCATAAAGATTGATCAGTTGCATTATTTGGATTACTGCGTCAAAACTCAACCACTATGACCATCTATATATATATATATATATATATATATATATATATATATATATATATATATATGTATATATATATATATATTTTATGTAATTGTTTTTATTGGTGATTATATATATATGTGTATTTTTTATGTAATTGTTTTTATTGGTGATTATATATATATGTATCTTTTATGTAATTGTTTTTATTGGTGATTATATATATATATATATGTATCTTTTATGTAATTGTTTTTATTGGTGATTATATATATTTATGTATTTTTTATGTTATTGTTTTTATTGGTGATTATATATATATATATATATATATATATATATATATGTATTTTTTATGTAATTGTTTTTATTGGTGATTATATATATATATGTATTTTTTATGTAATTGTTTTTATTGGTGATTATATATATTTATGTATTTTTTATGTTATTGTTTTTATTGGTGATTATATATATATATATATATATATATATATATATATATATATGTATTTTTTATGTAATTGTTTTTATTGGTGATTATATATATATATGTATTTTTTATGTAATTGTTTTTATTGGTGATTATATATATATATATATATATATATGTATTTTTATGTAATTGTTTTTATTGGTGATTATATATATATGTATTTTTTATGTAATTGTTTTTATTGGTGATTATATATATATTGCAATATATATATATATATATATATATATATATATATATATATATGTGTATTTTTATGTAATTGTTTTATTGGTGATTATATATATATGTATTTTTTATGTAATTGTTTTTATTGGTGATTATATATATATATGTATTTTTTAAATTCTTTTTTTATTGGTGATTATATATATATGTATTTTTTATGCAATTGTTTTTATTGGTGACTATATATATATATATGTATTTTTTATGTAATGGTTTTTATTGGTGATTATATATATATATATATATATATATATGTATTTTTGATGTAATTGTTTTTATTCGTGATTTCGATTGTGTCACTTCTTAAGTGATGAAGATGCAGAAAATTGACGGCTATGAGCCAGAAACACGTGTCCATGGATTAATTTTATGTACATATAAAATTAATAAATATATATATATATTAACGATAAATACATCTTGTAAAGTTAAGCGCGATAATAATGCAATTTTCTGCATCTTACTCACTTAGGAAGTGAGACAATAGAAGTAGTGGTGGGCAAAAGAATAACGAACGCTGCAATCACCGATTAAAATAATTGCATAAAATTGAATATTTAAGTGGTAAATATCATACATATTCTAGACAGGGCGTCTTGGTCCGATGGCAAAACGCTGGACTACACACATTAATATCGAAGGTTCGATCCATGCTGATAACGGCTGTGAGTCAGAAACACGTGTCTATAGATTACTTTTATGTGCGTATAATATATATATATATATATATATATATATATATATATATATATGTGTGTGTGTGTGTGTGTGTGGGTGTGTGTAAAAACTTGTAAAACTTTAGTTACTCAGTGAGCAACATTACATATATCACCCCAAAAAACAACCGTTTCTGTCTATCTCAAGAACATCCATATATTTTCACGATATATAAAATATCACCGATTTTAAGTATGTATGTTTTTTTTAGATTTGTTTGAAAATAAATTTTTTTTAGAGGATACATGGAATATTGTTTCTTAACTAACTAAGGTTTTACCTTATGTTAAATTAAAAGCTCAAGTATTGAACAATTGAACTACAACATAAACCTTTGTTTAGCTGAAAGAAATTTATCAAACACGCACACATATATATATATATTGCAATATATATATATATATATATATATATATATATATATATATATATATATATATATATTGCAATTCAGTAGCTACGTGAGCGTTATTATTTTTTCTTAAAATTCGTCGGTTCCATAATGTAGGATTTATTCCTTTGCAATTAGTTTTATATCTGAATGGACCAACTGCCTGAAGCGTAACTTCTACAAACGATATCGCCAGCAGCAAGCGATGCTTAGATCCACTTTCAATAAAAGTACGTGTTTCCATCAAAAATGAAATTGATTGAGAAGTCTTACTCTTTCAGATAAAAAACAATTTCATAACGAAGAAGATAAAATATCTGCTCGCAGCCATTTTGTTTCTATCGTGTGATATCAAATTCCAGATATTAAGTAGTCATATTATTATTAACTAGCTCTATATTTTTGGCGTTGCCCGGGAGTATTTGTACTTTCATTTTCCTTTCGCTTTTTATTTTAAACTATTCTGTTTTTTACCAAATAATAATAATAATAATAATAATAATAATAATAATAATAATAATAATAATAATGATTATTATTATTATTATTATTATTATTATTATTATTATTATTATTATTATTATTATTATTATTATTATTATTATTATTATTATTATTATTATTATTTACTCACTAGGAGTTCTCACACAGGTCATCAATGATTGCTCACCGACAACCGGTGGTATTCCCTGGAGTCTGAGTGACAAGTCTCCCCAGACTTCCAGCACTCTCCACCTATTTTCGATAGCCACCACAAATAAATTTGCAGTATCAGAACAGCCGTTTACCATTGATTTCTCGCCGGCAAGGACCATTGGTATTTTCTGGGGTTTGGGTGGCAGTAAGCCTCCCCGAGGTCCCAGCAGTTTCTGCACTTCCAGTGGAGGTCTAGTTTGTGCTGTCCCTCCTCGGTCTTCTCATCCTCCTTGACCCTATGCAAATATTTTGTGTGGTGTCAGCCTAGACTGGTACCATTTTTTAAATTGATTTTATTATATATATATATATATATATATATATATATATATATATATATATGGGAAAATGAAAAAGGAAAACTAAAAAATGGATGTTTTTTATGTGTACATCAACGTTTCGTCTTTATTCATAAGACTTCATCAGGATTACAATATAGAGAAAAATGTCATGCAAGTACAAATACATGTAGGGTTGACATATTGGGAGGAAAAAAATAAAATAAAATCATGGCCACTACTGGGTGGACGTCCGTACTTGGTGGAGAATAAAAATGAATGTTGAAGAAAATGAGTGGGGAAGAAGTGGAAAGATGGGGGTGAGCAAGGACTACTGTGGCTGGTAGTAAGAGAAAGAGGTGGGGGATGAGCAGGGATAAAGTGGATGGCAGAGAGGGGGTGGAGGAGAGGGAGGAAGGAGGTGTTTGACCAGATGGCTGCGGTCAAGACTGAAGGGGAAAAAGTAAGTTGGAATGTTTGTGTGTGGGGGTGTATGCAGAGAAAAGGAGGGTGGGTAGAGAAGGAGGGGGGGGCTGTGATTTTGGTGGATGGGCGAAAGTTATGGTCTTAGAGAGCGTTTTGAGAAAATGAGGGGATTTAAGAAGGGGTATGGAAGAGTGAGGGTCTGAAAGAAATAGTTGAGAGGGGGAATGGGTGAGGGGGAGAGGGAGGATTTGTTGTGATAGGGTATGAAATATTTGGAAAATGATAGCAATGAGTGAGGGAGTGGAAAGGTGGAGGAAGGAGGTAATTGAACGGGTGGGTATGGAATATTTGAAATATTTGGAACATGAGAAAGTTTAATTGGACTGCAGTATTAAAAATGTGAGGGGGGGGGAAACAAAAAAAAACGGAATGAGTAAGAGAAAGTAAAGATTCGCCATCCACCAAAATCACAGCCTCCCTCCTTCTCTACCCACCCTCCTTTTCTCTGCATACACCCCCCACACACAAACATTGTGGTGTCCTATCCTGTTTATTTTTGGAATTTCTTGAGAACGGACCAATAAAATACAGACTACCTAAAAATGTATCTTACTATAGATACATAGATGATATCCTTATTTTTCCCCTCGAAAACCACTAAAATAGAAAGCATTACTAACAAATTGAACAAAATAGAACCGACCATTACATTTACTTTCGAAAAAGAAACAGATAACTCCATTCCTTTTCTTGATATTCTACTAATAAACAAAAATAATAATTTATCTTATAAAGTCTACCGTAAACAAACCAATAAGAACGATTATGTTCATTTTTATTCGCACCACAATAATAAAATAAAATCTGGCATCATAATTGGTTTTTACCTAAGAGCACTTAGGATATGCAGCAATGAATATTTAGATGACGAATTTAAATACATTGAACACTCTCTCAATACATTACAGTACCCAAAGTATTTTATACAAAATTCTAAAAGAAAAGCTCTACAGATTTACTCAAATTCCAAACAGAAAAACTTATCCACCAGCCCTATAATAAATAGATATATAGCTTTACCAACCAATTCCAACAATAACCCGATTTACACAGAACTTAATAAACTAGGCATAAACATATCCCAAATAACTTCTGAAAGTATTATAAATTTAATCAAAACATCTAAACTGAACACGACACCCAATGTCAAAGCTGGCATATACTCCATTCCTTGTCAAGACTGTAATAAGGTCTACATTGGAGAGACGCAGCGTAATCTGGACAAGCGGATTTATAAGCATAAAAGAGCGATTAAAACCAACAACACACTTAACGCCTTATGTGCTCATACTATGGAGTATGGACATTACTTTGACTTTGAGAAATCCACTTTAATCAAGATAATACACAACAAGTCAACACGTCGAATAATTGAATCTGCCCTCATAGCCCTTTCCACAAATAAAATTAAACAAAGAATGGGCTTCTACAATAACTTCCCCATACCTATCAAAAGCAATCATTAGTGAAAACAAGATAATTCTAGACATCGGATGATTCCCTGAGCTTTAAATTAAATATCCTTTGGACGCCTTTCTGCTCTTTAATTTCTCCTCTTCTTTTCCAATGCTACTTATATGTATATTTGATATATATATATATGTATATGTGTTATATATATGTTTCGATCACATTTATGTGCATATATATATATTTATTTCTATATATTTTTTTCTTTTTTTTTTTGCATACCCTTCATCTCAACATGAACCCAACCACTATATATATCCCCCATAATTTACAGACTTTCTCGTCTTTTGTCATTTTTGTATTCTTCGTCCGCTCTTGACAAATTTCACGTGAAATTTGGGCGAAACGTTGAGCGAAAAGGTCTTCCGCTTTTCCATTTTTAATTTCATATATATATATATATATATATATATATATATATATATATATATATATATATATAAATTTTTAATTTTATTTTATTTATTTATTTATTTTTCTTTTTTAAATATTTATTTTTTTTTTTTTTGGGGGGGGGGAGCTGATTATTTTTTATTTATTTATTTTGTGGGGTGGGGGTGGTGATCTTATTGTGTTTCTTGCTATTTCTGTTCATTGGTCCATTTTTGTGTTGTGTCAGTTGAGGCCGCTGTAATTTATTGGGGGAGGGGGGGGGGCTTATTAAGTGATATTTCTTGCATTTTCTGTTTCTTTGTTTGTGTTGTGTTCTTTCATTAGTTTTGTTTTCTTCCTGTGTTAGATTCCGTATGATCCTTCGTAGCTTATGCGGGTTAGTTTCCGCATTCAATAATTTTTCTTAAGATTGTAGCTGTTTTGATCATTGCTGTCCTTTGTATAGTTCCAATGATTCCTTTGATCCCAATTTCTCCCAGTCGTCTTTCCAGGTTTTTGGGGATTGTTCCTAGCGCTCCTACGATTATTGGTATTATACTGACTTTCTTCATGCTCCATATGCCTTTCAGTTCTCTGGCTAGTTCTGTGTATTTGCTTCGTTTTTCTGTTTCTTTGCTTTTCACTCTGTGGACTGCTGGAACGGCGAAGTCTACGATTTTGCAAGATTTTCTTTCTTGTTGATTATTATAACATCCGGTCTCCTTGCTTGTATGAGTTTGTCTGTTTGTATATCCATATCCCAGATGAGTTTGTGTTTTTCGTTTTCCAGTACTGTTTCTGGCTTATGTTTGTACCATTTGTCTGCGTATTCGAAATTCAATTGTTTGCACATTTCCCGATGTACTGCTTTCCCCACACAGTCATGTCTGTTCTTATACTCGTTTTGGGCTAGTTTGCTACATTCACTTATTATATGATTTATTGTTTCGTCTCTTTGTCCACAGAGTCTGCATTTACTGTTTTCCTGAGTTTTATCTATTTTAGCTTTAATATAGTTTGTCCTTATTGCATTGTTCTGTGCAGCCATCAGTAGAGATTCCGTTTCTGTGTTCAAGTGTCCTTTTCTTAGCCATGTCCAGCTGTTTTCGTTTGTTTCTTCTCTTGTCAGTCTTCTGAAGTGTCCGTGTAGTATTTTTTCTTCCCACTTTTCTTTTCTTGCCGTTTTGTTTCTGGTTTCGGTGCTTCCCGAGTTGTTCGTTGGATTGGTGTCTCTTGCTGCAGTGATAAGGATTTCTCTGTGTGGAAAAATCCTTATCACTTATTATTATTATTATTATTATTATTATTATTATTATTATTATTATTATTATTATTATTATTATTATTTTAAATAGGATTGCGAAAGTTACATTTACTTATTACGGTATCGTTTGATCAATAAATTATTAATTGGACCAAATTGTCATAAAACTATAATTTTTTCAAGTTAATGTTGTTTTCATCTTTATTTATGAAATTATTGGAGTTATTAACTGTTAATGTTTTAATACATACGTATCCAGTTAGAATTTTCATTATAGAAATCACTTTCTATTCTACAGTTTAAATTTTTAAAATTCTTTTCAAACTTCGAAGAGTCACAAAGTAATTCATTGTTTTTGTCAACTATTAACAAAACATTGTTGAGTTGTTTATGTTTATGTCAATGAAGTTCAGGAAATATCAGCAATATCTCTCTCACCCGCCAACATCCCCCCTCTCTCTCTCCCTCTCTCTCTCTCTTCTCACTCATTTTCACTCTTTCTCTTCCCATCCCTTTCTATTTCACTTACTCTTTCCTTTATAAAAGAAACACACCCTTAGTCCTTTAGTCCGTGCGCAGCCAGATAATTAGTATATTTACAAGAGATGGCAGATCTCTTGTAAATATTTTCATCTTGTGACGCCTGCATAATAAAGTTGGTTTGTTTGACAGTTATAATTGGTTAGAGAGTTAGTTTAAGTCGGCAATCGTCTAGTTTTTTTATGGTAAAGTACTGTTTTTTTTTACTGATAAAGTCAGTAAGTCATGAAGAGTGGCTGAAGAAAAGAAAACTCACATTCTGGTTAGCAAATATATTAATCAACAGCAAATAACAATAAAAGAATTAGAAAAGTTAATTAAGCTTCAATATTCTTTGTGTGAGTTTAGTAATGATTTGGAATATAAGGTTATATTCGCAACTTCATTGAAAGAAGATTGCGAGTGTGAAATTTGAAATATGTCTGGCTCCTTTCGGCGTCTTATGGCCTTTGTTTTAACTGTCTAAAATAGTGGTTTATATATATATATATACATATATATATATATATATATATATATATATATGTATATATATATAATATATATATTATATATATATAATATATATATATATATTATATATATATATATAATATATATATATATGTATATATATAATATATATATTATATATATATAATATATATATATTATATATATAATATATATATTATATATATATAATATATATATTATATATATATACGGCACAATCACGTTGACACACCGGTTCCCGTTAGATCACCGGAATTAAACGACGTCGAGCCTGGCCAGTACTAAATGGGTGCCCATTTGGGAATACCAGGTGCTGTATGTGTTCTCTGCTTATCTCGGCATTGTTTCCAGTCGTCTTGATTACTTGCCATTGGAATCAAGCAGTGCCGACACAGGAGAAGTATTGTTAGGATTGCGCAACCCTTGCTTCACAATTACACGCGCATCCATAGTCTCTCTAGACTGAACGGAGGGCTTATATATATGTATATATATATATATATATATATATATATATATAGAGAGAGAGAGAGAGAGAGAGAGAGAGAATATATTTTATCTCACTCTTTTTCCACATTTGAGTATTTGATTGACAAGTTGGGTGAGAAGCGACTACTTCCACTTATGCTCCGAACAATCATATTTTCCTTTTATTTTCCAGACGAATAATAATTGATATCTCGACAAACCCACATATATTGGCGAGCTAAAATCCCTCCCCTCATATTAGCCTAGACTTAACATCCTTGTCTCATCGTTTTGTCAAATCAAAGTGTTCTTAACGGTTAGATTTTCATGAGAAAAAAGATCGATCAGTGTAGTTGTCCGTATCAAATCGATGAGCCTATTTCCTGATAATTCAAAATAGCATTTTACACATCTCTTCAGAAATCTAATTACCTTATTACACCTTTCTTCTCCCCTTTGTTTTATCACTGCATTATATTATTTTCTTTCTCTCTAGGCTGTATTCGTTGTTACTTTGACTTCAATCGAAGAAACACTAAGCCACTAACCCCAATTAAATGGAGGATGGGAGAAAGTAAAAATTGAAATTCGACAACATTGAGGAGAAGTCTAAATAGTTTAACCATTTATAAATGGGTTAAGATAGAGTACATTATTGAGATACCCCAGTGGGATAAGATAACAATCTCAATGATTATGTAAGATTAAGCGCATCTAATAATACATTTAATCTAGATCACATCTCAAATGTAGACATAAACCAAATAAGAGGTTGAGAAAATATGCGGTAGAATAAATTAATGCACCAAATCCCAGTGTCAAAAACTGTAAATAGCTGCATTATATATGTGGATCCGTGTCTTATATTGCAAGTTTGTGGGGAAAAGTGTAAGTCTATGGGAACAGCAAAAATAAATTCTGTGTTGGCCTGGGTTGGTGTAGACTACACAAAACTGTTTTAAATACTCTTTTTTTTTCTTTCGATAAGGACATTTCAGATAACTTCCTTTCATTGGGGTTGTGATTCTAAAATGTGTGCTTCAATGTTTTATTTATATTTTTTAAATATGTTATTATTTTTCATGTAGTTTTTTTCTATTTTATGTATTTTAATGTCATTTTACGTATATATATATATATATATATATATATATATATATATATATATATATATATATATATATATATATATATATTGGTAAAATTCAAAATAAGAGCGTGATATTTATTTATATATTATATTACAAGTTTAGAACAACATGGTACCGTCAGTTTCGAATAAACGTGTGATCAACAAGTGTTCAAATGTGATCGCATCTCGTTGACATTCATCAGTCATAATTTTGAGTTCTGGCTGGAATCACGTGTCGCAACATCTCGTCCGATATCTTATTTATACAATCGTAATTGAGGATAAAAATGTTGGTGTTTTTTGTTTGACTTTAAATTGTGATGCTAATTAATCGGTGCTGACGACGAGGTAAAATGAGGTTTTAATAAATACAAATATTCGTTCGGCTTATATCTTATATATGGGCTTAATGCTGGCTCATTAGTATACTACCTAAGTCTTTGTATTTAGCTTATTTATATCCTATAATAAACACACCCACACATACACACATCCATATATATATATATATATATATATATATATATATATATATATATATATATATATATATATATATATATATATATATATATATAAACTGTGTTTCTCGCTTTATTGCAGATCATAATATTATTAATAACTTCAATAATATAAATCGCACAAGTTTGAAATTTTGCACACTAAAAGAGTGCTCCTAAGTAAGTGAGATACCAAAATATTTTGCAAATCTATACTATATTTCTAAAGTTATAGACATTTATGCATTTGTTAGCCACTTTCACTGTTTCTCGCTATATTGCTGGTTTGTAAAAATGCCCCAAAATCGACGTTTCACTGCTACTGAAAGGCAAAGGGTTGTAGCTGGCCTTGCAGAAGGACTGACACTTCTTGATTTAGCCAAGGAACTGGGAAGGGATAATAGAACCTTGGTTTCGTTTGTGGAGAAGCCCAACACTGCACCAAGGAAAGATAAGGGTACAAAGAAGGAGCATTTCCCCTCGCGATATGCGAAAAATACGCAGACAGATCATTAGGGAACCAAATGGCACTACACCTCCATTTTTGGCAAAGCTGGCGTTGTTCCGATGCCCAGGAAGACCAGATGCAGTGTCTTGAACGAGATGGCCAGGAACGTGAAGCCCATTTCCAGGCCTCCCTTGAACAAAACCTATAAGGGAAAACGCATTGCGTGGGCAGACAAATACATGAAAACGGACTTCCAACAGGTTCTATTCACAGATGAAGCTAGAGCCACATATGATGGTCCGAATGGATGGGCTAAAGTTTGGAGTCCTACCGGAGCTGCTATCTCACATCGCGTTCGTCGCCAACAAGGTGGCAGGGGAGTTATGTTTTGGGCGGGTATCATAGATGATAAATTAATTGGACTTTTCCGAGTGCCAGAGGGTGTGAAACTCACAAGCCAAGCATACATATCGTTCTTAGATGAGCATTTGTCACCTTGGCTGGACGACCTGCCTTTACTTCGTCTACGTCAACTGATTTTTATGCACGACAATGCTCCATCTGGGCATCAAGGGAGAGAGTCTCATGACTTGGCCGCCTTGTTCTCCTGACTTAAACCCGATTGAGCAGCTCTGATCAATTTTAAAGAGGAAGGTTTATGAAGGAGGACAACAATTTACATCAAAACATACCATCTGGAATAAAATTGTTGATGTTGCTAGTAGCATAACACCTTCCCAAAGCAACAGATTGACTTCATCTGTTGATGGGAGACTGCAGAGGGTAATTTAAAAAAATAGGAGATATGTCGATAAATGATTCAATTTTGTGGTTAATATCTGGTGATTTCTTCCTTACATTTCATTCATATTGTTACTTATGATTTAAATGATTAAAATAATA
>OY744547.1:35967623-36015123 GCA_963556195.1 Sepiola atlantica
ACCACCACCACCACCACCACCAACAACAACAACAACAACAACAACAACAACACACATATTAAAAATAATAAACGCATGTATTTAATTATTAAGAGATTAGAAAAGATTAATTCATTAGAAACTTAAAAATAAAAGACATATGCAAATGAGAGGCTGATATAATAATGAACGAACTACATACACTGCCCCCCCCCCCAAAAAAAAAGGAGGGGTTAATTCCTGGGAGGATGATATCATGACAACAGAATCTTGAACGCGCTCAGAACACTAACTCCCCCCACACACAAAACTGGTAATCCCGAGGAAATGGTATCGTGAGGAACGAATGTATACTGTACGGCTTTCCCCCCGAAGAGAACGTAATTCCTGGGAGGAATGTATCATAACGATTGAAAATATACTACAGAGAATTAAATAAGCATACACGGTTCTAATGTCAATATAGTTAGAATAGGGGAAACAACTTTTGCATTTATTTATTTAGATAACATTAAAAAATCATGGCAAGTTAAATGAAAATTGGCTGGAAAAATATAGTCGCCATCTTTATAAACAATGATGAATATGCTGGCTAAGGAAGAACGATAACTTTCATAATTTGCTAGTTAAAAAAGACATGTTTATTATACACTTGAGTTGTCATTCTTCCTTAGCTAGTATTATGGTGAACGAACATACTACACTGAACTCCCTGACAGACGATAATATCATGATGAACGAACACTACTTCCTCCATCCAAAAAGGAGGAAGTCATTCTTGCGTGGACGGTCTTATGACAACAGAACCGATACTAACACCCCCTCCCATAAAAGATATTCTGACTAAATCGTGTCTTGGTTTTTTTTCATTCTGGGAGGATTCTCCCTACACATTCTTAAAAACGGAGGAGGTCATTCCTGAGAGAACAGTTTTATGACAACAGAACCGATACTGCACTACCCCGCCCTTTAAAAATATTCCTATTTAATCAATTTTTTATTTTATTTGATTTTAAAAAGCCAATTCGCAAAACAATATTTTTTATGGTTCCGTGGCCTTTTAGCAAATATCAAAGTGTAGTATCTGTTCTCGACATATCAGCGATATTTGACACTTTACTAAAGCCGTAAGTAAATTATCTCTCTTAAATATGAAATTCTAAATAAGTTTTTAAACGCTATCAGTTTTTTATAAAATCTCTTTATCTTATTTTATTCATAATGATAATAATAGTACTATCGATAAAACGATTACGTATATAGAAGAACATTTGACAATACAAAGTAAAACGTTATATAACAGAATATTAATTTATTAAAAACTTAAAAATAAATAAATATGCAAATGAGCAAAATCGAGATTTGTTTGTGTGAGTTGGGGATGCCTATATATAGGGTATTTCAATATATTCTTATATCATTAGAATTAAATAATCCTAACGTGTTTTGATATTAATATAGTTAAGATAGATGGAAAAAACTTTCCCATTTATTTATTTAAATATATACTAGTGATGAGACGATTCCAATATTTTTCCAGATTCCGATACAATTACCTATTCTAAATTCCCGAGTAAGATTCCGATTCTTTCAACATTTCTAAATTTTTAATTAGAGATGTGTGGGTTTTTTAAATTTTTAAATTGCTACAAAACCCACGTGTAATGTCCGCATATATTTTCGAGAAACGTAAAACTACACTTAGAGGGTTGGGGGCGTATATTACACGAGTAAATATTTCTAACTATTATTTCTTAAATGTTTTCTTTGTAATTGATTACAAATTGTGAGACAACTAAAGATTTTTCTTTTAAAACAAAGACGGTTTTTATTAGTTCGCCGTTAGTGTACTAAATGCAATTTGATTTTTTGATGCCATATAAAATGAGGCAACGGAAATTAGGCAATTTAGGCAAGGTAGGAAAATTAGGCAACTAAATATCGATTATAGGACCATTCTTGAGGGGGATCGAGTAGACCAGCAATCCTCACTTCTTGACCTGTTCATGACCTCACTGCCTCGTGGTCATCACTCCATCTCAGGTCAAGGTCATCATAAAAAACTTCGACACCTCTAAAGCTTGTGGGTCTGATCTTATACCGGTAATAGTAATAAAGAAATGCTCTACAGAATTGGCCCCTATCCTCTCCAAACTCTACAACAAATGCCTTGCTGAATCTTGCTCCCCTGATAGCTGGATAATTGCCTCTGTCGTACAGTCTTTAAGGATTCTGGGGATAGAACAGATCCTCAGAACTATCGCCCAATCAGTCTACTCCCGATCTTTGCTAAAATCTTTGAATCCTTAATCAATCTAGCGATAGTCCGGCACTTAGTTAATGGTAAACAATTTTCTGACCGCCAGTATGGATTTAGACAAGCAAGATCTACTGCAGATATCTTAACGGTCATCTCTGAACGCATATATCATACACTGAACAAGGCATGTGAAGCTAGGGCAGTAGCGCTTGATATATCCAAGGCCTTTGACAAAGTATGGCATATGGGGCTCCTAAAAATTCACTCATATGGTATTACTGGACGAATATTTAATATAATTAGATCCTTCCTAATCTAAAGAAAGATCCAGGTTGTCCTCGATGGCCGTTCATCCAAGCAACATGAAATAAATGAAGGTGTACCCCAGGGATCGATCCTTAGACTTTTATTGTTCTTGATTTTCATAAACGACTTCCCCGATGACTCTGAGTCTGAGATAGGTATATTTGCTGAGTACAAATGACTGCTCCCCTTCTCAATATAGACACATACTAGTTAACAATACTAAAATAATACACCACGATACCAACACCAAAAGATTAAACATTCTTCAAGCCCTCTACATAAAAACTAAAATCCCACAATCAATAATGTGAATAACGAAACTAGTCATAATATTTTAAAGTGTCTAGCATAATATTAAACGTTACCAAATTCTTAGCCATTAAGCAAGTATACGTTTGAATCTTGAACGCGCTCAGAACGTAATCAAATTCTTAACGGTGAGTAATCAAACGTTTTAATCTTGCATGTTCTTAGAACGTAATCACGCTCGCATGTAACATCTCAATATTATAGACGCTAATTTTAAGTTGTAAATTACTGGCTGTTATAATCATAAAAAACTCAACAGTTAAGACATAGTTTTAAGAAACCAAAATTAACATCGCCTGAAGATGATTTGACGAATCAAATCGAAAGTACTTGCAAATAATAAAAGAAAATGGAACAAGAAACACATGGAACTTACATAGAGTAACTTGACCGAAACACTAAATGGACCATTCGAAAAATTGAAAAACAAATGTTTATCAAGCAAAAACACCCCGTGTTATTTAATAATGTTTGCCGAAATATATATATATATATATATATATATATATATATATATATATATATATTTATATACATGAAACTAGCAGGACTCGGGTTCCGGCATTGCTCGGCTGAAATAGATAACAATAATTTTAAGCCTAAGTCCTAGTTGCAGAAAAACAACTTTTGCATGAATAAAATTTTACTTACAAATTTCATAAAGTCGCCATTTAACTGTTAGTAATTTAAATGATTAAAATAGGATTCATCTATAAGTAATGTATTGCAAATTCTCTTAGCGCAAATAGGTCACAAATTCGACGAATAGCCCAGGTTTATTTACTTTAAAACAATTTAAGTCGTTTATAATATTTTCTTATGAAATTTATGGATAAAATTGCATTTCAACCGAGGTGTTATTTTGCCACACAAACTTAGGCTTAGGTTGTTATAGTTTTACATATGAACTTCCTAAAAAATACATAGATTGTTTAAAACAGATACACTGTGAATATGCGTCAAAAACATTTTATCTTTACATATCCATCTATAACTTATCTGCGTTAAGTCGCTGTTTAAATGTAAGTAATTTAGGGGATTAAAACCAGATTCGTTCATAAATAGTCTGATTCATGCAGAGATTGTTTTTCCACATAGACTCAAGCTTAGGTTATTGTTTTGCCACATATACATTCTGGTGGCGGTGCGAATAGATAAATAGTAGCGGGTGAAAGTTGATGCTACATTCCCTTTGAAAATTTTGTTTGTGGGAGTCCAGGAAGACGGGTAAAATCTATTAATAATGGAGTTCATGTATCTGTCTGTCTGTCTGTCTTTCTGTCTGTCTGTCTGAAGCCGAAACTCCATCAAAGTTGTATAACTATTTACTAAGTCCGCCAGCTTCATTATATACTATGAAAAAAACCGACATAAACACTATGGGCATTTCTCAATTTACATAATTAATTGCTTTTGAACTTCTAATAAATTAGTATTCTTAAATATACACTCAGGATCGTTTCATTCAGATTACATCCTGTATTTACGCAATGTTGCTCGCTACTAATCTTACTTATAAATTATAATTAATGAATCAAATTGTTTAATTAAAATAATAATTGATTAAAAAATTAATGAGTTACGTAGTTATTTTATCTACGTCCAATTGATTAAACAGCGTGCGGAACGTAAATCCATTGAAACAATCTCCCTCCGTCAACTCAGTTTGGACACAATACAAGCGCGTAATTCAAAATGTAAACAAACGCTGGTATTACCGTGTTACTTTAACTTACGCTGTTAAGCTTTAATTCACAAACTGTTCTTATTATTCCATGTTTTATTTATTAAAACAAAAGATGTGATTTTTTTTCTTTTCTGTCAACAACAAAAATAATATAACTGATTTTAGAAACATATCGTTTAATTAAAAAAGGTCATTAAAAACACACGCGCGCGCACACACACACATAAAATATTACGGATTTTTATATTGTTTCATTTTATAAAAACTTTTCTTCCGATTCGAAAAATACTGTTCTCTGTATTTAGTTTTTATTTTTAATTGTTGATTTTATTTAAAAATTAATGAGGTACGTAGTTATTTTATCTACGTTGATTAAACAGCGTGCGGAACGTAAATCCATTGAAACAATCTCCCTCCGTCAACTCAGTTTGGACGCAATACGAGCGCGTAATTTAAAATGTAAACAAACGCTGGTATTTACCGTGTTACTTTAACTTACACTGTCAAGCTTTAATTCACAAACTGTTTTTATTATTCCATGTTTTATTTATTAAAATAAAAGATGTGATTTTTTTTTCTGTCAACAACAAAAATAATATAACTGATTTTAGAAACATATTGTTTAATTAAAAAAGTTCATTAAAAACACACGCGCGCCCGCGCACACACCCACACACATACAAGAGTACGGATTTTTACATTGTTTCATTTTCTTCCGATTCGAAAAATACTGTTCGCTGTATTTAGTTGTTTTTTTTAATTGTTGATCTTAACAATTTTATTGAATCAAATTGTTTAATTTAAATAAAAATCGATTTAAAAATTACTACTAAAAAAAACACACACACACACATTCTAACGAATTTATTTTAGGTAAACTTTCTTTCCGAGACCATTTGTATAAGTAACCATGTTCACTATTGTTGTGGTGGCAACCACTCATTTGCATATACGAATAACGTTACACTATAAATGGCAAGCCTAGGTTGGCCTTAGTGTGTGTTACCTAAATGCCACCGGAAGTGACGCCGAAGAGCGTACATGTCCTCCCACCAAGACTCTCTGACTCGACACCTTCATTTGTACATACTGTAACTATACCTTTTCTTTAATACACTTATTATTGCATCCTCCTTGTTGTTTGCGTCTTCATTGTATTCCTCACTAATTATTGTTCAACCTTGCAACCACAACAGTGTGCGACGAGATATGAAGCGTCAAATATAACAGTTTGACGAAGAACTATTGAAAAAAAAAAGTACAATGCAAAGTGTTGACGAGCAAACGGATTTTACGCTAAAGAAAAGTTTCAACTTAAGTGAAAAAAAACAAAAAAACTCGAACGTGGCAAAAGCGACAATTTACGCCGTTTTCTGGAAATCCGACTTGCAAACGAATGTAAAAGTGAATTTTTGTTTTGTCGCTAAACGACAAATCTGTTTTGTATTACTAAAGGACCAACTTGCAAACGAAAAGCGGATTTTGTTCTGTCGCAAAACGACAGGTCAGACTCGTATTATGAAAAGCAAGGAAGTAACCTACGAAAAAAAAAAAAGTTCACCAGTGGATTCCAATTACTGCTCCCCGTTAGCAAAACAACAACTAAAGGAATCTTTTAATTAATAATTTGTTTGGCGGCGGTACTAAAAGGAAATACCATAGCTAGAAATTAAAGCTCAAGGAAAGGATTTTTTTTTGTTTAAAGTTGTCACTGGATAACGGATAATACAGTAAAACGTCACGAAAAAAAAAAAAAAATGGAAGACTTATCAAAAATGTTCATGCAATTTTTACAGGCACAAGCTGACCGCGAGGAAAGACAAAATCAGGCACAAGCTGACCGCGAGGAAAGACAAAATGAACGTTTTGCTAAAACACTGGAACTACTAAAGAGTAATCGAGAAAATGTCGACAGTGTTAATTTCTCCCATACAACTATCTTTAATAGTATGGACACATTTAATTATGTGCCGGAGGAAGGAAATACTTTTGAAGCATACTATACAAGATACGAGGATGTCTTTCAACTGGACTGCAAAAATTGGCCAAATAGCCAGAAAGTGAGCCTCTTACTCAGGAAATTGGGTACATCAGAACACAGCAAATTCATAGATTACATATTACCTAAAAAAACTGCGGAATTAGAGTTCATGGAAGCTGTGAAATTACTAAAAGAATTATTTAATCCAAATATATCTCTTTTTCATAAAAGATGGCTGTGCATGAATCTAAGAAAGATGGACAACCAAGATTATTTGACATACGTATCAGTTGTCAATAAGAACTGCGATAATTTTAAGCTTGCGGAACTAACGGTAGAAGATTTTAAATGTCTAATCTTCGCACAAGGGTTAGTTTCCACGAAAAATGCAGAAATACGCAGACGAGTGTTGTCTAAGCTGGAATCTGAGCAAGATTTAACCCTCCAGAAACTAGCAGAGGACTGTGAAAGGGCCATTACACTAAAAAAGGATTAAAAAAATATAGAAGAATCCGGAGTGGCATATGTAAGAAAAGTTAGAAAACCATACACACCAACCAAGAACTTTACAAAGAAAACCAATCGAAATAGAACTGGATATTACAATCCTTATAACCATAAATATAGGACAGAATATAACAAGCCTCTTCCTAGATATAACTGTAAGAGATGTGCAGAAAAGCATTGGGAATCAGATTGTCCTTATAAAAAGAAAAAATGCTACATTTGTAAGAAGGTGGGACACAAAAGCGATTGCTGCAGATATAAAGATTACACCAGAAAGAGAGTACAGCAAACAAAATCAAATACAAAATTAGACAAAGATCGGCGAAAATACGTAAAAGTGGAAATATTTAAAACACCAATAAAGTTACAACTCGACTCCGGCTCCGATATTTCTATTATAAACCTGAATACATGGAAAAAGTTGGGTAAAAAACCAACCATGATGAAAACGAGTAAATCAGCCCGGACGGTAACTGGTGGTGGTATAAAATTTGAAGGAGAAGTTGTCCTTCCGATAAAATTAAAAGGGATTACGAAGAAATTAAAAATATTCGTACTGAAAAATAGTGAAAATATGTTTGGAATAGATTTAATTGAGAAATTTGGACTATGGGATAAGCCAATCAATACATTCTGTAAAAAAATAGAATGTTCTTCTCCAACAACAGTAAATATAAAAGACGATTTAAAAGAATTATTTCCTGAAGCATTCACGACTAACTTAGGTCGCTGTAATAAATTCAAGGCCTCGTTTGAACTTAAAGAAAACGCCAGCCCAATTTTTAGAAAAAAGCGAAACGTTCCGTTCGCTGGGTTGGAAAAGATTAATAAAGAATTAGATAAATTGGAACAGACAGGAATTCTATCAAAAATAGAACACAGCGAGTGGGCAGCCCCCACTGTATACGTAAAGAAAAAGAATGACGAAGTTAGAGAGTGCGCAGATTTTTCGACCGGGGTCAACTCCCTATTAAACGATCACCATTAAGCCCAGAGGAAATATTCACGAAGTTAAATGGTGGTAATATCTTCTCTAAGATAGACTTGAGCGACGCATATTTGCAAATACCGGTCGAGGAAAATTGCTCAAAAATACTATGCATCAATACGCATAAGGGATTATACAAATACAACCGATTGCCCTTTGGCATCAAAGTAGCGCCTGCCATTTTTCAGCAAGCGATGGACACCATGCTAAGTGGTATTGAGTGCGCATGTGCATACCTGGACGACATTGTTGTCAGGAGCAAATCCCTACAAGAACATAAGGAACATTTGAAACAAGTATTTACTCGAATACAAGAATTCGGCTTTAAAGTAAAAGTAAGTAAATGTGACTTTTGTATGAGCGAGATTAAGTATCTTGGACACATAATAAACAAACATGGACGACGTCCAGACCCAGACAGATCTGCGGCAATAAAAAATATGCCAGCACCTGATAACGTAACAACCTTGCAGAGTTTCTTGGGACTCGCAAATTATTATCAATCTTTTATTGAAGGAATGCATAACTTGCGAGCCCCCTTAAATAATCTGCTTAAAAAGGATACACCTTGGAACTGGACGCAAGAATGTCAAACCGCTTTTGACAAAATAAAGAGCGCACTAACATCCGAATTATTCTTAACGCACTTTGACACAAAATTAAAAATAGTCGTCGCTAGTGACGCTAGTTCCTACGGCTTAGGAGCATACATTCAACATATTATGCCGGATGGGTCTAGAAAACCAATAGCGCACGCTTCGAGAACGCTGATACCAGCCGAGAGGGCATATTCACAAATCGAAAAAGAAGCATTGAGCATAATCTTTTCCGTGACTAAATTTCACCGATATTTATATGGTAGACAATTCTTACTTGAAACCGACCATAAACCGTTAGTCACGATCTATGGATCAAAAAAAGGATTGCCGGTATACACCGCAAATAGATTGTTGCGCTGGGGTACAATCTTACTTAATTACGATTTCCAGCTACAACATCTAGCATCAAAAAAGATTTGCCATGCGGATGGACTGTCAAGACTGACACCACAGAAACACAATCTGGAAGAATCAGTCATTGCAGCAATTCGGACAAATGTTGAAGTAAAAGATATGGTAGCAAACATCATTAAGGAACTACCCGTAACTTTGTCGGACATTAAAAGGGAAGCCGAGAAAGACGAATACATAAAGGACATAAAAGAGAAAATTATAACGGACACAAAGGTGCAGGAAGTTTTCTCCATATGTAACGATGTGTTACTGTACAGTGAGAGACTGGTAATACCCAACACATTGCAGAATAGGATGTTAAGAGATTTCCATACGGGACATCCGGGGATAAATCGAATGAAGTCGTTAATGAGAAGCTACGTGTACTGGCGTAACATGGACACTGACATAGCAGCAACAATAAATAAATGTAAAGGATGCCAGTTAGCAGCAAAATCCCCACCTATAGTACACAAACCTTGGCCGAAAACCGACCAACCATGGTCGAGAATCCACATGGACTTCGCTGGTCCAGTAGGAGAAAACTATTATTTAATTGTAGTGGATAGTTACACAAAATGGCCGGAGGTAATGCGTTGCAGGAATCCAACAACGAACAACTCAATAGGGTTCCTACACGAGTTGTTTGCAAGATTCGGTGTACCAGACACACTGGTCACTGACAACGGAACGCAGTTCACATCCGCAGAGTTTAAGGAATTTTGCGACACGTTCCGAGTGAAGCGCATCACGACTCCGCCGTATCATCCAAGGTCGAACGGCCTTGCGGAAAGGTTCGTGGACACGCTAAAACGAGCGTTAAAGAAATCCATTGGAACACCAACAGAAAAAGCTTTGCAACAATTCTTGCAAGTTTATAGGATCACACCACATCCTAGTACACCATCAAACATATCACCAGCTGATCTAATGTTTGCCAGAAAAGTAAAATCAGCGTTTGATAAACTGTTGCCAAGACAGGCAATTATCCGAAACACTACACACACGAGAAGAAAGAAATATAACTCGGGAGATCGAGTATATTTTAAGTGCTACAAGAATAACATATCTTACTGGGAATGTGGAGTAGTGGATAAACGCATTGGTGATTGTACATATATGATTAAAGGTCCACAGAGTATACATAAAAGGCACCTAAATCAGATAAAAAAACGTCATATCCAAGATAATGATTATACGACAACAGTCGAAGAGGAAGAAACCATAGATATCATATACGAATCCTTTAATTTGGAACCGCCTCAATATACACCTGAACCCCGAAGATCAGGTAGGAAAAGAAAATTTAATGAACCATTGACGGTAAACTCAAAAAGAAAAAGATATTGAAATCTGTGTGACTTCAAATCTTGGGAGGGGGGTGTTGTGGTGGCAACCACTCATTTGCATATACGAATAACGTTACACTATAAATGGCAAGCTTAGGTTGGCCTTAGTGTGTGTTACCTAAATGCCACCGGAAGTGACGCCGAAGAACGTACATGTCCTCCCACCAAGACTCTCTGACTCGACACCTTCATTTGTACATACTGTAACTATACATTTTCTTTAATACACTTATTATTGCATTCTCCTTGTTGTTTGCGTCTTCATTGTATTCCTCACTAATTATTGTTCAACCTTGCAACCACAACAACTATATTTGATATTTTTGGTGCTTTTACACTTTAGGACCCGCGCTAACTTTGACTCCATCGTTAGGGTTAGGGTCAGAGTCAAAGTGGGTGTTAGGGTTAGTGTTTGGGTCATCGTCAAAGACAGCACAGATCCTACAGTAAAAGAATACAGATTTTTTTATTGTTTTATTTTATGTACACCTTTCTTCCGATCCCAAAAATACTGTTTGCTGTATCCAGTTCTTTAAATTGTTGATTTTAACAATTTTACTGAATCAAATTGTTTAATTAAAATAAATATTGATTTAAAAATTATTAAAAATATTTCTATTTATGGAGAAGGTTAATACAAAAATCGGGGTGGGGGTCTTTTTTTTTCATTATTTACATCTACAACTATTTTTGGTCATAAATAAAGAATATCAACGTATAACCACCCAAGAAATATGACTGAGGCTACATCAGTTTACACGTCAGCGTTAATTTCTGACGCGGCAGCCTAGCAAAAATATGCGACCGAAGGGAGCATATATTTGCTAGTATAATTAATATAGAATGAGGATGAATTGAACGCAGTATTTCTGGAAACACGCATGAGTAATTAGAGTGCGGAACAGATTAGCATATGAAGTGATCACTTATTTTAATATTATGTTTGAAGGCATAGGGAAAACGACTTAATTTTATTATATATATATATGTTTATATATTTATAATAAATATATATATATATATAATACATATACAGTATAATATGATATTAATCATATACTAGCGGGATCTGTGTAAATTACACGAAATGATGTTTTCAATACTAATTATCTTGTTCCTAACCTATACATGTTTGAATAAAAAATGATAAGATTTGACTTGTATATTTATTTAAAAAAATGAACAATACATGAAACAATTTTCAAAACTTATTTATATACAATATTTCTAGTGAAGGTAGTTGCTCTACCGAAAAAATTCCAGAGGATTGTGTCTAATAAATAAAAGCGGTTTCGTGTTCGTCCGTCAGACTTTTTTCTTGATTTGATCGATCGACTTATTCTGATGACTAAACCTTACTTTGTAAATGCTTTAGATTAAATTAAATTTGGCTCCAATTCATGAGTAGCATACAAAGATTCGAAAAGTCGTTGCTTTTTATGTAAGCGTGACGCACAAAATAACACACACGCTATCTTATTAAGATGTGTCTTCCCGGTCGTCCCCTCCCTACCTCCATCCGCCCTTCGATGTAGAAAAAAATCTTAGAGGTTGATGGGGTCGAACTATAAACCAGTCGGGCCAACGTCAAAAACCGACGTCAAAATCGTACGTCGCTTACCGGTGCGCCAAAGAGAAATACTTGAAAATATTACGAAAATTAGGTGACTTGAATGCTTTTCTAAATCTAGGTGCGGCACGCATGATACACGATGTATATATATATATATATATATATATATATATATATATATATATATATATATATATATAATCTAAATCAGGGGCGGGCAACCTTTTCAGAGTGAGGGCCAGATGAGACTTTTGGAAGGATATCGCGGGCCGGAGTGAAAAACGAAATCTCAGAATTACTATACTTTGTTTACATGAATAAATTGTACAAAAATTGCATTGAACACTCTACAAATCTGATATTTTTCCTCAACAGACTTCTGTATGTGATGTTATAAAAGGCGCCGACGAAGAGTCATTTTTGAATCATAAAAAATACTGACGGGGGAAATAGCAAGTTGATCCAGCATTCGTTTTGACACACCTCAAATAAGTTCTATGTTTCATTCCCTTTCATCGTCTCTAGTTTCCTCTTTGCCGCTCTCTTTCTCTTTTCAAGTATTGAAATATACATGCATCATCGCGCGCTGATATTTATACATTTTTATCCCAGTGTAAATCTAAATTGAAAGTATTTTACGTCTATGTCACAAAATGATATGAGGTTTACTGGGAGGTCCGCGGGTCGGATTGCATAATCAAGCATAGCAGGGATGCGGACCGGACGCTAAGCCTTTCCGGGGCCGGAGGTTGCCCGCCCCTGATCTAAATGAATAAATGCGAAAGCTTTTTTCGTTTATCACACCAATGTTAACATCAAAACAGCGGTTTATTTATCCACCTCCCACAAGGTAAGATGTGACACAAGGTCGGGAAAGTGAGATTAGATAAGCCAGCGCTCGAGAGGTGAGCACTCTGGCCATTTAAAAATTGCCTGGGCAGCCCCGTCGGCATTCCCCGGGGGCGCCTCAGACAGTAAGCAATAAACTTACTCCTCCCCAAAGAGGGGAGGCAAAGCCTGGGAGGGTGCACCTCCTAGAACTGCACAGGACCAGACAACCCCCAATAGACCGGCGTAAATCCAGGCCCAGCTGTTCCTTTTAAATATTGTATATATACTAACAAGTAACTGCTCGAATATACGTATTTGTTTAACTCAGTTGCATAACTATTTTTTTAAACAGCTTATAATTAATTAATGGTTGATGTTACAAACACGTTCGGTTTTATTTTTTATGCCTCTATATATACGAAATCTTTTGTCGATAATTTAAGCGTAATTGATTCATGTAATTCAAAAACAAAAGATGAATTACCAAAATATGTTCCAACTTCTAAATAAGGCTGTACGCACGCGCGCACACAGACATACACAGAGACACAGACACAGACACGCACAGACACACTCACACACACACACACAGACACACACACACACACACACACAGACACATAGACACACACACACATAACATAGGTACACTTAACCGCCTCTCCTCCCCGATGGGGAATAATTTATTTTGCTCCTGCGTCTCAGAAAAACAGCATTTTTATCTTTGTCATAAATTATTCTTATAAGTAAGTGAAAATATATTATTTTTTTGATTTTAAGCATTTAAGTTTTGTTTTTACATTTTCCGTAAAAAATAAATAAAGTACTTTTGGTAATCTTGTTACTTCGCACCCAGCATATCGATAGAATGTGACGTCAGAACTTTGGGCCAGTGTTCATCTGAGAAAGTAACATCGCTTACGAAGACCGCTGAATAGTAATTTGTTTTCATAATGAAATAACGCGAAACAATTTGTTTTAATAACTTAAAAAAAAAATTAATTAAAACAAAGAGTTTTGTAGAATTTAGTATATTCAGACTACTGTTCTCATCTTGGGTGTTTTTATTACAACGTTTTGGCCGATGTAACCTCCGATCTTCTTCAGGTGAACCTTCTCGAACTCGGGAATCTTTCTGTGGAACTCGGGAATCTGGACGGAATTTTGAACGGAACCCTTTATTTAATCTACGGGCTAGCATGCTCTCGTTCCATCTGCCATGACTGGGAAGAAGTCTTCAGTAATTCGCAATTCTTCGTATCGCATGCACCTTCAACCTTCAGATGACTGTCACTTAGAACTGAATTGTATCTAGTACTATATCCACTGCGTAAATACCCGTGTCACAGTGGATATAGTACTAAGTACAATTCATTTAATTCCGTTCAGATTCCCGAGATGGGAGGATATAGTTAACTAATATATTTGTAACGCTAACCCTAAGTCCGACTGGCACGTAATCGCCTAAAAGAGTAAACCCCTGAAAAAAAAAATAACGCACAATTTATGTTAAATAAATATGAAACTGTTCCAGCATTCTAAATTCTAACTTATGTTTTCGTTCTTTCCATTTCCACGGTGTTCACACGTAAGCGCCTAAAAAAGCAGAATTGGGGAGGGGCAGCGGAGTGTGTTAATCTGCAAATTTACCCATATTTTATTTTTTAAATCTTTTTTTATTTTAATTTTAAGAAATTGAGTTTAGTTGTGTTATTTTTTCGCGTGAAAATTAAATAAATATCTAAATAATTAAATGCCCTATTTTTCAGGTGTGAATAACAAAATATTAACAGTTTTGGTATTATTGTAGATTAACGCTCTTAGCGCCCCCCCCCCCCAAAAAAAATACGATTCTACATTTTAGGCGATTACATGTGGATACCCAGAAAATCCTTGCGGCAATAGAAAACAATAACAGAATTATTTTAGAATTTAGAGTTGGGCATCAGTGTCGCATATAAATTTAACTTAAAATGATCCTCCATAACCGTTAACTATTTTTCATTTTCTATTGGAGATAAATTCTGTGCGTTATTTTTTGAGGGAGGGGACAGAAGGCCACTCTTTTAGGCGATTACGTGTGGTTTTACGACCTTGCCAGTCTGACATAGAGTTAGTGTCAAAAATATATTAGTTAACTGTCCTAATAAGTTAAAATGACGCTAAAAAGTAGAATCACATTGTTTAAACTTATCTGAGGGTGTTAATCTACAAATTTATCAAAGTTTGTTGTTTAAAATTATGGAATAAAGATTTGTATATTATTTCTTAAGGAATTTGTTTTACGCCTCACCAAATTAAAGAAGTTTAAAATTGCCCTTAATAATTACAAGTTTTGCGGATGAATTGTATTTTATTATGAAAATACTTTTTTCACATAATTGACATGTATCGCCTTAATGTTTCAATGTTTTTCACATGATCATTGAAGTCTTGACTTTTTATAATACAGTTTAAATGCCTCTGTGTTCCTTTGAAATTTCGAAGTGTCAGGAAGTAATTCGTTCTTTTTATATCAACTATGAACAAACAATTAAAATAGATGAGTTGTTTCAAAGGTGCATGTCGATATTTTTTTACGAAATTAATTTTTTTAAGTATGTTTTGGAATGTATTCCGTACATTTTTCTTTTTTAAATTTATTTTAAATAAATCATTAATTGATTTATCGATTTATATTTTTACAATTTTAGAAATCATACGTAGTTGTATTTACACACACACACGCACACGCACACGCACACGCACACACGCACACGCACACGCACACGCACACGCACACGCACACGCACACACGCACGCGCACACGCACACGCGCACGCACACGCGCACACGCACACGCACACGCACACGCACACGGTATCTGATCAGATAATTTCTAGAAATAGAGAAAGCAATTTAGGTTTCTTAAATCTTATTATTTCTAGCAATATATTTTCTTTTTCCAGACACTATTGTTTCTGACAATTCCTTTTAGACATTCCTTCTAACAATTTATTTTTCAAAAAATCTCTTTTCACGATTTGTTTTTTCTTAACATTTCTTTTGATTATGACAAACATTACCGGCTGGTTTAGCAATTCAAGAAAAACATGCGTCTGCCAACGCGACATTATCGTCGCATGTTGTCACCCAACTGTGAAATGACGCACACACATCCACATTGGTTGTTTGTTTGAGATGTGCGTTTAATAAGAAAACAACAAGAGATGTACGTGCGTGCTCGCGCGTGTGTATGCGTGTGTGTGCAAATGTCTTCAGCACAAGACAGTACACGTGACGGGTTCTCATTACCTTCTCAAAATATTAATAAAGACATTTCTATTCCAAACTGTATATCTAAACAGAATAAACACAACAAGTTTCCAGTGGAAACAGGTTTCGTCAGACATCTCGAATGTTTTGATTTTGCCGACCATACATTCTTCATTATCATATGAAAAACATTGAGCGAAACATGCAATTCTTAGCGTTGTATATCTGAATGATATGTACCGTTTATATATATATATATATATATATATATATATATATATATATATATATATATATATATATACATATATATATATATATATATAACCAGCAAAATATGCGACCAGATGGAGCATATTTTTGGTAGGCTAGGGAGGATGATATCATGGTCAATGGGCATATTAAAAAGAGGGAGTGATGAGTGAGAGGATGATGAACGAATATTAGCCCCCCCCCCCCCTCTTCAAAGGAGGAGCTAATGCATCGGAGGATGATATCATTACAATGGAATAGATAGTACACTACCCCCCCCCCCCAAAAAAAAAGGTGAAAGTAGTACCTGGAAAGATGTTCTCATTACAATAGAACAGATACTACATAACCCCTCACCCCAGGAGGATATAATATCTAGGAGAATTAGCTCCACTTCTCTAAAAGGAGGAGGTGATTCCTGGGAGAACGGTCTTATGACTACAGAAATGATACTACACAACCCATGCCCATTAAAAGATAATACAATAATAAGTGACTTTTTTCATTCATTTAAAAATACATTATTTGTTTTAGTTCTGAGGCCTCTTGGCTAAAATCGAAGTGTAGTATCTGTTCTCAATATCCTAGTGACATCAGACGTATAATAAGGCATAATAAAGTATCGATATATTGCTATATAGGTCAAACTTGGAAATCGGATTGATTTCGTTTCATATGTTAGAGAAGTGCACTATATAAGAAACGGGTCACGAGTCTGAAGATGAAACGTTACAAAGCATCCCCCCCCCTGTTTCTGATTTGATGGATGACGTTATTATATATCTGTGTGTGTGTTACATAATGAGGGCCCTGTTGAGGTGGAAAAGTTTTACGGTCAAGGGTCAGAGAATGATACCAGGCGGAAGTTACGAAACCATATTCTTTTCAGGGGGAGTGATTTTTTCTCTCTCTTAGCTGGCGGGATTTCAACGAGAAAAGACGCGTCTGGCTATTGTACACAACAAGGAGAGTGTGGCCAGGTGTAACGAGAAGGTCTATCCGTTTATCTATTGGTTTTGCTCTCTTTCTCTCTCTCTCACAGACACACACACACGCGCGCATACTATTTTCATCTGTCTCTTTCCCGTTTTAAATAAATCTTATTAAACACTGAACATTGGCGTCCGAATAGTTTTGTGTTGATAGACGGTCAGTAACCTGGTTTCTACACCGACGATGAAGGTGTATAAAGGATTTATACGCGCTCGGTAAATGAAAGTATAGCATATATATATATATATATATATATATATATATATATATATATATATATATATATATATATATATATATATATATATATGTATATATATATATATATATATATTTATATATATATTTATATATATATATATATTTAACGAAAAACACACACACATATATATATATATTTATATATATATATATATATTTATATATATATATATGTATATATATATATATATATATGTATATATATATATATATATATATTTATATATATATTTATATATATATATATATTTAACGAAAAACACACACACATATATATATATATATTTATATATATATATATATATTTATATATATATATATGTATATATATATATATATATATGTATATATATATATATATATATATATATATATATATATATATATATATATATATATATATATATATATATAACGAGTCGTCTGGATAAAACGTCATGAAGGAGTTCTTTACCCCATTTAGTTTTTACATAGAAAAACTTTAATGTTGATAATTCTTATGATCGTTGCTTTTTTTTTTCAAATGTTTTTATGGTTAATTAACATATATATATATATATATATATATATATATATATATATATATATATATATATATAACGAGTCGTCTGGATAAAACGTCATGAAGGAGTTCTTTACCCCATTTAGTTTTTACATAGAAAAACTTTAATGTTGATAATTCTTATGATCGTTGCTTTTTTTTTCAAATGTTTTTATGGTTAATTAACATTTATTTAATGTAAAGTGAACAAAAAGCGAGTAATTTGAAATATTAATGGAATCACGTTTTCAATACTTATTCATTAATAAATTATTTTAGTACTGGATACATCTTTTGTATTTATTACACATATTTCAACTATATTAAATCAAGGGAGGCGCGATAGCGCTCTATCCCTTAATAGACTTCAAAAACGACCTATGCTAGAAATCTCATTTCTTTGATCAGTTAAAAACCAATAACCCAAATTAGTTAAAACTTTGAGAATTTCCTTGCTTTTGTACATTTAGTGTATATGAATTTTCATCTTAACCCTATTAAGGGCATATGATTTCAGTATACTGGCATTTATCATGGAATTATGTTATGATTAAATTCTAAAATATTTTTTGTTGATTAAATTATCGGACATAATTATCATTTAATATTTTTTAATTGAATCCTGAATGTTTTTTGTCATTTTAACATATTTCCGAGACTATTAATACATAATTATTATTTAATATTTTTTAATTGAATCCTAACTGTTTTTTTGTCATTTTAACATATTTCCAAGACTATTATTACATATTATCATTTAATATTTTTTAATTGAATCCTGACTGTTTTTTTATCATTTTAACATATTTCCAAGACTATTATTACATATTATCATTTAATATTTTTTAATTGAATCCTGACTGTTTTTTGTCATTTTAACATATTTCCGAGACTATTATTACATATTATCATTTAATATTTTTTGATTGAATCCTGAATGTTTTTTGTCATAAATTAAAGTATATAGTTTTACATTTCCGCTTTGTTTCGTATACAGATTTTAGATTTCCGCAATCGCAATCGGAAACATTCGGGCCGATATGGATCAGAAGCTGCAGAAGTACCAGCTTTTAATTTATTTATTATAACAATTAAAATCGTATTTAAACAAATAGTCACTTCCTTCTTACGGTAATAATAATAGCCAGCTAAATATTCTTTAAAAATAAAACGGATGTTACTTTTTAAATTTATTTATTAAATATTGTAATATTTCGATGTATCGAAATTAAATTAAAATCAAAAGAAGGCAAATGTAATGAAGTCAACGGGATTAGTAAATTCGATTTGCGAACAATTCATATTAAGATGGGTAAAATTTAAGTTTTTTACCGTAGCGATACACAGTTCATTTTCTATTACGTCTTTTTTTCTATTACGGACGATCTCATTGTTAAATGGGGGTTGAAACGTATACATACGTACTAACATGAATAGGCGTATTATTGGGTAGATGTTCGAGTGCAACACTAAGCTGGTACGAATATCGAATATTTTATAGGATGTCAACCGCTTTATGTCCGTGAGTTGACGAACGAACAGCTGATTTTAGGGGTGACATAATTCTATTTATGACGGTTTATTCTATTTTAGAACAATTCATTTTGAAATGTATAAAATCTAAATGTTTGGCCAATGGCGACACCAACTACCAAACGACTCCTTTGGACGATCTCATTTTGAAAATGTGTGTGGAAGGTGATAACACCATGCACAAACGAAGGTAGACGCGTATTATTATTATACAGATAATACTCGGCTTGCTAAATGTCTAACGAAATGTAAGGGTTATCATTACTTTAGACCAGCAGGAAGACCCGACATTTCTCGGGATTTAATGAAGAATACTATGTCACTTTTCACTATGATCAAAATACCATATTACTTATTTTTACTGCCCCGTTTTGCCCCCGAATATAGTCTGAAGGAAGTGAGATTTTCGAAAACTCTTTGAATTAGTGTCTTTTACATATGGTTTAAATGTCATTAAAATCGGAGATACATATTAGTTTTAAGGGAGTTCTGTCCCATAGCCCCATATAGTTGGCACAGAGATTCAGTGCGTAAAGATTCAGGATCAATTTTATTGTTTTCCCCAGGATAATGTTATACATATAGTTTAAACTTCATCATAATTGTATACATTTGAAGTTTTCAAAGAGGTTGGCCCAATAGCTCTTTTAGGGAGACACTTAGAGATTCGGCACCATTTTCATTGTCTTCTTTGAAAATGTTTACATATAAATACACCTTTTCTTTCTATGGGGAACACACACACACATATACACACAGCCATTCTCTTTTATTATATAGATATTATTGTTTTTGCATACGTTGTCTTGTAGCTTAGCTAGATTCATTTAATCACAAAAACAATTGCTTTGTTTAATCTCAAGACGAATTGTTTTCTTTTCTATTTTCCCTAGTTGTCTTCATTTGTTTGTTCGTCCATCTTAGTTGGCAGTGTTTATTGACGTTTGTTTTGTAATCAATCCTTCCAACGCCTAAATTTGACACATGACGACGCTTTGTTTCCGTCGCAAAATCTTTCCTCACGGAAATCAAAACTAGACTCTTCACTTTTGCGATCCGTCCTCGCATATCGATGAGAACCTCTCTCCGCCGCCCACTCGTTGGTCGGTCGCTCTCTCACGCATAAGTTTGATGCTTTCCTAATCACCATAAAGTTGTCCCCGTCATTACTGGTCCCTAAAATGCGAAATGTGTTGCAGCAGAAATGAAGAATCGAAGCAAGAAAGTTTTTTTTATAGCTTACAATTTAGGTGTTGTATAATGTCAACATCTTCTTTATATATACAGTCAATTCCCCAATGGCGAAAGGCGAACTGTTCGCTCACTTCGGTCGTAAATCTTGTTCTGATGTTTTGGCAATTCTGCAATTCCTCAAATCGACATACTTCAAAATAAAAACAATAACATTTTTACAATTTCAATTATAGTCTCTGCCTTGTAATTATCACAACAATCACAGTCGCATTCCAAACGCGACGTCTACACACACTCCTGATCGACGTCTCTTTACCATCTAAGCTATAATTCTTCTTTACTATCCTGATTTTGCCGATCACCGCGGTTTAATTTCGTTACATCACGATATGTATCATTTCAACAGAATTCCCTCACGCTCTCCCCCAAAGTCGATCAGTCACGCTTCAGGTTCAAATAGCAGTTTCTGTCTGTCACGCTTACAACGGTTGCAATCGCATTTTTATCGCGAAACGCGGACGTCGAATAGACATATCTTATTTTAGATGCGTCCATGAATCTCTATAAGAAGCTCTGTCCGTGTGTTGGGCTGTTTTTGTTTACTTACTCAACACTTATTAAGGCCAAGCGCCACTCGAGGACAAAGGTATATGGAATGGATGGATTGTCGGTTGAATAATAAAGAATATTATGAGAGGATCGACAACCATTAATGAAATAAACAAATGTCGATTATTATGGGGACAGTTTATGATAAGTATTTGTTGACATTGGATTTAGAGACAACCACGCTGTAGTCTGCAGGAAAGAAGTCCTGTGGTAATGTATTTCACACGTGTAAATTTCTTGAAAAAATAAATTTGTTCATAGAAATCCCGTCTGACGCTAAGCACATGGGAGGAAAAGGGGATTTTTTTTCAGTTGTGCTAGAGGACGAGATCTTGCTGTGAATGTCTTAAAATGAACCAGAAATTGTTGCTCAGTCGAGTATCTTGAATAGAAATAACGATAGAGTAGAGAAAGACTAGCAAAACCGCGGTCTTTGGATTGGGATCAAAGTGTAGTATTTGTTCTGTTCTCGATCGAGGAGAGAACTTTGTATACAGAGGCAATTTTTATGTTTATCCTAATACAGAGTGACCCTTTTTCGGGAGCCCGTTTTTTAATACATTAAAAGCCGATCTTGTGTCTAACTGTCGTCACTGGGAGGCAAGTAAATAGGGATTAGCAACGTCTCTTCACAGAGAAAAGGCAAGAAGATAATAGATTGTCCCTTAATAGGTTACCAAGAGTGCTCTCAGCTGCGCCACCTCATATGTGGCAGCAGTGTTGGTAAACTACTAGTTCTTGCTGAGAATGCTTTACAGGGAGGAACCAG
The DNA here is from genome assembly GCA_963556195.1 of Sepiola atlantica. Taxonomy (NCBI): domain Eukaryota; kingdom Metazoa; phylum Mollusca; class Cephalopoda; order Sepiida; family Sepiolidae; genus Sepiola; species Sepiola atlantica. The sequence goes on from OY744547.1 coordinate 35,989,793, forward strand.
TGATTAGAGCTCAGTCGAGAAACTTCCATAGAAATAACGATGGAGTAGAGAAAGACTAGCAAAATATGTTCTGTGAGAAAAGGACCGTAGAGAAAAGATCACCCTACACGATTGTGAAGTTGAATTTGTACTCTGTCAAGCTAGAGATAAGATTTGCATCGCTAAATGCGCAGATTGAATGGACGCGTCTTATGAATGGACTCTTCCATCTAGTACGTCTCAGTTTTTTTGGGTTTCCTTTTCTGCCGCTGCCAGATGAGAGCGAAAACCTCCATTTGATTACACACTTCAGCTGTCCTCGCATAATTCGACACGTCAGACTTGGATGGCAAAAATAAATCGACACTCGATAAAAGAGCAAAGGAATTTAGCGTTTCTTTTTACTTTTTTGGTGGTGGCGATGCGGGGGGGGGGGGGCGTTAGACACATGAACTAAATTAACGTTTAGAAAGAATCAGTATTCTGCCAAGGGCTCAAGTTGAACATGATCCACGTGTTAAACAGCCTCCGTATTAAGTCGGAGAAATGTTGAAGACCGGCTCTGTGTAGCGTGAAAAAAATCACTCCAAGTCAGTAATATAAAAATAAAGTGATACTTTTTATTACGTCCTTAAAGTCTATCTTCATTGATGGTACCGGCACAATGTAAATTTCGGCATCGAATCTGTCTAGTGTCAGAAAGAAAAGAGGCCGATTCAAATGTTTGCTCTTCCGGTTTTTTTCTATGTATGCGTGGGACTTTAAAATTAGGTTTTTGTACTTACGAATGACTCCAATGATCTATATTTTTCTCTATCTCTCCAGAACATGAGACCAGTACAATAATATCTCATACAGTCATTTATTTATGAAAATCAAAATTTGACAGTTACAGATGGTTAAAATTGTAAATATACCAATCTGGAATAGCTTTTATGTCAAACTGTTTATTGTTTTACACACTTTATTTCCGATCTGTGCTGCTGCTGTTGCTAATAATAATAATATATATATATATATATATATATATATATATATATATATATATATATATATATATATATATATATTTTTATTTTATTCCATTAGTTGCGACAAAACAAGTTTTGTTTCATTGGTGCAAATAGCGACCAACTCATCGGGCTGGCGATGGAATTCAAATGGCATAAGTTGTAACTTCACCTTAACGGGAGATTGAAAATTGAAAATACATTGAAGGGGGAGGGGGACAGAGTTGGGGCTTTGTCTATAACGGTGACATGGGACATGAGAGGGGAGGGGGGACGACCCCAACAAGTCGTGTTTCAAATTATTGTGTGGGAGTTTTTCACGTGTTTGTGCTGTGATGTCCCATGTCACCGTTATAGACAAAGCCCCAACTCTGTCCCCCTCCCCCTCCAATGTATTTTCAATTTTCAATCTCCCGTTAAGGTGAAGTTGAAACTTATGCCATTTGAATTCCATCGCCAGCCCGATGAGTTGGTCGCTATTTGCACCAATGAAACAAAACTTGTTTTGTCGCAACTAATGGAATAAATCAAAAATATATATTTTGCTCTGAATTTTCATTGAGCACTCTCATAAACCCGGTTTCAACTTCCTTCGGATTCATACCCCCTGGATATTTGTAACAAGTTAATTATATATATATATATATATATATATATATATATATATATATATATATATATATATATATATAATGATTGTTTGTATTCCAATGACCAACAAATTCAGTCCTCAATAACATCATTGATTTCAATTTTAATTTTTGCATGGCAGAATTGCTTGTGGTCTTACAATTGTTTCTCAACAATTAAAATGCAGCCATTAACTTAATTCACTCGCTGTTCCTCAGATACCGAAATGAAAGGCATATATAAAATGTCACATCAAGCACAGAGCATGTGGAGGAAAAAGAACAAAATCAAATAAACAACAGAAAGCAGGTAACACTCACAAATGATCCCGCACCAATAGGATGACAGAATTCACATAAGATCGCCATTTTTAAATTATAACACAACGTTATAAGGACCACTAACTAATCATTGAACAATAAACCTTGTTGAAATAGCGGTTGGTTAATTAAAGTTTGATATTAAGATGGATAATTATTATTGTCATCAGTAAAATAAATCCGTAAGATAAAATCCGAAAATATGTGTTACAATAGTGAATTCAAAAAATCTTTTATATAAGAGAGCGCTTCATTTTTATAGCGATGGATACATGGGCGAATTTCGATGGTAATCTGTTTTCAAATCTCTAAATTTATTAACTCCAATGCAATAATTTAACGTCTTGCAAATTTATGGTTTAGCTTAATTTACATTTAGTTCCAAATAGAATGAAATTAGTTACTACAAGTCATAATGGTGACCGAAACGAGTGCTAAAAGCAGTGAGAATGTAAACATTAGCCATTGTTGCCTAAAGGGTGTGAGGGAATAAACTCTGTAATTATATTCATTATTACGGCTAACACTGTTATCTCCCTTGTCTACGAAGAGAGAAGCTATTTAATTGATATGTTTCCTTTGAAAGAATTTACAGCTCAAATTGCATCACAATCCCATACATTGAATCCATCATTTTAGCTAAGTATTTGGGTGGACGATAGAGATCAATCTCAAATCCATAGAATGTATGCGAGTGTTTTTACCCCTCCCCATGAAATTTGATGATTTGATTTATTGTATTCCTTAACTAACTAGAGGGTAATGTAACTTTGGAGGACCCCCCCCCCAAATGGTAAAGTTTACAAAAAAATTATGTACCCACGTTACTCAGCTTGTGGCTTAGAATATATTACACAATTCATAATGATCGGTTTAAGAGAGAATCCTAATCATAGAAATATATATATATATATATATATATATATATATATATATATATTGAACCCGTATATACATTCTTAAACTATGTTTCAATGCGTCTGCTATAATTTGAGGAATCCACGCACTACATCCTCCTTCTCTTTCTAACTTGCTGTGTAACTGAGGATGTTGGTATGCTATTCCATTGATGCTGTCTATATGCTCTTACTCTAGTGTCTATATCCTGTGCTGACTATAGATCAGATAGTAATAATAAAAATACATGGTCTCTGAAACGATCGTACACTATTCTATTGTTTGTTGTTGTATTGGAACACAAATTGACCATGTAAAGGTGTTTACATAGATCTATTAATGTAAAAAAAAATTAAATGATTATTTTTGTAAGCATTACCATTTAGGGGTTTGCCCCTTGAAACTGACCTCTGCCTCCCATTCATAGAAAAAGTTAAATGATTATTTTTGTAAGCATTACCATTTAGGGGTTTGCCCCTTGAAACTGACCTCTGCCTCCCATTCATAGAAAAAATTAAATGATTATTTTTGTAAGCATTACCATTTAGGGGTTTGCCCCTTGAAACTGACCTCTGCCTCCCATTCATAGAAAAAGTTAAATGATTATTTTTGTAAGCATTACCATTTAGGGGTTTGCCCCTTGAAACTGACCTCTGCCTCCCATTCATAGAAAAAGTTAAATGATTATTTTTGTAAGCATTACCATTTAGGGGTTTGCCCCTTGAAACTGACCTCTGCCTCCCATTCATAGAAAAAGTTAAATGATTATTTTTGTAAGCATTACCATTTAGGGGTTTGCCCCTTGAAACTGACCTCTGCCTCCCATTCATAGAAAAAGTTAAATGATTATTTTTGTAAGCATTACCATTTAGGGGTTTGCCCCTTGAAACTGACCTCTGCCTGCCATTCATAGAAAAAATTAAATGATTATTTTTGTAAGCATTACCATTTAGGGGTTTGCCCCTTGAAACTGACCTCTGCCTCCCATTCATAGAAAAAGTTAAATGATTATTTTTGTAAGCATTACCATTTAGGGGTTTGCCCCTTGAAACTGACCTCTGCCTCCCATTCATAGAAAAAGTTAAATGATTATTTTTGTAAGCATTACCATTTAGGGGTTTGCCCCTTGAAACTGACCTCTGCCTCCCATTCATAGAAAAAGTTAAATGATTATTTTTGTAAGCATTACCATTTAGGGGTTTGCCCCTTGAAACTGACCTCTGCCTCCCATTCATAGAAAAAGTTAAATGATTATTTTTGTAAGCATTACCATTTAGGGGTTTGCCCCTTGAAACTGACCTCTGCCTCCCATTCATAGAAAAAGTTAAATGATTATTTTTGTAAGCATTACCATTTAGGGGTTTGCCCCTTGAAACTGACCTCTGCCTCCCATTCATAGAAAAAGTTAAATGATTATTTTTGTAAGCATTACCATTTAGGGGTTTGCCCCTTGAAACTGACCTCTGCCTCCCATTCATAGAAAAAATTAAATGATTATTTTTGTAAGCATTACCATTTAGGGGTTTGCCCCTTGAAACTGACTTCTGCCTCCCATTCATAGAAAAAGTTAAATGATTATTTTTGTAAGCATTACCATTTAGGGGTTTGCCCCTTGAAACTGACCTCTGCCTCCCATTCATAGAAAAAGTTAAATGATTATTTTTGTAAGCATTACCATTTAGGGGTTTGCCCCTTGAAACTGACCTCTGCCTCCCATTCATAGAAAAAGTTAAATGATTATTTTTGTAAGCATTACCATTTAGGGGTTTTCCCCTTGAAACTGACCTCTGCCTCCCATTCATAGAAAAAGTTAAATGATTATTTTTGTAAGCATTACCATTTAGGGGTTTGCCCCTTGAAACTGACCTCTGCCTGCCATTCATAGAAAAAATTAAATGATTATTTTTGTAAGCATTACCATTTAGGGGTTTGCCCCTTGAAACTGACCTCTGCCTCCCATTCATAGAAAAAGTTAAATGATTATTTTTGTAAGCATTACCATTTAGGGGTTTGCCCCTTGAAACTGACCTCTGCCTCCCATTCATGGAAAAAGTTAAATGATTATTTTTGTAAGCATTACCATTTAGGGGTTTGCCCCTTGAAACTGACCTTTGCCTCCCATTCATAGAAAAAGTTAAATGATTATTTTTGTAAGCATTACCATTTAGGGGTTTGCCCCTTGAAACTGACCTCTGCCTCCCATTCATAGAAAAAGTTAAATGATTATTTTTGTAAGCATTACCATTTAGGGGTTTGCCCCTTGAAACTGACCTCTGCCTCCCATTCATAGAAAAAGTTAAATGATTATTTTTGTAAGCATTACCATTTAGGGGTTTGCCCCTTGAAACTGACCTCTGCCTCCCATTCATAGAAAAAGTTAAATGATTATTTTTGTAAGCATTACCATTTAGGGGTTTGCCCCTTGAAACTGACCTCTGCCTCCCATTCATAGAAAAAGTTAAATGATTATTTTTGTAAGCATTACCATTTAGGGGTTTGCCCCTTGAAACTGACCTCTGCCTCCAATTCATAGAAAAAGTTAAATGATTATTTTTGTAAGCATTACCATTTAGGGGTTTGCCCCTTGAAACTGACCTCAGCCTCTCATTCATAGAAAAAGTTAAATGATTATTTTTGTAAGCATTACCATTTAGGGGTTTGCCCCTTGAAACTGACCTCTGCCTCCCATTCATAGAAAAAGTTAAATGATTATTTTTGTAAGCATTACCATTTAGGGGGTTGCCCCTTGAAACTGACCTCTGCCTCCCATTCATAGAAAAAGTTAAATGATTATTTTTGTAAGCATTACCATTTAGGGGTTTGCCCCTTGAAACGGACCCGTGCCTCCCATTCATAGAAAAAATTAAATGATTATTTTTGTAAGCATTACCATTTAGGGGTTTGCCCCTTGAAACTGACCTCTGCCTCCCATTCATAGAAAAAGTTAAATGATTATTTTTGTAAGCATTACCATTTAGGGGTTTGCTCCTTGAAACTGACCTCTGACTCCCATTCATAGAAAAAGTTAAATGATTATTTTTGTAAGCATTACCATTTAGGGGGTTGCCCCTTGAAACTGACCTCTGCCTCCCATTCATAGAAAAAGTTAAATGATTATTTTTGTAAGCATTACCATTTAGGGGTTTGCCCCTTGAAACTGACCTCTGCCTCCCATTCATAGAAAAAGTTAAATGATTATTTTTGTAAGCATTACCATTTAGGGGTTTGCCCCTTGAAACTGACCTCTGCCTCCCATTCATAGAAAAAGTTAAATGATTATTTTTGTAAGCATTACCATTTAGGGGTTTGCCCCTTGAAACTGACCTCTGCCTCCCATTCATAGAAAAAGTTAAATGATTATTTTTGTAAGCATTACCATTTAGGGGTTTGCCCCTTGAAACTGACCTCTGCCTCCCATTCATAGAAAAAGTTAAATGATTATTTTTGTAAGCATTACCATTTAGGGGTTTGCCCCTTGAAACTGACCTCTGCCTCCCATTCATAGAAAAAGTTAAATGATTATATTTGTAAGCATTACCATTTAGGGGTTTGCCCCTTGAAACTGACCTCTGCCTCCCATTCATACAAAAAGTTAAATGATTATTTTTGTAAGCATTACCATTTAGGGGTTTGCCCCTTGAAACTGATCTCTGCCTCCCATTCATAGAAAAAGTTAAATGATTATTTTTGTAAGCATTACCATTTAGGGGTTTGCCCCTTGAAACTGACCTCTGCCTCCCATTCATAGAAAAAGTTTAATGATTATTTTTGTAAGCATTACCATTTAGGGGTTTGCCCCTTGAAACTGACCTCTGCCTCCCATTCATAGAAAAAATTAAATGATTATTTTTGTAAGCATTACCATTTAGGGGTTTGCCCCTTGAAACTGACCTCTGCCTCCCATTCATAGAAAAAATTAAATGATTATTTTTGTAAGCATTACCATTTAGGGGTTTGCCCCTTGAAACTGATCTCTGCCTCCCATTCATAGAAAAAGTTAAATGATTATTTTTGTAAGCATTACCATTTAGGGGTTTGCCCCTTAAAACTGACCTCTGCCTCCCATTCATAGAAAAAGTTAAATGATTATTTTTGTAAGCATTACCATTTAGGGGTTTGCCCTTGAAACTGACCTCTGCCTCCCATTCATAGAAAAAGTTAAATGATTATTTTTGTAAGCATTACCATTTAGGGGGTTGCCCCTTGAAACTGACCTCTGCCTCCCATTCATAGAAAAAGTTTAATGATTATTTTTGTAAGCATTACCATTTAGGGGTTTGCCCCTTGAAACTGACCTCTGCCTCCCATTCATAGAAAAAATTAAATGATTATTTTTGTAAGCATTACCATTTAGGGGTTTGCCCCTTGAAACTGACCTCTGCCTCCCATTCATAGAAAAAATTAAATGATTATTTTTGTAAGCATTACCATTTAGGGGTTTGCCCCTTGAAACTGATCTCTGCCTCCCATTCATAGAAAAAGTAAAATGATTATTTTTGTAAGCATTACCATTTAGGGGTTTGCCCCTTAAAACTGACCTCTGCCTCCCATTCATAGAAAAAGTTAAATGATTATTTTTGTAAGCATTACCATTTAGGGGTTTGCCCTTGAAACTGACCTCTGCCTCCCATTCATAGAAAAAGTTAAATGATTATTTTTGTAAGCATTACCATTTAGGGGGTTGCCCCTTGAAACTGACCTCTGCCTCCCATTCATAGAAAAAGTTAAATGATTATTTTTGTAAGCATTACCATTTAGGGGTTTGCCCCTTGAAACTGACCTCTGCCTCCCATTCATAGAAAAAGTTAAATGATTATTTTTGTAAGCATTACCATTTAGGGGGTTGCCCCTTGAAACTGACCTCTGCCTCCCATTCATAGAAAAAGTTAAATGATTATTTTTGTAAGCATTACCATTTAGGGGTTTGCCCCTTGAAACTGACCTCTGCCTCCCATTCATAGAAAAAGTTAAATGATTATTTTTGTAAGCATTACCATTTAGGGGTTTGCCCCTTGAAACTGACCTCTGCCTCCCATTCATAGAAAAAGTTAAATGATTATTTTTGTAAGCATTACCATTTAGGGGTTTGCCCCTTGAAACTGACCTCTGCCTCCCATTCATAGAAAAAGTTAAATGATTATTTTTGTAAGCATTACCATTTAGGGGTTTGCCCCTTGAAACTGACCTCTGCCTCCCATTCATAGAAAAAGTTAAATGATTATTTTTGTAAGCATTACCATTTAGGGGTTTGCCCCTTGAAACTGACCTCTGCCTCCCATTCATAGAAAAAGTTAAATGATTATATTTGTAAGCATTACCATTTAGGGGTTTGCCCCTTGAAACTGACCTCTGCCTCCCATTCATACAAAAAGTTAAATGATTATTTTTGTAAGCATTACAATTTAGGGGTTTGCCCCTTGAAACTGACCTCTGCCTCCCATTCATAGAAAAAGTTAAATGATTATTTTTGTAAGCATTACCATTTAGGGGTTTGCCCCTTGAAACTGACCTCTGCCTCCCATTCATAGAAAAAGTTTAATGATTATTTTTGTAAGCATTACCATTTAGGGGTTTGCCCCTTGAAACTGACCTCTGCCTCCCATTCATAGAAAAAATTAAATGATTATTTTTGTAAGCATTACCATTTAGGGGTTTGCCCCTTGAAACTGACCTCTGCCTCCCATTCATAGAAAAAATTAAATGATTATTTTTGTAAGCATTACCATTTAGGGGTTTGCCCCTTGAAACTGATCTCTGCCTCCCATTCATAGAAAAAGTTAAATGATTATTTTTGTAAGCATTACCATTTAGGGGTTTGCCCCTTAAAACTGACCTCTGCCTCCCATTCATAGAAAAAGTTAAATGATTATTTTTGTAAGCATTACCATTTAGGGGTTTGCCCTTGAAACTGACCTCTGCCTCCCATTCATAGAAAAAGTTAAATGATTATTTTTGTAAGCATTACCATTTAGGGGTTTGCCCCTTGAAACTGACCTCTGCCTCCCATTCATAGAAAAAGTTAAATGATTATTTTTGTAAGCATTACCATTTAGGGGTTTGCCCCTTGAAACTGACCTCTGCCTCCCATTCATAGAAAAAGTTAAATGATTATTTTTGTAAGCATTACCATTTAGGGGTTTGCCCCTTGAAACTGACCTCTGCCTCCCATTCATAGAAAAAGTTAAATGATTATATTTGTAAGCATTACCATTTAGGGGTTTGCCCCTTGAAACTGACCTCTGCCTCCCATTCATAGAAAAAGTTAAATGATTATTTTTGTAAGCATTACCATTTAGGGGTTTGCCCCTTGAAACTGATCTCTGCCTCCCATTCATAGAAAAAGTTAAATGATTATTTTTGTAAGCATTACCATTTAGGGGTTTGCCCCTTGAAACTGACCTCTGCCTCCCATTCATAGAAAAAGTTTAATGATTATTTTTGTAAGCATTACCATTTAGGGGTTTGCCCCTTGAAACTGACCTCTTCCTCCCATTCATAGAAAAAATTAAATGATTATTTTTGTAAGCATTACCATTTAGGGGTTTGCCCTTGAAACTGACCTCTGCCTCCCATTCATAGAAAAAGTTAAATGATTATTTTTGTAAGCATTACCATTTAGGGGTTTGCCCCTTGAAACTGACCTCTGCCTCCCATTCATAGAAAAAGTTAAATGATTATTTTTGTAAGCATTACCATTTAGGGGTTTGCCCCTTGAAACTGACCTGTGCCTCCCATTCATAGAAAAAATTAAATGATTATTTTTGTAAGCATTACCATTTAGGGGTTTGCCCCTTGAAACTGACCTCTGCCTCCCATTCATAGAAAAAGTTAAATGATTATTTTTGTAAGCATTACCATTTAGGGGTTTGCCCCTTGAAACTGACCTCTGCCTCCCATTCATAGAAAAAGTTAAATGATTATTTTTGTAAGCATTACCATTTAGGGGTTTGCCCCTTGAAACTGACCTCTGCCTCCCATTCATAGAAAAAGTTAAATGATTATTTTTGTAAGCATTACCATTTAGGGGTTTGCCCCTTGAAACTGACATCTGCCTCCCATTCATAGAAAAAGTTAAATGATTATTTTTGTAAGCATTACCATTTAGGGGTTTGCCCCTTGAAACTGACCTCTGCCTCCCATTCATAGAAAAAGTTAAATGATTATATTTGTAAGCATTACCATTTAGGGGTTTGCCCCTTTGAAACTGACCTCTGCCTCCCATTCATAGAAAAAGTTAAATGATTATATTTGTAAGCATTACCATTTAGGGGTTTGCCCCTTGAAACTGACCTCTGCCTCCCATTCATAGAAAAAGTTAAATGATTATTTTTGTAAGCATTACCATTGAGGGGTTTGCCCCTTGAAACTGACCTCTGCCTCCCATTCATAGAAAAAGTTAAATGATTATTTTTGTAAGCATTACCATTTAGGGGTTTGCCCCTTGAAACTGACCTCTGCCTCCCATTCATAGAAAAAGTTAAATGATTATTTTTGTAAGTATTACCATTTAGGGGTTTGCCCCTTGAAACTGACCTCTGCCTCCCATTCATAGAAAAAGTTAAATGATTATTTTTGTAAGCATTACCATTTAGGGGTTTGCCCCTTGAAACTGACCTCTGCCTCCCATTCATACAAAAAGTTAAATGATTATTTTTGTAAGCATTACCATTTAGGGGTTTGCCCCTTGAAACTGATCTCTGCCTCCCATTCATAGAAAAAGTTAAATGATTATTTTTGTAAGCATTACCATTTAGGGGTTTGCCCCTTGAAACTGACCTCTGCCTCCCATTCATAGAAAAAGTTTAATGATTATTTTTGTAAGCATTACCATTTAAGGGTTTGCCCCTTGAAACTGACCTCTGCCTCCCATTCATAGAAAAAATTAAATGATTATTTTTGTAAGCATTACCATTTAGGGGTTTGCCCCTTGAAACTGACCTCTGCCTCCCATTCATAGAAAAAATTAAATGATTATTTTTGTAAGCATTACCATTTAGGGGTTTGCCCCTTGAAACTGATCTCTGCCTCCCATTCATAGAAAAAGTTAAATGATTATTTTTGTAAGCATTACCATTTAGGGGTTTGCCCCTTAAAACTGACCTCTGCCTCCGATTCATAGAAAAAGTTAAATGATTATTTTTGTAAGCATTACCATTTAGAGGTTTGCCCTTGAAACTGACCTCTGCCTCCCATTCATAGAAAAAGTTAAATGATTATTTTTGTAAGCATTACCATTTAGGGGTTTGCCCCTTGAAACTGACCTCTGCCTCCCATTCATAGAAAAAGTTAAATGATTATTTTTGTAAGCATTACCATTTAGGGGTTTGCCCCTTGAAACTGACCTCTGCCTCCCATTCATAGAAAAAGTTAAATGATTATTTTTGTAAGCATTACCATTTAGGGGTTTGCCCCTTGAAACTGACCTCTGCCTCCCATTCATAGAAAAAGTTAAATGATTATTTTTGTAAGCATTACCATTTAGGGGTTTGCCCCTTGAAACTGACCTCTGCCTCCCATTCATAGAAAAAGTTAAATGATTATTTTTGTAAGCATTACCATTTAGGGGTTTGCCCCTTGAAACTGACATCTGCCTCCCATTCATAGAAAAAGTTAAATGATTATTTTTGTAAGCATTACCATTTAGGGGTTTGCCCCTTGAAACTGACCTCTGCCTCCCATTCATAGAAAAAGTTAAATGATTATATTTGTAAGCATTACCATTTAGGGGTTTGCCCCTTTGAAACTGACCTCTGCCTCCCATTCATAGAAAAAGTTAAATGATTATATTTGTAAGCATTACCATTTAGGGGTTTGCCCCTTGAAACTGACCTCTGCCTCCCATTCATAGAAAAAGTTAAATGATTATTTTTGTAAGCATTACCATTGAGGGGTTTGCCCCTTGAAACTGACCTCTGCCTCCCATTCATAGAAAAAGTTAAATGATTATTTTTGTAAGCATTACCATTTAGGGGTTTGCCCCTTTAAACTGACCTCTGCCTCCCATTCATAGAAAAAGTTAAATGATTATTTTTGTAAGTATTACCATTTAGGGGTTTGCCCCTTGAAACTGACCTCTGCCTCCCATTCATAGAAAAAGTTAAATGATTATTTTTGTAAGCATTACCATTTAGGGGTTTGCCCCTTGAAACTGACCTCTGCCTCCCATTCATACAAAAAGTTAAATGATTATTTTTGTAAGCATTACCATTTAGGGGTTTGCCCCTTGAAACTGATCTCTGCCTCCCATTCATAGAAAAAGTTAAATGATTATTTTTGTAAGCATTACCATTTAGGGGTTTGCCCCTTGAAACTGACCTCTGCCTCCCATTCATAGAAAAAGTTTAATGATTATTTTTGTAAGCATTACCATTTAAGGGTTTGCCCCTTGAAACTGACCTCTGCCTCCCATTCATAGAAAAAATTAAATGATTATTTTTGTAAGCATTACCATTTAGGGGTTTGCCCCTTGAAACTGACCTCTGCCTCCCATTCATAGAAAAAATTAAATGATTATTTTTGTAAGCATTACCATTTAGGGGTTTGCCCCTTGAAACTGATCTCTGCCTCCCATTCATAGAAAAAGTTAAATGATTATTTTTGTAAGCATTACCATTTAGGGGTTTGCCCCTTAAAACTGACCTCTGCCTCCGATTCATAGAAAAAGTTAAATGATTATTTTTGTAAGCATTACCATTTAGAGGTTTGCCCTTGAAACTGACCTCTGCCTCCCATTCATAGAAAAAGTTAAATGATTATTTTTGTAAGCATTACCATTTAGGGGTTTGCCCCTTGAAACTGACCTCTGCCTCCCATTCATAGAAAAAGTTAAATGATTATTTTTGTAAGCATTACCATTTAGGGGTTTGCCCCTTGAAACTGACCTCTGCCTCCCATTCATAGAAAAAGTTAAATGATTATTTTTGTAAGCATTACCATTTAGGGGTTTGCCCCTTGAAACTGACCTCTGCCTCCCATTCATAGAAAAAGTTAAATGATTATATTTGTAAGCATTACCATTTAGGGGTTTGCCCCTTGAAACTGACCTCTGCCTCCCATTCATAGAAAAAGTTAAATGATTATATTTGTAAGCATTACCATTTAGGGGTTTGCCCCTTGAAACTGACCTCTGCCTCCCATTCATAGAAAAAATTAAATGATTATTTTTGTAAGCATTACCATTTAGGGGTTTGCCCCTTGAAACTGACCTCTGCCTCCCATTCATAGAAAAAATTAAATGATTATTTTTGTAAGCATTACCATTTAGGGGTTTGCCCCTTGAAACTGATCTCTGCCTCCCATTCATAGAAAAAGTTAAATGATTATTTTTGTAAGCATTACCATTTAGGGGTTTGCCCCTTGAAACTGACCTCTGCCTCCCATTCATAGAAAAAGTTAAATGATTATTTTTGTAAGCATTACCATTTAGGGGTTTGCCCCTTGAAACTGACCTCTGCCTCCCATTCATAGAAAAAGTTAAATGATTATTTTTGTAAGCATTACCATTTAGGGGTTTGCCCCTTGAAACTGACATCTGCCTCCCATTCATAGAAAAAGTTAAATGATTATTTTTGTAAGCATTACCATTTAGGGGTTTGCCCCTTGAAACTGACCTCTGCCTCCCATTCATAGAAAAAGTTAAATGATTATATTTGTAAGCATTACCATTTAGGGGTTTGCCCCTTTGAAACTGACCTCTGCCTCCCATTCATAGAAAAAGTTAAATGATTATATTTGTAAGCATTACCATTTAGGGGTTTGCCCCTTGAAACTGACCTCTGCCTCCCATTCATAGAAAAAGTTAAATGATTATTTTTGTAAGCATTACCATTGAGGGGTTTGCCCCTTGAAACTGACCTCTGCCTCCCATTCATAGAAAAAGTTAAATGATTATTTTTGTAAGCATTACCATTTAGGGGTTTGCCCCTTTAAACTGACCTCTGCCTCCCATTCATAGAAAAAGTTAAATGATTATTTTTGTAAGTATTACCATTTAGGGGTTTGCCCCTTGAAACTGACCTCTGCCTCCCATTCATAGAAAAAGTTAAATGATTATTTTTGTAAGCATTACCATTTAGGGGTTTGCCCCTTGAAACTGACCTCTGCCTCCCATTCATACAAAAAGTTAAATGATTATTTTTGTAAGCATTACCATTTAGGGATTTGCCCCTTGAAACTGATCTCTGCCTCCCATTCATAGAAAAAGTTAAATGATTATTTTTGTAAGCATTACCATTTAGGGGTTTGCCCCTTGAAACTGACCTCTGCCTCCCATTCATAGGAAAAGTTTAATGATTATTTTTGTAAGCATTACCATTTAAGGGTTTGCCCCTTGAAACTGACCTCTGCCTCCCATTCATAGAAAAAATTAAATGATTATTTTTGTAAGCATTACCATTTAGGGGTTTGCCCCTTGAAACTGACCTCTGCCTCCCATTCATAGAAAAAATTAAATGATTATTTTTGTAAGCATTACCATTTAGGGGTTTGCCCCTTGAAACTGATCTCTGCCTCCCATTCATAGAAAAAGTTAAATGATTATTTTTGTAAGCATTACCATTTAGGGGTTTGCCCCTTAAAACTGACCTCTGCCTCCGATTCATAGAAAAAGTTAAATGATTATTTTTGTAAGCATTACCATTTAGAGGTTTGCCCTTGAAACTGACCTCTGCCTCCCATTCATAGAAAAAGTTAAATGATTATTTTTGTAAGCATTACCATTTAGGGGTTTGCCCCTTGAAACTGACCTCTGCCTCCCATTCATAGAAAAAGTTAAATGATTATTTTTGTAAGCATTACCATTTAGGGGTTTGCCCCTTGAAACTGACCTCTGCCTCCCATTCATAGAAAAAGTTAAATGATTATTTTTGTAAGCATTACCATTTAGGGGTTTGCCCCTTGAAACTGACCTCTGCCTCCCATTCATAGAAAAAGTTAAATGATTATATTTGTAAGCATTACCATTTAGGGGTTTGCCCCTTGAAACTGACCTCTGCCTCCCATTCATAGAAAAAGTTAAATGATTATATTTGTAAGCATTACCATTTAGGGGTTTGCCCCTTGAAACTGACCTCTGCCTCCCATTCATAGAAAAAATTAAATGATTATTTTTGTAAGCATTACCATTTAGGGGTTTGCCCCTTGAAACTGACCTCTGCCTCCCATTCATAGAAAAAATTAAATGATTATTTTTGTAAGCATTACCATTTAGGGGTTTGCCCCTTGAAACTGATCTCTGCCTCCCATTCATAGAAAAAGTTAAATGATTATTTTTGTAAGCATTACCATTTAGGGGTTTGCCCCTTAAAACTGACCTCTGCCTCCGATTCATAGAAAAAGTTAAATGATTATTTTTGTAAGCATTACCATTTAGAGGTTTGCCCTTGAAACTGACCTCTGCCTCCCATTCATAGAAAAAGTTAAATGATTATTTTTGTAAGCATTACCATTTAGGGGTTTGCCCCTTGAAACTGACCTCTGCCTCCCATTCATAGAAAAAGTTAAATGATTATTTTTGTAAGCATTACCATTTAGGGGTTTGCCCCTTGAAACTGACCTCTGCCTCCCATTCATAGAAAAAGTTAAATGATTATTTTTGTAAGCATTACCATTTAGGGGTTTGCCCCTTGAAACTGACTTCTGCCTCCCATTCATAGAAAAAGTTAAATGATTATATTTGTAAGCATTACCATTTAGGGGTTTGCCCCTTGAAACTGACCTCTTCCTCCCATTCATAGAAAAAGTTAAATGATTATTTTTGTAAGCATTACCATTTAGGGGTTTGCCCCTTGAAACTGATCTCTGCCTCCCATTCATAGAAAAAGTTAAATGATTATTTTTGTAAGCATTACCATTTAGGGGTTTGCCCCTTGAAACTGACCTCTGCCTTCCATTCATAGAAAAAGTTTAATGATTATTTTTGTAAGCATTACCATTTAGGGGTTTGCCCCTTGAAACTGACCTCTTCCTCCCATTCATAGAAAAAATTAAATGATTATTTTTGTAAGCATTACCATTTAGGGGTTTGCCCCTTGAAACTGACCTCTGCCTCCCATTCATAGAAAAAGTTAAATGATTATTTTTGTAAGCATTACCATTTAGGGGTTTGCCCCTTGAAACTGACCTCTGCCTCCCATTCATAGAAAAAGTTAAATGATTATTTTTGTAAGCATTACCATTTAGGGGTTTGCCCCTTGAAACTGACCTCTGCCTCCCATTCATAGAAAAAGTTAAATGATTATTTTTGTAAGCATTACCATTTAGGGGTTTGCCCCTTGAAACTGACCTCTGCCTCCCATTCATAGAAAAAGTTAAATGATTATATTTGTAAGCATTACCATTTAGGGGTTTGCCCCTTTGAAACTGACCTCTGCCTCCCATTCATAGAAAAAGTTAAATGATTATTTTTGTAAGCATTACCATTTAGGGGTTTGCCCCTTGAAACTGACCTCTGCCTCCCATTCATAGAAAAAGTTAAATGATTATTTTTGTAAGCATTACCATTTAGGGGTTTGCCCCTTGAAACTGACCTCTGCCTCCCATTCATAGAAAAAGTTAAATGATTATTTTTGTAAGCATTACTATTTAGGGGTTTGCCCCTTTAAACTGACCTCTGCCTCCCATTCATAGAAAAAGTTAAATGATTATTTTTGTAAGTATTACCATTTAGGGGTTTGCCCCTTGAAACTGACCTCTGCCTCCCATTCATAGAAAAAGTTAAATGATTATTTTTGTAAGCATTACCATTTAGGGGTTTGCCCCTTGAAACTGACCTCTGCCTCCCATTCATAGAAAAAGTTAAATGATTATTTTTGTAAGCATTACCATTTAGGGGTTTGCCCCTTGAAACTGACCCGTGCCTCCCATTCATAGAAAAAATTAAATGATTATTTTTGTAAGCATTACCATTTAGGGGTTTGCCCCTTGAAACTGACCTCTGCCTTCCATTCATAGAAAAAGTTAAATGATTATTTTTGTAAGCATTACCATTTAGGGGTTTGCCCCTTGAAACTGACCTCTGCCTCCCATTCATAGAAAAAGTTAAATGATTATTTTTGTAAGCATTACCATTTAGGGGTTTGCCCCTTGAAACTGACCTCTGCCTCCCATTCATAGAAAAAGTTAAATGATTATTTTTGTAAGCATTACCATTTAGGGGTTTGCCCCTTGAAACTGACCTCTGCCTCCCATTCATAGAAAAAGTTAAATGATTATTTTTGTAAGCATTACCATTTAGGGGTTTGCCCCTTGAAACTGACCTCTGCCTCCCATTCATAGAAAAAGTTAAATGATTATTTTTGTAAGCATTACCATTTAGGGGTTTGCCCCTTGAAACTGACCTCTGCCTCCCATTCATAGAAAAAGTTAAATGATTATTTTTGTAAGCATTACCATTTAGGGGTTTGCCCCTTGAAACTGACCTCTTCCTCCCATTCATAGAAAAAGTTAAATGATTATTTTTGTAAGCATTACCATTTAGGGGTTTGCCCCTCGAAACTGACCTCTGCCTCCCATTCATAGAAAAAGTTAAATGATTATTTTTGTAAGCATTACCATTTAGGGGTTTCCCCTTGAAACTGACCTCTGCCTCCCATTCATAGAAAAAATTAAATGATTATTTTTGTAAGCATTACCATTTAGGGGTTTGCCCTTGAAACTGACCTCTGCCTCCCATTCATAGAAAAAATTAAATGATTATTTTTGTAAGCATTACCATTTAGGGGTTTGCCCTTGAAACTGACCTTTGCCCCCCATTCATAGAAAAAATTAAATGATTATTTTTGTAAGCATTACCATTTAGGGGTTTGCCCTTGAAACTGACCTCTGCCTCCCATTCATAGAAAAAATTAAATGATTATTTTTGTAAGCATTACCATTTAGGGGTTTGCCCCTTGAAACTGACCTCTGCCTCCCATTCATAGAAAAAGTTAAATGATTATTTTTGTAAGCATTACCATTTAGGGGGTTGCCCCTTGAAACTGACCTCTGCCTCCCATTCATAGAAAAAGTTAAATGATTATTTTTGTAAGCATTACCATTTAGGGGGTTGCCCCTTGAAACTGACCTCTGCCTCCCATTCATAGAAAAAGTTAAATGATTATTTTTGTAAGCATTACCATTTAGGGGGTTGCCCCTTGAAACTGATCTCTGCCTCCCATTCATAGAAAAAATTAAATGATTATTTTTGTAAGCATTACCATTTAGGGGTTTGCCCCTTGAAACTGACCTCTGCCTCCCATTCATAGAAAAAGTTGAAATTTTAATCTACTTATAGTCGTCATGGAATGCGTATCTTTCTAGTTTTGTACAGAAGACAAACAAATGATAACATATATACACAGAATAGTCCCCAGTATTGGCAAAATACAATATTACACACACAACTTATACCTTTCCTCCATCTCTCTTGAAAACTAATCTAGTCTAACAATACTAAAAGCGCACTGGTAATAGGGTAGACTCAAAATAGTAATTTCATTAAATGACGCTAAGACAACAGTCGGTCAATGCATTATATCGATTAATAGAGGGATAAGTGTGAATGATTAGAAGAAGCCATCAGCAGAAATCGGGTAGAGTTGCTCCATGTTTACCATGAAGGAACTTTGAGATACCGGATGTCATAAGGGTCAAAATCAACTACTACTACTACTACTACTACTACTACTAACGAGTAGCCACTTATCAAGGCCAAAAGTCATTCAAGGATAAGTTATAATGAGATAGATTGTCAGTTGAATGATGAAAAATATTATTGAGGGGGGGGGGTGTTGAAAATTATAAATGAAATGGACACAGTTTGAATACTTATGGCGACTGTTAATGACAATTATTTGCTGCCATTAGATTTGCAGACGGCCATGTTGTAGTCTGCTGGAATATGTTCCACAGATGGGACGTTCTTGGTGTACCCCAACCCCTCTCTACTCGTCAGACAATGTGATATCGTCACCGGGTTGGCCGTCCCCGAGATCGATATCTCACTGGGCGTTGATCTGTTGAATTTGTTGACTGGATGAAGGCCGCCGATGTCGAGGGTTCTTGTCTAGTTACCAACACACTTCTCACGTCGTGACTGTTTATAAGAGTGAGCGATCATAGGGCGGACAGTGACCAGTTATCTCTGCAGAAGGAACGGACATTCAAGCAGAACCAAAAAAAACAAACAAATAATGATATTCAACTCAGTCTGGGTTTTGTGTTCTCTTTACAAAAGATAAATATTTAACAATGAAATTACGATATCAATTTACACTTGGTTGGTTACAAAACAAGACCGTTCAGTACTTAAAAAGTTCACTGCGTATAAAACGAGTAAAACAAAATAGGAAGAGTCTAAATTCCACTTCCTTAATCTTTCTCTGTGTGAGCGACAAGTGACTGTTACTTGGCCGTGAAAAGAATTTCTCTAAGTCGGACAGCACGCGTTCTTTCTTTACGACGGGAGTGGGTAATAGTGAGGGCATAATTTATTTCGCGCGTGCCTGTTCGCGGTCCTGTCCGGTTCTACTGTCTGACTCTGCTAACTAACTCTGCCGACTTACTCCCGTGCGCGAAGTCATATCCTGTTTTATTGAAAAGCTCGTGGCTGATATCTCTGTCTCCCGTCATAGCTCGCTCACGACGCGCTAAGACAATCTTTAGCTCCCTTTGTTGTCACAACTAATTAAATCCTTCTAACCCCATTGACGGAGGAGGTTTGTGTTTAAACTTATCCTCAAAAAATGACAACAACAAAATGACACGACAAAAATTCAATTGTTGTTCTCCCCGGGCTCTTATACGAAATTGGTCATGACGGTTTACATGGCTTTTTCTGACCCACATGCGCCTTGTCTTGTGGCTCTGATAATTCCAATTTTAAGCAAAATTCACACTAGCTTCATACCCTCGGTCCATTTTGTAGGGCTCTCCCTCTCAGTATAGCATTTTCACTACATGCATACTAGTGCACCATCGGAGTCTTCCTGACTCTCGTGGGGCTGGCGGATACTTGTCACATCGGAAAGAACGTCTGTTCGTGTGAATTCCGTCTGGTGTTAGGCGCACAGAGTAAAAAAGGAAATTTTTTGTCGTTATAATTCTTGCTGTGAATGCTTTACAGGGAGGATCCAGAGGTCAGAGTTCAGTCGAAAACTTTCCTTGGAAATAATGACAGAGCAGCGAAAGACTGGCAATGTCTCTTCTCTGACAAAGAGAAGAGAGAAAAAAGATCACTCCCCACGAGACTGTGAAGTTGATTCTGTACGTCTGTCAAAGCAAGAAAGAGTCCTCTGATCGGCACCCTCGCAGATGTCGCAGCAGCACTCACTCCGAAGTTGCATCTGACTCTTATATTCGTAAACGATTGCATCGGGAGTGACGTACGTTCTGGAGCATTACAACGACCTACGCATTTTCCAGCAACAGATTGGATGCAAGTCTTCCATACTACTACTACTACTACTACTACTACTACTACTACTACAACTACTTATTATTATTATTATTATTATTATTATTATTATTATTATTATTATTATTATTAGTCTACACCCACCGTAAAAATATCGGAAAAATTATGATTCGCCAGTATGCACACTCGCTATATATTGAGATATATTACTAAAATATTAATATAAAATTATAGAATTACGTTTATAATTACATTGTTAATATATGCATTATTATTATTTTTGATGACCAAAAGAATAAAAAAGCATCCAATATTGACTTTTTTTTTATTATAGAGTGGTGGATTTCTTCCCGACGAGTTCAGTCTGAGTTGGCTGTCTGACTTGCTATTTGCCTTCTCGCTTTCAATCACCACTCGTCCGAAGGTTATAAAAAGGCACGTGCTTTATCCGCTAACTTCTGCATGCCATAATGAAAGTACGTAAAGACACACACACACTATATATATATATATATATATATATATATATATATATATATATATATATATATATATATATATATATATATATATATATATATATATTGCAGGCAAGTATTGTTGGATATAAGAGACAATTCATGTCTAGATATCCTTTGGTAGATCCTTTCAATAGTCCGAATCAGGATCTTAGTTTCGGAGGGGAATTGGCTGATGAATTTGCCATAATTTACATCATCTCCCAAGTACTTTCAGACCCATCCGGCTCCATCTTCAGGGGAATTAGGTTAATCAGGTACAGACCATGTGTTAGTATTATAGAAGGTTTTGGCGGGAATTATGTGCTAAGTACGAAACTATATTTAGAGCTATAGATATTTTAGAATATTATTACTGATATTAAAGTTAATTCTATTAATTAGGGTTTTTTAGTTTTTTATATATAGGGCTTCTAATATATGGAGTTTTTGTTTGTTAGTACTAAATTCTAAGATGTTGGTATTTTCTACTAAGAGTTTTCTGAATTCCGATCGGGGGCAGGAATGGTCGTTAGTTAAGTGTTGGGCTATGGCGCTAGTATCGAGAAGATTAACGATGCATTTGTCTGATACTAGCGCCATAGCCCATTTTCATTATTAATTTTGTTGGCTCAAAAACTATCGCATATGTATACATCAAACACATTGACATAAAGTGTCCGCATGACACCGGATATAATAATATTAATTATGATGGCTAATAAAATTAACAATATTAATTATGATGGTTAATAAAATTAACAATATTAATTATGATGGCTAATAAAATTAATAATATTAATTATGATGGCTAATAAAATTAACAATATTAATTATGATGGCTAATAAAAGTAATAATATTAATTATGATGGCTAATAAAATTAATAATATTAATTATGATGGCTAATAAAATTAATAATATCAATTATGACGGTAAAATGAAATGGACACAACTCTTCACAGGAGCTGGACTTAACACCATCAAAAAGCTTTTTGATGCTAAAAATGTTTAACGGTTTTTATCATAATTTTATAAAGCATTACTTCACTAGCGCGCCCTGGACTCTTTAAACAGTCTTAATGGAATGATTATTTTCAACCAATAATCACTCCAGCTTAGTATTATATTTTTATTTCACTGCGTCCTTAAAATGATCTTTTTGGGGTTTCTACTCGAAGTCGGTTTGATCTGTCTGTCGTCGGACAAAAAAGCGACTAAATCAATTTTTATTTTCTTCCTTTTTTTTCGCATGTGTGCAATTTAAATGTTTTCGGTACCTTAATCTTAAGTCAGCGGTTCATATATATATTGATCCTTTTTTTAAGTCAATTTTATATTGCTTTATTTTTCGTTTCTCATATACACCAGTCTGGCAAAATGTCGCCGGTTTCGTGCGAACTGTTCGCCGAATGCACCTACAAATAATTATTAGTTTCATCAAAATGCGTCCATAATTCACCCAATTCTTTACAAAAACAGGTTGCTGTTGGACCGCAGTTGTTTCGAAGTCTATTGTTATTTCATTGTGTTTCGATTCTGTTTAATAATGCTTGTTTGGTGATGACGTACGTCGAGATATGAAAAACGCAGTAGCAAACTTGATTATGTCTGTAATGCAACTGCCGTCCCCCGAGTCCATTTATTATTACAATTCATTCACCAGGATTCTTCATTCGCTCTCAGTGAACATACGAGACACTATTAGAAGTAATTACTCGACATAGAATCAACGCAATCATATGAACGGAAATCAAATGTTCGTGTCAGGAAAGATAGATTTCAATCGCATGAAAATAGGAATTATTTATTATCAGCAAAGTCTGATCCGGTGGAGATATGTAGCTACAAGATATAATTCATTACGGCTGGTCAATTCCAATGATAATTAAACCTACTAGCGAACCTATCGGACGTGGGAAGAGTACATCAATCCTCCCCGAAAAGATACATACGTTTATATTTCGAATTAACATAGTCATAGGCAACACCAAAATGGTTAGATTATGACACTGCAGTAGTACCTTTTTTTAAATAAATATGTATCGCTAGCCCAAAGACATTTTCAGACTAATGAGTTACCAAGCATCAAGGCCAGAAGCCACTCGAGAATAAGAGGTAATGAGAGTGTCACTTGAATGATGAACAATACTATGAGCGGATTGAAAACGACACATTTTGATTACATAAAGGAAGGCTCGACAAGTATTTGTCGATGTTTGACTTGAAAACGACAATGTTGTAGACTGTGGGAAAGCATTTCCGTGAAAATGTGTTCCAAAAGTTTGGAAGTTTTTAGAACAGGGTTTTTAATAGAAACTCCGTTTGGTTTGAGGTAAACAGAGGAAGCAATGACATTTCTTTGCGGTGGTGACAACAACAGATACCGAGCGACATTTGGACCATTTCATAAATGCAAACGAAGCCAGACGCAGATCAGTCAAAAAGATATGGTGAAAACTGGTTGAAAATAGACGACTTATAGAATTACAGTTCTGCATTAAAAACGCTTTTTTACTTTTGTGGATTGCAATCATTATTACAGGATCTAAAAACGATAAAAATGTGGTTCTCATAAAATCGATAAACAAATGGTGTTGTTTATAATTATGAAAATAAGAAAATAACATCGGTCAGTTATTTCTTTAAACTCATTATGCAAATTAAATATCGAATTCATTCTAGTAAGCGCCATTGATTTCACTATATAAAATAAACATTACATATTAATTAGGACAAGCGGGATTCCGTGGAAATTCCACGGTGCTTTCTACATCAATCTGTGATTTACTGTCAATAATTATATTTCTTTTGAAATGATAAATGTCTGTTAGAATCAATACTATTAAGAAAAAAAAAACTCCTTTCTTTCTCCTGTAAAAATAATTACCATTTTCAGCGAAATATTATTTAAAAAAATAAAGCGAATATGTCTCTTTTTTCTTTATTAGTTTATTTAAAATTCTATCACTTTAATATATAAGGAATACCATAAAAATAAATGCCAGCTAAATAATACTCAAAACAATAAAAGTAATCTTACTTATTGAAATATATTTATTTAAAATTGTACTATTTCAGTTGATGGGGCGACATAATTTGATTTTGGAACAATTCATTTTAAAATGGGTAAAGTCGAATTTTTTACACCTTAGCGATATCAGATTAATCACCAATCAGCATCTCTGCTGATCGGACGATCTCATTTTTTAAATGTGTGTGAAACATAATAACGTACGTACGAACATAGAATGCCTTAGCGCATATAGGCTTTATCGAAATCTGACTCTAGGTGTAGAAACGGATACAATACAGATACGAAGACAATGGAACATGAATAAAGTCAATATAATACCAATAATTGTAGGAGCACCTGGGACAATCTCGAAAAACCTGAAAATAACTAGGAGAAAATGGAATTAAGGGGAAGACTGAGACTATACAACAGACAGTAATGATGAAAACAGCTGAAAACTTAAGGAAAATCCTCGAATGCGGAAACTAACACACATAAACTACAAACACTAATAAGCTACATGGAAACTGCAACAGAGGTATAACAAAAAGATGGAAGGAACAGCACATGAACCCAAGGGAACTGACACTGCAAGACATCTTATGAATTGTGGCCCTCCCTCAAAAAAGGCATCAGCATCGGTTGATACCGCACAAAATAGTCGTGAAGGGTCAAGGAGGATGAAAAGGCCGACGAGGCAGAACACTAACCAGACTTCTACATGAAGAATGCGGATAGTACTAGGACCTTGGGAGGCTTATTGACACCCACATTCCAGTGAATACCAATGGTCGTTTCCAGAAAGAAATCAATGGTAAGCGCCCGTTGTGATAATGCAAAGTCATTTGCGAAGGTTATCGAAAGAGGTGGAGAATACTGGAAATCTGGGGTGACTTATTGTCACCCAGACTTCAGGGAACACCACCGGTTATAATCTTATTATTAGTAGTAATCTCTGATGATGACCTGCGAGAAAACTCACGGTGAGTACAAATAATAATAATAATAATAATAATAATAATAATAATAATAATAATAATAATAATAATAATGACTTGTTATTGCCAGTGAGCAATCACCGATGATGATTCATGTAAAAACTTCTAGCGAGTAAATACTACTACTACTACTACTATTACTACTACTGTTACATTATACTTAAACATTTTTTTTTATCAATAGTAATATATGTAAATGTACGTAGCACTTATTGATTATTATAGTTTGGACTGGCGAAACCTCGAGGCCAACGCTTCCCGCAACATCACAGTTTTTCTTTCAGAGATTCGATTCGATTCTTTTATTCGATGTCTTGATTGTGGAGGGGTTCCCATCCATTCGTCTCTTCCATTCGTCTCATTCATACTTTTCGTTGTGGGGTGCAACGGATGCATGGGGATATATGTCGGATCTCATTCGAGATCCAGCCCATAACTTTTAGCCCATATTTTCATGGGTGCGCTTGCTTTCAGGACGAGCGGCTAAATCGTGGTCTGATCGCGTTCACTTCCAAAGCATTCTCTTTTCAAAAACTCTAGTTTTCGAGAAAAACAAATGACGTAACAGATACTTGCCTCCGTCGGCCAATCAG
>OY744547.1:36020123-36105123 GCA_963556195.1 Sepiola atlantica
TTTTATGTACGAAAAACATAATTAATAAACATAAATAAAAAAAATAATGACACGTCCTATATTAAACATGGGCGACTGAATGCAATATGTTTACCGCTTAAGAAGTGGAAATATACTACGAAAAACAGCTCTGTTTCTAGTTCTTGAAAAAAACAATAACAAAAACTATGTAACTATATATATTCTTAACATTTCTTTAGCCCATAATTTCAGTCATATCATTTTGATTTACATTTTTCAAAGAACATTCTTTTCTTGGGTAACTAATCATAAAATAATAATATTAACCCATTCTGACAAAATTAAACACATTTGGTTAGTATTTGATACTTTTTGTTAAATCTTCTTGCAAAATGATCGTCTAATACATTATAAGTGAATCTTCTATCTTTACAGCTCTTGGTCTTATTTTATTCTTCATAGTGTCTGGCTTGAGATGAATGGATGAGCAGCGTCGAACATTTATAATATTAATCCATTCAATTCGTCCACGTGGGTTGCTTCATTCCTCGGACATTTGATTATCATCTTATCTAGGCGAACCTCGAGTCAGAAGCTTCAACACGTGTCTGCAGGCGATTTCAAATGTCTCTCTTTCTCCCAAAAGGCGATCTTGTTCGAGCAGTCATCCTTTTTTCACTATCTAACATTATGAATCTATATAATAATTAAAAATGCGCTGTATGTCTGTATATCTGTTGGTGACTTATAAGCTCTGAAACTACTTGACCGATGTGCAGCAAATTTTACATGAAGGACCCTTCAGATGCCGAACACATTATAGTTGGTAAAGAATAGTAATACTACTATTGTCAATATTACAAACGATACACACTTAAATGCTACAAAACTATTGACCAGAATTGCACTACATTCAAAGACGACACCAGGGGAAATTAGATTGCTTGTGTAGATATATAAAAGAGATAATATAACCTGACCCTTTCCGAATAAAAGAAAAACGCAGTGGCACCAATATCAGTTGGTACGTCAGAAAGTTGCCTTGGAGAGTCTGAAAAGATGGCAAGACCGAGGTGGAATAGAACCTCGACTAGAAGAGTACAGAGGGTACTGACATTCTGAGGAGGCTTATTGTCGCCCAAATTCCAGTAAAAATAAGACTGTTATTAGCGAGAATTCAATAATCAACGGCTTATGCGAGAACTGGAAGTCAGTTTTAATGAAGAAGCGGGGAGTATTGACAATCTGAGGAGACCTGTCCTTCAGACTCAATCAAACAACATCGGTTTTAAAGCAGTCTAGAATAACTGGTAACAACACGCGTTAAAACTCCGAGTGATAAACAGTTATAAGCTCCAACCCAATTGGGAAGAATTAGGGTTAAAATAACTAATACAATTGGAATAGCAGAATTACCTGAGTGATATCCTTTGGATGATATCATAGTTACCTCCCCTGAATTAAACTTCCCATCGTTAGAAAAAAATGTGCTCTCACTGTCCGGTATTCAAATATCGCATTCATCCTAGTCAGAGGATTGAGAAGGAATCGTGATGCTTCAATAAATTCCCGCCAATCCGTCGCAGGATTTAGACTGCAAGCCAGTAGAAGATTTTTGGCGAATAACCGTTGCCCTAATTTAGATTTGTTAAAAAAGCACACTTAAGTAAATAAATGATTAAAAGCAACACTGAAACTGTTTCATAAACTTAAGAAGAAACACTTAAGTAAATAAATGATATAAAGCAACACTATAAATGTCTCATAAATTTGAGAAATAAACACTTAAGTAAATAAATGATATAAAGCAACACTATAAATGTCTCATAAATTTGAGAATTAAACACTTAAGTAAATAAATGATATAAAGCAACACTATAAATGTCTCATAAATTTGAGAATTAAACACTTAAGTAAATAAATGATATAAAGCAACACTATAAATGTCTCATAAATTTGAGAAATAAACACTTAAGTAAATAAATGATGAAAATCCACATTAAAACACATAAACTACAGAAAAAAGCACTAAAGTAATGAAATGATGAATAGCAACATTAAAATTGTATCATAAACTAAAAAATCACTTAAGACAATAAATGATGAATAGCTACATTAACACTCTCTCATAAACTAAAATAATTAACTTAAGTAAATAAATAATGAAAGGCAACACTAAAATGTCTAACTTAAGAAAATTGGACTTACATAAATAAATGATAAACAGAAACAACAAAACTGTTTCATTAACTTAAGGAAAACACTTAAGTAAACAAATGATGAATAGCTACACTATAACTGCCTCATTAACTCACAAAAATAACACTTAAGTAAATTAATAGTTTAAATCAACGCTAAAACTGTTTCCTTAACTTAAAAAAAACACTTGAGTAAACAATCGGTGAAAAGCAACACGAAAACTGTCTCATTAACTCAAAATATAGCACTTAACTAAGCATAAATGAAGAAAAGCAACACTAAAACTGTCTCATCAACTTAAGAAAAAAGTACTTAAGTAAATAAATGATAAACAGCAACACAAAAACTGTTTATTAAACTAAGAAAATAAGCACTTAAATGAATAAATGACGAAAAGAAACACTAAAACTGTCTCGTTTATTTAATGAAAAAATCACGTAAGTAAATAAATGAAGAAAATCAACACTAACCCTATCTCATAAACTCAGGAAAATGGAACTTAACAAAAAATAAATGAAGGAAAGCACCACTAAAACTGTCACATTAACTAATTAAAAAAAACATTGAAGTAAATAAATGATGAATAGCAACATGAATACTGTTTAATTAACTTAAGAAATAAGCACTAAAATAACGAAATTATATAATAGCAACACTAAAACTGTCTCATTAACTTAATGCAATAAACCACTTAACTTAATAAATGATAAAAAACAACACTATTAATGTATTACAAATTTAAGCAAAAAGCACTTCAGTAAATAAATGATGAATAGAAACACAAAAACTGTCTCATTAACTTAAGAAAAAAATTAAATAAATAAATTAGGAATAGCAACACTATACACATCTTATTGACTTCAGAAATAAACACTCAGACTGTCTAACATAAGAAAAAACACTTAAGTAAATAAATGATAAAAAGCAAAACTGAAATTGTCCTATTTACTTAAGAAAAAAGCAATTAAGTCTATAACTAATGTATAGCACCACTAAAAATATCTCATTAACTTTATAAAAAAAAGCACTTAAGTAAATAAATGATGAAATTCAACACACAAAACTGTGTCATAAAATATATCAAAAGCACGAAATCGTGAAAATCAACACTAAAACTTCTTCATTAACTACAGAAGAAAAACACTTAAGTAAGAAAATAAGGAAAAGCAACACTAAAAATGTCTTATTGACCTACAAAATAAAAACTCGAATTTAATAAAGGATGAAAATCAACACTAAATCTGTCTTATTAGCTTAATAAAGTAGCACTTAAGTAAATAAATGATAAAAAGCAACACAGAAATGTCTCATTTACTTCTTTAGTAAATAAATGATTAAAAGCAACACTAAAACTGTTTTATTAACTAAAGAGGAAATGCAACACAAAAATATCTCATTAACTAAAAAATGCACTTAAGTAAATAAATGATGAACGGAAACACTAAAACTGTCTCATAAACTTAAGAAAAAAACTTAAATAAATCAATGATGAATAGCAACACTAAAATAGCTTATTAACGCAAGAAAAACGCACTTAAGTATATAAATGATTTATAGAAACACTAAAACTGTCTCATTAACAAAAGAAATAAACACTTAAGTTAATAAATGATGAAAAGCAACACTATAACTGTCTCATTAACTAAAAAAATACATAAGTAAATAAATAATGAAAGTCAACACTAAAACTGTCTCATTAATTTAAAAAGAAAGAACTGAGAAAAATCATCACTCAAAGCACATCAGTAAATAAATAATATAAAGCAACACTAAAAATGTCACAATAATGAAAGTAAAAGACTTAAAACAGTAAATGTTGAAAATCAAGACTAAAACTGTTTCATTTACTTAAAAAATAAGCACTTAAGTAAATGAGTGAGAAAAAATTATCACTCAAACTGTTTTAATAACTAAAAAAAGCACATCAGTAAATAAATAAAAAATAGCAACACTAAATTTGTCTCATTAAAAAAATAAAAAAGCACTTAAGTAAACAAATGCGATAAAACAACACTAACACTATCTCTTTAACTTCAGAAAAAAGCACTTAAGTAAATAAATGAGAAAAGCAACACAAAAACTGTTTCATTAACTTCAGAAAAAGCACTAAACTAAATAAATTATGAAAATAAACAATAAAACTGTCTCATTAACTACGTAAATCAACACTTATGTAAAAGAAATGATGAAAAGCAAAACTAAAACTGTTTCGATTACGTCAAAAAATCAGAAAATAAATGATGATTAGTAACACTAACATTGTTTCGATTACTTAAAAAAATCAGAAAATAAATGATGATTAGTAACACTAAAATTGTTTCGATTACTTAAAAAGATCAGAAAATAAATGATGATTAGTAACACTAAAACTGTTTCGATTACTTAAAAAGATCAGAAAATAAATGATGATTAGTAACACTAAAACTGTTTCGATTACTTAAAAAAAATAAGAAAATAAATGATGATTAGTAACACTAAAACTGTTTCGATTACTTAAAAAGATCAGAAAATAAATGATGATTAGTAACACTAAAACTGTTTCGATTACTTAAAAAGATCAGAAAATAAATGATGATTAGTAACACTAAAACTGTTTCGATTACTTAAAAAGATCAGAAAATAAATGATGATTAGTAACACTAAAACTGTTTCGATTACTTAAAAAGATCAGAAAATAAATGATGATTAGTAACACTAAAACTGTTTCGATTACTTAAAAAGATCAGAAAATAAATGATGATTAGTAACACTAAAACTGTTTCGATTACTTAAAAAGATCAGAAAATAAATGATGATTAGTAACACTAAAACTGTTTCGATTACTTAAAAAGATCAGAAAATAAATGATGATTAGTAACACTAAAACTGTTTCGATTACTTAAAAAGATCAGAAAATAAATGATGATTAGTAACACTAAAACTGTTTCGATTACTTAAAAAAAATCAGAAAATAAATGATGATTAGTAACACTAAAACTGTTTCGATTACTTAAAAAGATCAGAAAATAAATGATGATTAGTAACACTAAAACTGTTTCGATTACTTAAAAAAAATCAGAAAATAAATGATGATTAGTAACACTAAAACTGTTTCGATTACTTAAAAAGATCAGAAAATAAATGATGATTAGTAACACTAAAACTGTTTTGATTACTTAAAAAGATCAGAAAATAAATGATGATTAGTAACACTAAAACTGTTTCGATTACTTAAAAAGATCAGAAAATAAATGATGATTAGTAACACTAAAACTGTTTCGATTACTTAAAAAAAATCAGAAAATAAATGATGATTAGTAACACTAAAACTGTTTCGATTACTTAAAAAAATCAGAAAATAAATGATGATTAGTAACACTAAAACTGTTTCGATTACTTAAAAAAATAAGAAAATAAATGATGATTAGTAACACTAAAATTGTTTCGATTACTTAAAAAGATCAGAAAATAAATGATGATTAGTAACACTAAAACTGTTTCCATTACTTAAAAAGATCAGAAAATAAATGATGATTAGTAACACTAAAACTGTTTCGATTACTAAAAAAAAATAAGAAAATAAATGATGATTAGTAACACTAAAACTGTTTCGATTACTTAAAAAAATCAGAAAATAAATGATGATTAGGAACACTAAAACTGTCTAATTAACTTTTAAAAATTACTTTAAAGTAAATAAATGATGACTAGATACACATAACTCATTGATTTAAGAAAAAATCACTTTTCTAAATCAAAAATAAACTGCAACACTAAAACCGTAATTTTGACTAAAGACCGATTTTAAAACATTGAACGGATAATTTTAGTCAGTTAAAGTAAAACACATTAAAATAAACAATAAATATTTTCATACTCAAAACTCTATTTAGACCAGTGGAACATTCAGCCTAATTGATCGGGGATATTAATGTTTTCGTTTTCTTCCGGGTTCGGCAATTTTATTTTCGTCAAACTAAAGATTCTGCTTATATAGACGATTACGTGTGAACATTCGAAATATTTCGGAGGACTGAAATACCATTTATTTAAATACATTTACAGCAAATCTTTACTGACACGCTGCCATAGTTTACACCTTTAAAAACTTTGCCACTACTGCAGTTTAGCAATTCGAGCGAATTTATTTGTTTTCATTTTTGAACAATTACATTAGCAACAAGGGCAGACAATCACGGACTTTTCAATATGAATGGGGTAAAAAATGCCCATCGTCAATAAAATCTCAGGAATAATACTGTGTTTATTTGGTTTAATAGCAAAGAAAGAATCGTTTTGTTAAATCCTATTTCAGTCACGTAAATTATTCAGAGTGAAGTAGATTTAGACATTATTTTCAAAAATATTTTTATCGACAAAACTCTCAGCGGTATTTTTTGTGTTTGCACTTCTTTTTCATGTTGTAACAAAAAAGTGCTACCAAACGCAATAAAATATATGATTTAAACTTCTGAAAGTGTTTTAAAAGTTCTTTTTTTATTATTTCAATGTAACATTTTGTCGATATCTAATCCATCAGAGGCAGTAAAATATTCAAAATCGACGACCCATAAGTTGCTATTGATGTTTCATTCATTAAATGCAATTACAAATGACTTACCACTAACCCTAAGTCATACTGGCAACATCCCTCCCTTCGAGTTATTGGTAGGGTAGTGGCATTCATGTGTAGTATTGTTAACATAATATACAATAAAATACAAATATTATTTCCGCACTTCATTTTAGTGAAGGACCCGGTCAAAAAAAACACCACCAAATTAAAATACTACAGTAATATACGCTTAACATGCACATACATACATCCAGCATAAAATTATATTACCTCTAAATGGCCTGGAAGTTGGTGATCATTTTGAATTTAATTAATATAGGAAACTGATTACCCACTCTAAAAACTAAACATATTATTTTTTGTCGAAATTCCTTTTCAGCTGATATTTATTTCATAGTTAAATCATGCTTTTATATCCCTCCACCCCAAGAAACGCCGGGTCACGGGTCCTGTTCGATACTAATACTACAATACAATTGATAAAATGGAAAAACTGGAACAGTCATTACTTAGAATTAAACATTTTTGGTGGCAAAGTTGCATTCTTCTTTAATTTTTTGTCTGGATTTGAACCATTTACATTAACATGACAATATTTCGGTATATTTTTACATTTCAAATAGTATTCAATAAAATAAATAACTTTTTAAATTAAAAGTAAAATAAAAATTTCAAAAAATTCAAAATGTCCCCCAAAATTTAAAAATGAAAAAAAAATCTATTATTACGCCTGTATCAGGATTTAAAAAGAAATATTTCACTTCCGGTCGATGATTCTAGAAGTTCATGCTTCATTCTACAACACTGAAAAATGAAAATAATTCAAATCTGGTGAAATAAATTTGAAATGTTATTTGTTCTAATATTGGCAAAGAAAAAATAGCAAAAAAGGGGTAAGATTTATACAAAATATAGAATGTTTCATTTTAAGTTGTTGTTCGGTTAATTGGGTAGCCCATATAATGGAATTGAATCAGTGGACTTATTTTTCCTTATTTGTTGATAATTATATTTAATATTCTTGCAATGCCTAAAAAGTGGATTACAGGGGAAAATACGGACGCACGTAAAGAAATATTCATACATTAATAGACCTAGAAAAGTAAAGAACAAAAAAAAATGTTTTTAAAACTTCCTAAAATATTGCAGTTAAAGTCTAAATTTGGAAAAGAAATTAGATTTAAAAAAAAATAATTATGAAGTAATTGTTAAAAAATATTACTTGAAGGGACTAGAAATATGACTGACTTATATTATTATTTCCTCGGTTTATTAATTTAAGAATATTTTTTTACATGCGTTCGCATTTTTCCCTGTAATATATATATATATATATATATATATATATATATATATATATATATATATGCACACACACATACACACATACACACATACACATACACACACGCACACACACACAGACACACACATATATATATACATATATATATATATATATATATATATATATATATGTATGTATATATATATATAATAGCGGTATGATTGAGTGTTAGATAGATGGCGTTGTTTTTAATTTACAAAGACAAACATGGGTGATTTGTTTACGAATGAACGAACATTTAATATGGTCGAGTTTAAGTTCGTAATGCAAAACAATGGAGAAGGGAAATTCGCAATGACTTATTTTCTTTTCTTGGTCGCGGCACGTGTCTGTGTTGGTTGGAACGAGGATGTCGTTGTCTTGAAATTACAATCTATATCTCTTTGCAGCCAAAATGCTAAAATTTATCCACGATATGAAACTATTCGTATATAAAAGTATGTATCATATTAAAATGGAAACAATAATCGAAGAAGAAAAGAAAAAACGAATAGTTAATAAGTGAGATGTGTTTTTTTAAAGTTAATATGTAAATTAGTTTACACTCGCCCGTTGATCGCATGCACATGATCAGTATATTAGAAATCTGTTCTTTTTTATTGTGAATATGAATTGGCTTATAAATCTCACCGCTATTGCGACAAATAATTTTTATAAATTTAATTTTGGGGCGAGAGGAATGGGGAAGTTTGAAAGAAATACTACCCAATATATGTGTACTTTGCTAAGAATGTTGAAGCCAGTTTAATGCTTTTCACCTATATAGAGATGACGAAATAATTTATTCTTTTATTTAAATTATAAACAAAACGTTCAAATCATTGACTTTTTCTCAGAGCGATTGTGTGCGGCTTTTTTAAAACTGCAATTCAAAAGTAGATGCCAATTCGTTAATTAATCAAATTATTACTGTAAGAGAAAGGTTGCGCACACATTCGAGGCATTTCACAACGACGCTTATCTGTCTTATATAAATATCAAAACAATCACTAGGTTTAAAAACAATAAAAATAAATAGTTAATCAATGCAATGTCATTTTGCAAATCAATATGCTAATTAGTTAACCTCATGGCATAGAACATAGAACGTATGTATCAAAGTAGTATACACGTAATATCTCTGTTTATGTTGTCTGAATAAGAAAAGAGTTTTTTATAACTTTTCTCATGTGTGTGTGTGTGTGTGTTATTAGGGAGTCCAGCTGTAATGGTAGTGTCTTCATAAACTTCACATTCTGCTTGGCATTGTCCCTCATATTGACGTGTTTTTCTTATACTGCAATTGCACTGTTCGCTGTTGTTTGTGCCAGTTAATTTCGCAGCATGTAGAGGCCGCTCGTTAAAAAGACATGCCCTCCATACAACCTCACTTAATATCGAGAAGTACAATTAGATCCTCATCTGACGTTACTAAATTGTTTCTCAGATTAAAACATGGGTGCATTTGTACATGAAAGAATATTTTTGTAGATACAAATTCTAATTTCTCAATTACCTTTTCTTGAATTGGATTTTTTAAAAGTTCATTTTAGTAATGTATGCTATTGCAATTTTAATTTCAATAAAGATTCGATTACGAGTAAATACAAAAAACTAATGTGTAAGTCACGTATCGTTGAAAAACAATGACACACGAGAAATGGTCACACAATTTTATTAAGATAATTATTCATGCATGTATCTTTATTTTTATTTTTTATTAACTTCAGATTATCAAATTTCAAATACAATAAAAAATTAACTTGAAATTAAAAAATTTTTTTTTTTTAACTCGTCTAAACATTGATTTTCAAATATTTCCTGAACTTGAAGTCTGTGTTGTTTGTTTTACTGGTAATGTCGTGTAAAAATGGACTGAAGACAGTCAAGTACGTCTATTAGTATTTGGTAATTCCCACACTCTTTTCCTTTCCCATGAAAGTTGGAATGAAATGCCGCTCGAAATCAGGTGGTATGAATTGGCGCGGATCCAATTAAGGTGTTGATGTTTACAAAGACCGCCCTCTTTCTATCTTGCCTTCTCTCCGCCTCTTTTTCTTTCTGTCTCTTGCTTCGTGCATTGGTCTGTCGGTTGAATTTCAAGACGCAAGCAAATATACGCATGCGCCAACTTCTAATGTCGATTAGACACTCTTTTCCATGGCGACGCAAGAAGCATGCGTGGAATGAGTGTTCCTAAAACGTGCTACCTATATATGGACACGTCCGTCGATTGTAAATGACGACTACGACAACGACGACGACGGTAATTTGTCTAAATATTACCGAGTAGTTATATCATTTTTAAAGTTAAGTGTAGATATGCTTTTCCTGATATAAAAGGTTAATAGATATGATTGATGAGGGTTAGGCATGCTATCTGTTCTGATGATGCACTTAATCTTTACTGTACTCATCCAGTAAAAAAAATCCTTCTAGACCGAGGCAATGTTTATTTCTCTCCCAATCTATAGTTTTCCCTGGGGGGGGGCGAGATTTATCCCATATTAAAAACCGCCGTGTCTAACTTTGCCCCCGTGGGAAAGGTAGTAATTAGGGACATGTTTTGGCCTTAGTTGCAACTGTCTCCAAATATACCGGAAATGGATTTGACTTATTAGTTTGATCACATGAGATAGAAAATCGATTGAGTTGCTTAGTAAATGCAGTGAAGTAATATGTAACGTTACATTCGAATGGATAGGAGCTCATACCTCACTTCGCCTCTTTGGGATGGTCCAGCCTGATGCAACTCAGAGTTAAAGAGTATGGATATCCATGATTTCGATAAATAAAATACTTCAAGTTTTACTAATCTTAAACGCATTTCTTCAAGAACATCATCTAGCTACACTGGTGTTCAACAGTGCCCTGGAGGTCTACTTACTTTTATTTTGTGTGCCCTTACTTAAAATGATGTCGAAGAAAAACTTAGATATTGAATGTCTTACTGTGTTTGTGTTTTAATCTGACCAAAATATCAATTGAGTTGAACTTCGACCTTTTTGAACATCGCTACGATCTTAACTTTGAAAACTTGTATTCCTTATTGTTATGGTGATCTACCCTATTTCGGGAATATATGGGCTGTTACCGCCATTATGTAGAAAGGAGATGACGACGAAGTCTCGATACGGTCTCTCCTCAGTTTCAGTTGCTGAGAGACTCTAAATACCAGTCGAGGATCCGTTCTCGACAATCATTCCGGCAGAAACTGGGTCATTTCGGTGGCCTTTTATCTGTCGGGCTGAAGTATTGTTCCTGGGTAGTCCTGGGGGTCTACCCTCCCAGGCCTTGCCTCCCCTCTTTGCCGTGGAGTTAGTTTATTGTAAACTGTCTGAGGCGCCCGACCGAGGAATGCCAACGGGGCTTTCTAGGCAATTTTTAATAGGTCAGTGTCCCTATTTAGGGGCGCTGGCTTGATTCTTCACCACCTTCTGGCTTCGTGCAATATCTTCCTACGGTGAAAAGGAAGTAAATACTCGCAATCTCAGAGCATCATTTTGTAAATACTACTTTCTACTTCTGCAAATATACCACCGTGTTGTCTTATTTATCATCAGCACTTAACGGTCACAACACTTATAAAACATAATTTATTGAATAACTGCTAAAACATTCTAGTAAAACTGTATCATCATAACATATGTACAGAGTGTAGTCTCTTAAAGCGATCATCGAATTACAGATTGGGATCATAATCCCCTAACGTCAGCAATTAGTCTAATAATATTATGCTCCACAGGTGTCCATCAAAATATCTTATGGTCATAACATTGGCTTGGTTTATCTATTTTACAGTATAGCAATCCATTTTTGGATAATTTGATGTCAAAGCGGGATAATAAGGCATAATCCCGTTGACACATCGGTTCCAGTTAGATCACCGAAGTTAATCGACGGCTAATATAAGATGGGAGACAATTTGGAAATACTAAACGTTGTATGGTATCTCTCTTAACTGGTACATGCATGCTGATGAAACCGCATCTGAATTTGTTATCCTCATAAACTTCCACTTTCAGTAACATGCGGAATGGGCGACGTTGGACCAAATCCACAAAAAAGTGATAGTACCGGTTGTTCATTCAATGTCAAAGCACACGACTATTGAAAACGATTTATTGGATATGAATAAATGTCTTATTATGTTCATAATTCGTAACATTGACAGTATGAAATAAAAGAGAAAACACTGCATGTTTTTAAATTCCATTTTCACGCGTGAATGAGAAAGAAAGAAAAATATGTTTCAAATTCTTTCAATTTTGAATTACATTTTAAAGGATGACATAAAATATCCGAGTGTTTGGAAAGTAATTGTTTTCGTAGTACTAAACAAATGCACTAAACAAATGCACTAAACAAATGCACTAAACAAATACACGGTAACTAAATGGATTATTTAAATTTTTAAATCATTCAAATATGCATACATGTTTATTTCAATTTCATTTAATATTTTATTTGATGTCACATTGACAGTATTTCATTCAATAGAAAAAAAGTAAAATCACTCAAAGAAAATCCATTTTTCACGTGAATGAAATGAGGATTTGTTTCTTTCTTTCTTAATTTAAAACCCAATTTTTGCCAACTATTCGTGAGTTCGGAAACACGATTCAAATGTAATTCACTATGTATTTTCCTTTATTTTCCTTTATTTTCTTTTATTTAAACATTTCATTAGAATTAGGATCTCTAGTTTTGTCGCGGAAAAGTTTTAAATAAAAACATTTGCAAAGCTTGGTAATTAAAAAAATCCAAATTTAGTCTCTTTCGATCGCTATATCTCTATTTACTCTCTCACCTACTCTCCGGCTACGGCTTGAATAGTATTACTACCTATCAGGATATTTCCTTTTGTTTATAAAGTACTATTTCAATCGTGAGTTTTGTAGTCGCATTAGTCGCCACATTCGCCGTCGCCACCCTCTTATCTTTTCGCTGACTCCCTTCGTCGATATAGACAAACGGAGGCTTATTATCTTTGACTGTTAATACACAGAGAGAAGGAAAGACGAAAGCAAGGATGATCGTATAAAATAAAAGCGTGTGTTAAACAACATTCAGTGAGAGAGGGTGAAAGTGATAGACATGAGGTGATGACTAGGTGAATTATTTACAAATTACGACTAATAAGAACAATTCAAATGGAGTTTTGAAAACATAACCCAATCGCCAACTAAGGAATATTTTAGCAGATATAAAGACTTGGGAAAACAATCGTTGATTAACTCAGCTTTAATATAATAATAGATGATAATAATAACCCGACGAGATTACACGACCCCATGTTACAAACATTAGATCAACATTAGTGTACACGTGATTAACAATATTGTTCGTTATTATTTCATGCTTAAATTTTATTGTGACCACTTCAATAATTAAAAATTTAAATCTAGATACACATATCTGTTTTCTTTTAAATACATTCTAGTAAATCTACTATTAAATACATTGAAATCAAGCTATAAAATACAGCTTCACCCGCCTTATTCGCATATGTATTAAGACCTCTACACCAATCTCGACCATTTATTTTCCGAAAACGCCATTTCAGAGATGCGACTAAAATGACTTTCGAGTGTTTGTCAAGTCCCAAGTGTTGAAATGTTATGCATTATAAAATATAAGATTATTGAATTCACCTCGTTTTTCAACGAACACCGTTTGCCCATTTTAACAAGGTCTGGAGCCAATCGACAAGCAACCGATCAGAGTTTCTGAATTTTTAGATGGGGATTGATAATTTGTATAATTTGGATTATTCGGACTACTGTTCTCATCTTGAGTGTTATTCTCACAACGTTTCGACCGCTGTAACATCTGACCTTGTTCAGGTGTATCTTTTCGAACTCGGAAATATTTCTGTTGAACTCGGGAATCTACACGGAATTTCGAACGGAACCCTTTATTTATTTAAACGAGAGCTTGCTACCCCGTGGATTAAATAAACGGTTCTGTTCGAAATTCCGTCCAGATTCCCGAGTTCGACAGAAATATTCCCCAGTTCGAAAAGATACATCTAAAAAAGGCCGGGGGTTACAGCGGCCGAATCGTTGTGAGAAAACACTTAAGATGAGAACAATAGTCCGAATAATCAAATTATACAACCGATCAAACTAACTTGGTCCAATTTGTACGCCTTTTTTCAACTTTCAGTCTTTCCCCCTCCATTCTGCCTCGGTCGGTGATTCAAACACATAAACAAGATGGCTATTACAAAGTCAAAATGTCAGATATAAATTCCGGAATTGAAAACGACTAATTGGATTTCACAAGTCCCAGAGAAATCTCTTCTAAAAAAACAACTGCATTCCTAAGTCAGACCCAAAATTGTGTTAACAGAACGAATTTTTGACCAAAGATAGTTGAAGTTATATTTACATATTAAAGTGCACCCCACTCTAAAATCTAAACTATTGAATAAAAATCTAGGTATTTTAAGGGTGTTGACGTGTTGTTATTCTCTGTTGCAAAAAGGTGTTGATAGTCTGTTTACTTCGAATAATAAAAGTTATTTATAGGAATTTAGAAAATGAAAAACTGAAATAATTTCCTCACCAACCTAATAAAAGACGAACGTTCATTTGAACTGAGCAATATCATTTCTAGAGAGAGAGAATACAAAATATAAAAGATAACACATCGACAAAACCTTACGTTTAAATTATAATTCTTATTTACTATACTGATTTTTCTCGTTACACAGACAAACAGAAAGAAAGACACAAAATTGATATTATAGATTTATTTACTCTATAGAAATATCTAAAGGTAAAGCTTGTTTTTATTATTATATTCACTGGTGTTCCCTGAAGTCTGAGTGACAACAAGTCTCCCCAGATTTCCAGTACTCTCCACCTATTTTCGATTATTATTATTATTATTATTATTATTATTATTATTATTATTATTATTATTATTATTATTATTATTATTATTATTATTATTATTATTATTATTATTATTATTATTATTATTATTATTATTTGTACTCACTAGAAGTTCTCACACAGATCATCGTCAGTGATTGCTCATTGATCACAACCAATGGTATTTCCTGGAGTTTGAGTTTCAACAAGCCTCCTCTTTTTGATAATCACCGCAAATAACCTTGCGGTATAGCAACAGCCTCTTACCATTGATTTCTCGCTGGTAAGGACCATTGGTCTTCTCTGTAATTTGGGTGGCAATAAGCCTCCCCAAGGTCCCAGCATTCTCCGCACGCTTTCAGTGGAGGTCTGAGTTGTGCTGTCCCTCATCGGTCTTCTCATTCTTCTCGACCCTCTACCAATATTTTGTTTGGTGTCGGCCTTGGCCAGCACCATTCTTTCTTTCTTTCTTTTCTTTTTTATTTTGAAACATTTAGTTTTTTATTTTATTTTATTTATTTATTTTGGGGGGGGAAGGATAGGGGAATGTGTAAAATAACGATGCAGACATGTTGAATAATAACGCATAAGACCTCACGGGGAGGCAAAGGGCATGTCTCCGAAATAATGAAGAAACGTGGCGAATGGGGATAGGGGATCAGTCTCTTTCGTCTGAACCTCGGGAAAGGAAAGTTGGGCTTTTAGATAGCTTCTTCATTATCAATGGGAGGGGAGGTGGGGTTGTTTGATACGTGTACATGTATATTCTGAAGTACGAATAAACTTTGAAAGATGTTTTAAAATTCGAAACGTGAATTTGTGCTCTTTATTAATAATAATAATAATAATAATATATATATATATATATATATATATATATATATATATATATATATATATATAATTATTATTAGTTTATAAAAACTGTTATTGAGAAGATGAAGATAAGGACAGGAAAAATAAAGATGGAAACTTTGACTGTCACAACTTCACAGAAATACAACCGCCTGATTGCCGACGAAGTGGACGCACCATGAGGAATGGAGGACACCCCCAGCTATATATAGAATTTTGAAACACATCACTGAAACATTCAACTACATCAAATGATGGAGGAACCTAATTTTAGAGATTTGGGAAGTGCGGAATAACCCCTTTGTTTCTATCACCGCGAGGTCCTTTTTGACCATTTTACTTTTTACGAATGACTTACATTTTACTAAAGCTACACATCCACATGAGGATAAGGGTTAATGGGATAGAAAGATTGACAGTTGAATGATGATGAATATTATAAGACGATTGATAATCTTCACATACCACCCACTGAAAACAACAGCGGATCCAGAAAACAGAAATTCTTCCCTCTGTGTTAGAAACATCGCTAATTGCATGTGAGGATTAAAAGACAAAATAATAGAGTTGAGAGTTACAAGGCTGCTGAAATTCAACCCAAGGCGTATTTCTACTATAAGCTGATAGTCCATGTTGGAATAATACTCTGTTCTCAGTATGACAGGAGTATACATCCCGTGGTAAACACACACACAAACACACACATTCCATGAATAACGAGCTAAAAATATTAACGACTTGAGAACATAAAGGTTTTCTGACAAATCTATTATATTCGTCATTAAATAACCCAAAATAGTTAACACCAGGACTGAATATTTAAAGACATTAAGAAGGTTAATAATTAATATTTTTACCAAAATGACTTGGTTAGACATTAAATATTCCGAAAAGGATTGATACGGCATAAAACAAAATAACCTCAGCGTGTAATGTGGTACTAATAAACAATACTTTATACAAACACTATGAATAATTATTTGAAGATTTCAAGACATTTAAATGGGTCATATATTTAAAATAGGTGATTTTAATTTTATAAGCTGAGCCATTCAGAATAATAATGGAACAATACGGAAGACATTGGAAAGACTGCAAATCTTTCTGAAAGATTGTATAAATGTAACAATAGAAATGACTTCGTAATAGACAACTTGGAATTTGAATAACTTGAATATTAACAGGCGACATTACAAACGCAAAAGAAACATCAAAATTGGTAAACGCTCAGAGGTGGACAATATTTATTCTGAACATTTTAGAATTGTCTTCGAGTTTCTTAAAAAGTAAATTCGTATGAATCAACGCGGCACAACTTTGTTGATCGGCTTGATTCTGTTGTTGAATCACGTAATGGTTGCAAAAATCTTTAAGTGAAAGTGATTCTGTGGAACCGACAGGTTGTCAGTCCGCGTCGTTATCCACTTTAACCACCGTCACGTCTCGAATTCAGAACAATTCAAGACAATTCTGTAAACTGAACGGATTTCGCACGAGTTTAGAGATGTAATACACCATATTTAGAAATGACAACATTTTGAAGATCTGGTGCATGTGGTCATCTTGTCTGGAAGAAATCGTGCAGAAAAAGATGTAGATCAATGAGAAGATGGCGTGTTGAGAAATATTCCTGGATTTCTAGACCAATCAGTCAGCTAAGCAAAGTAGGTAAATATAGGATGTCATGAAGATATTTAATATATGATATGTCATATTATGCTTCAGGGTGCAGCACAAACGTTTGATCATGATGATGGTGATGATGATGATGATGATGATGATGATGATGATGATGATGATGATGATGATGATGATGATGATGATGATGATGATGATGATGATGATGATGATGATGTAGTTTACGCATTAATATGTCTACAAAAATGACTTTGACATTAATCTGAAAGAATCTATATGCCGTAAAACAAAACAAATAAAATGAAAAGTGAATGACAAGAATCTCACTGAAAAGTCATTAAAATGATGAAGACTTCTTTGGCAGAGTTTAAGTTAAAGATAGAAGGAAATAGATACAATTAGTAATAAGCTTGCTTCGTGCCTCCCTAAGATTCCTTTATTAAAATGAAGCAGATACATATTATGGGGTAGAACGCCAACCAGCTCCGAGGGTTTTCCAGGAATATTCTTCCGTGATTAATTATCCCGCAATTAAATGTCATACTCATGATGAGGAAAATTATGCATTTTATGGTTTTGCACAATTTTTCATATCTCCCAACGTTTTCACTAAAAGTGGTTGATTATTGCTCTGTATATATATATATATATATATATATATATATATATATATATATATATATATATATATATATAGTGTGTGTGTGTTAGAGTGAAATAAATTCCATAAGGAAATCCGGGTATGACAGCTCAATGTAATAAACAGAGCAAGGATAAAATAGAAAATAAAATATCAGGGAAACACATAATCACCGGTGCAATAATTTATTTCGACCATGTCGTCTTATCAAGCATCAAAGCGAGGTGATTTCATTTTTGAAAATGAAAAAAGAGAAATTCACACTCACCATTTCAATATACATATAAAGAGAGCGACAACATTGCACGATTTATAGACATTTATATATATAGAGAGAGATGGGGCAATATATATATATATATATATATATATATATATATATATATATATATATATATATATAGCTTTCTTTCCCCCTCACTGTATTGCCTTCCATTATAAATCGTGCAATCTCCCCCTCTCTCTCTATATATATATATTAAATATGTTGTCACTCTCCCCCACCTCGATTTACGTCTCAAATAGTTCATTTCTCTCTCTCTCTCAAGATATGTATTAAATATGTTGCGGCTCTCTTTATATATATATATTAAAATGGTGAGTGTGAATTTCTCTGTTTTCATTTTCAAAAATCAAATCATTTCGCTTGGATGCTTGATAAGATCACAGGGTCGAAATAAATTATTGCACCGGTGATTATGTTATTCCGTGTTATTTTATTTTAATTCTATTCTTGCTCTGTTTATTACATTGAGCTCTCATACACGGATTTCCTTATATATATATATATATATATATATATATATATATATATATATATATATATATATATATATATATATGTATGTATGGTGGCATATTTATTTAGCCTCTCACCAGAAAGTTAGACACAAAGTCAGGTCAAGTTTTAAAAAGTTAACACACTGAAAAGAGTCACCCTGCCCGACAAAAATGCATGCGCAGTCCCCTTGGCATTTCCCGGTACGGGCGTCTTAGGTGATTATCAATAAACTAACCCCTTATCAGAGTGAGAAGGTAAAGCCTGAAAAGATG
The DNA here is from genome assembly GCA_963556195.1 of Sepiola atlantica. Taxonomy (NCBI): domain Eukaryota; kingdom Metazoa; phylum Mollusca; class Cephalopoda; order Sepiida; family Sepiolidae; genus Sepiola; species Sepiola atlantica. Next base: position 36,039,233 of record OY744547.1, read on the forward strand.
GACCCCTAGAACTATACAGGACTATACCTACATAGCATACCGACAGAAACCCAGCTACTGTTGGAGTGATTATCGAGGCCGTGCCCTTAACTGATGTGAACAACATTAATAAAAACGCGAATGGTGGAATATGTGAAAGACTGTTTCGGTTTTAGGGTTGGCTTGATGTTAAGATGTCACTGTTGGTGTATCAGCTTCACAAAGGATAGGGAGAATTTTCTTTCAAAGCAGTCGAGTAAATCCGCTTTCCGCCGTTAACGGTAATAAATATTTGAGCCCATATATCCATTTTCCAGCGCAAAAATGTAAAAGGTAAAACCTTCAGAAGTCTGCCGGACAGATAAATAAGGAACGAACAAAAAGAACTATAAAAATCACAAATAGTTGCATTCTTTCTTCCGGCTTCATTAAAATCTACACGAACGCGAAAATATATGGTTATATACAAAAGATTCGATAGTGCGAATAATTGAAATAAGAAAATAGGTTGAAAGGTGATTAGCCATGCTTGAGGAATATTCACTGGTCGTATACGGATAGAACATGTGACTTCTTCGGAAACGATGATATGAGAAGAGCACAAAAGACGTGGCACAAAAGGAAACGTTAGCGATTGAATTCGGGTTGAAACGACTCTCAATTTAATATAAAAAGAGGAACAAATAGATGTAAGATTCTCATAGAATATTGAAACTGGCTTTCTTGCGTGAGTGAGAAGAGGTCATAAAAAGGGAAGCAAACGAAATGAGAAGGACAAACGCATGCGTGTGAAACGGTAACATGAAAGGGAATATAAGAATTGTAAATGTATTAAGGGAAAGGAAAGGAGAATGGAAGAATGAGAGTAGAAAGGGGAAGAATGAGAATGGTAACAGAAAAGTAAGAGAAATATGGGGAGAGGGATAGAGATAGGAAGGGATAAAAAAGAGAGAGTAATGGGTTAATAACGTATGAACTGATAAGGATGAGGCAGATTAAGAGAAAGAGAGAAAGAGAGGAACAAAAATATGGGGTAAGTGGATGTAAGATGCACAGGAAGTGACAAATAGAAGCGGCATAGATAGATAGGTAGATAGATAAAAAGATATTGGGAGATGCGAAGACAGTGATCTAGAGAGAAAGAGAAAGGGGGAGAGATTATGTGAAGAAAGAGACGGTAAAAGTTATAAATACAGAGCAAATGACAAAGAAGAGAGAGTAAGATACATATATAGAGAGATACATATATTCGAAAGAAAGATAGAAAGACGGAGAAAGAAAGAGCGAAAGACTGCGAAAACTTGCATTGCGAGGGAATATTTGAAATGGGTGAGTTCAAATATACGTCTGGGCGTGTGTGGGTGGTAATGGCTTGATTTGTAAGAATGAAAAACGTTACAGTATTAAGACAATAGCAAAACAATATAAAAGCGATTGAATAACATTGTTTGGTACAGAATAAATATGTAAATACAATGAAACATTCTTGTAATAACAAATGAGGGTGCTGATAATAATCCTAGAAATTGACAAAGTCTGGCATGAAGGTTTCCGGAAAAATAATTCGTGCGTTATTACTGGGAGAATGTTTAATACAAGCAGATCCTTCTTAGCTAACAGGAATATCAAGGTTGTTCTCGATGGTTGTACATCGAAACAACATCACACCAACGCGGGTGTGCCCCAAGGGTCAATACTTTGACCTATGTTTTTCTTGATTTTCATAAACGACTTCCCCGATATTATCGTGTCAGAAATGTGTGTATCAGCTGATGACAGCACGCTCTATTCCCAGCATGAGGACAAATAGAATGTCAACTTATACACGACAATGGTCGAATCTTTAGAAAACTTCCTCCAGTCTACAATAAAACAAAATTTATAGTAACATTAAATGCTACCAAGACGAAGCTCCTCTCCATAAACAACTACAAGAAACCTTTCCAACTACCGATTGTGATGGCCAATAACACGCTTCCCGAGTTTTAAACGTTCAAACTCTTTGGATTAAAATTCTCAAGCAACATGAGTTGGAATAAATATATAGAAGACATTGCCAAGTCTGCTGCAAAGAAAGTAGGCTCCCTCTACCGGGCTAAACACTTCTTACATTTGCCAGTATCCTATATTTTTATAAAGCCACCATTCACCCGTGCATGGAGTATTGTTGGCACATTTGAGCTGATTAACCAACCATTAGCCTCTCCCTATTAGACAGAGTGCAACAAAATAATTTCTAACCTAATAGGTCCCGCACTGTCTGCACAGTTCCAGCTATTGTCGCATAGTCGCAGAGTTGCAGAGTTGCATTCCTATGCTTGTTCCAAAAGGACTTCAACGGAATGTGATTCAATGGAACTTACTGCACTTGTACCCCTAACGTACATACACGATTAGCAGCAACATCACACTTATTTACTGTAGAGGTCCCTATATATATGTGAAGGCTTTCTAGTCTGATAGCTTCTTTTCTCGGGTTGCTTTTATTTGGAAATCCCTCACTGCTTTACGTTTCCCCGACCGTACAAATATGCAGAAATTTAAATGTAATGTGAACAAAGACCTTGCTGCCCAGCTCCCCACCTATGTTGCCCACTAAAATCTAACTCTTATCACAGTAGCTTTAGTATAAGATGCCTTCTTTGGGTTAATAAAAGTTTTTAAAAAATAACTAAGAGTTAACGTAATAAACAAGCGTAGAGAGAGAACAAGAGAGAGAGAGAGAGAAAGAGAGAGAGAGAGAGAGAAGATGACTAGTCGGATGATCGAATTCTGTTTAGTATTTATGATCACGGCAATCGAAAGGAAAAGAAAGGTTGCTGAAAATCGAACAATTGTACATTTATTTTAAACAAATATTTTAAACTAGCATGGCTACCCAGTGTTGCCCGGTAGGGGTATCGTCAACAAAATAGAAAAGTTAAAAGTGTCTTAAAGCTTCTCTACCTCTGTCTTCCTGTCCCCTGCACCTCTCTCACCTATTCTCTTCTCCCTCTTTCTCTCTTTCTCTTTCTCTATTAGCTTCTCTCCCTATCACAAATACAACTTCTCACTGAAGGTTGATGGAAAAGGTTGCTCTAAATGTCGACCGCCCAACTAATTTTATTCCTGTTGATTAGCAGAACAATGAATATTACAAAACAAGTGTGTGCATGTTTTGCCCAGAGAAATACTGAAAAAGAATTTGTCAGCTTTGTGGGTGTGTTTTGTGTAGTTCCTTACTTTAACCCACACATAAATAGATAAACGCCTTTCATATAATCGATTACACTCATAATCATAGTTACGATCAGTATCTTTTAAAATCGCGTATGTTGCAATGCCAATTTGCAGGAATTAATGCTTGCTTCATTTGTAAGGTTTCTCTTGCAACCTTCTGTTACGACGCCAATGTTTGGAAACAATTGAGATTTTTAGTCTTATTTATTATTTTTATCAGAATTTCTCCTCATCACAGGTCAACCAAGAAATCCGCACTGTCGCTCTCTTTAAGTCTAAGCAGAAGCTAACAAGTGCATCTCGTTGCCCTAAGATTTGACATTGCTGTTATACACGATTGTTTATTTATTTGAAATCTAAACCCTTTCCTTGGTTTAATGAATTAATTCTAACTACATGTAAATGAATCCTCTTGCGACCGTATCGACGCATATTGGCGCATATACAGAGAAAAAGAAAGCGAGGAGTAAGAGAAGCTAGATAGCCAGAGTTGAAGAAATAATAAACGTAAATAGATGAAACGAAGCGATAGTGACAGAGTGGGGATCTACAGACAAAGAGAGACCAAGAAAAGACTAAGAAAACGGATATATTTGAGGTTGCTTGATGCTTAAACACACAATTGATTAATTGCTTGCTTCATCTGTTTAACGGCATATCAACCTGTGTTGAGTTATTTACAACCAAAGTACAATGCCTATTGTAAAGGATTCGTTGTATATGGTTAGTTGAATAGAAATTCAGTGATCCTCGACATCAAAGAGGACACAAAAAAACAGACACATTTGTGGATGCATACCCTTTTACACCTTTTATCAGCATATTTAAAACACATGCGTTGTGCTATGTAACCCACATCAAAATCATGCAGTAGCATCGGCGAAATGAACGGAGAAATGAACTATAGAGTTCAAATTTCACCGGAAAGTTAATACCGATGATCGTTGAAATCCATTCTTCGACTTGTTTTCACTTTTGTAAGTTTCTGATGATGTCGATGGGTTGTAACGGCGTTTTCTAAAGAGTAAAAGTCTAATCCATTTCAATGAAACCATGGTACCTCTCTGAAATATGCAACGTATTTTAAAAAAAATAATTTGTATATATATATATATATATATATATATATATATATATATATATATATATATATATATATATATATATGTGTATGTGTGTGTGTTTGTGTATGTATATATATTTTAAAAGATTTTTGTAGGTACACAATTGTAATATACAATCGAACAAATTTGGACGCACTGCCATTATCATCGACAGTGAGGTTAGTTTTTTTTATGTATTTATATTATTCTTAAGGAGGAATAGAGAATCACAAGAAAACGAGAGACAAAGATGAATAACTTCAGAACCTTTCCCCCATAGAGATGTTGAAACAAATTATTAGTAACAAGCGGATACCCGTCGCCCGGCGTTTCCCGGGAGAAATGTAAAAGAATAAAATAAAATGTGTAAACAAGCAATCGGACGCAAATAGGTCACAACCGATAGTTTTCATGTAAAAAAAATGTCGCTTGTGAATTGTGGGAAATCTATGTACACAAGAAAATGTTTACCTTGGAGTGTAACAAAAATATAGATTGGCAGAAGGATATCTCCTTCGTTGGTGCATTTTTACTCTTAGTGTTCCCAACAAATCGAACAAAAAAACAGTTCGGTTCAAATTCTGTAGAAGTACAAAGATTGTGTTTGTAAATAAATAAAACGTATAATTAGTTTTATATTTTGATTCTGTTTTTATTAGATTTTAAGCGAATTGTTATTAAAAACAAAACAAAAACCAGTTCGGTTCAAATTCTGTGGAAGTACCAAGATTTTTTTGTAACTATTTAGTTACAAAAGATTATTTTTATAATTTGATTCTTAAGTCTTGTTTTTATTTAGTTTTTAAGCGAATTGTTATTGTAATTTTTGGTAAGAATGCAGAATATAGGCCCACTGGCTAGTGAGCCGTGTGCAAAAGGGACCCAGACCTTGCGCATGCGCGGCCAGGCGTATCATAAAAAAAGATGAAGATTGATGAATCACGTGAGCGCGTGTCAACAACTGATAGCTAATTGAACTTTCTTATTGAGTTAAATTTATTGAAAGCTTCCAGACTATGTGAATGTGGGTCTACGATGAAATGGTGTCCTAATAGGCAATTAACAGATTGGTACATCCTGAGATGCGGAGTTTCAGAATGTCGGAATAAAATGTATATAAGAAGAGGCTCTTTTTTTGAAAAGTCAAAAATGAGCCTCAAGAAAATAATAATATTGATGCACCTATGGACGAAAAGGTATCTACAACACCGATTACGATTACTCACGCCACGTAGTTGTTAACGACTGGTTTCGTTTCTGCAGAGATGTTTGCGTTTCGTACATTCAACAAAAAGAGTGAGAGCAAATTGGAGGAGATGGCATAGTTGTTGAAATCGACGAACCCATAATTGTGAAAAGTAAATACCACTAGGGTAGAATGTTAACCCAGCAGAAGTTGCTTGGGGAGATTGAACGAAATTCAGAAGGTGAATACTAGTATTTCGTTGAATTTGTTGACAACAGAAATAAACACACATTAGGAGTGATACAGAGAAAGATAATGCCGGGAAAACGCATACAGTGGACTAAGTGGTCTGGGATATACGCATGAGGTGATAATACACAAAGACAATTTGTTGTTCCTGTTATATTATGGCTTTTTTCAATAGCCTTAAAAGTCTTTTAAATCCACACTTCTCGAAATACGAAAGCTTGTTCGAAACGTTTTCAAGCTTTTTCGTTAAGGCATTTTAAAACCTTTAAACTGACAACAGTTCTTCTTTTATGAGATTATTTTTTTTTCTTTACCGCGTGGGCAGATGAATGTTGGGGTCTCTTTCAACGAGGAATCAATGTGCGTGGGTGGGCATTTATGCGCGCGTGCGTCTCCTAGAATACAGTCCATCGATCACACGAGGTTTTAAACTACATGTAACTTTTTTCTACTTTTTTTAAAATCGTGTGTGTACGTGGATTTCGCAAAAATCTATTTTAATACAATTGTTCACAATTTACCTGACATTCTTCTGAATCTTCTTCTTCGTTCTGCACTTCTTTGTCTGGCTGTGATCTTCGTCTTCGTGGTCGTCTAGCTTCGCGCCGTAGGATTTCTTAAAAACTCATTACCTTTTTCTTCGTAGCTTGCTTGATCATCTGGCGTGGAGCATCTGTTCTCTGGGAATCAAAACTTTTCGATACAACAAAGAAAGGAACCCAGGAGATATGTTGAGAGAGGTAATGGAAAGGTCGTTTATTGGTCTTTCCTGATAATGTCCGAGAGAGAAAGAGAGAGAGAGAGAGAGAGAGTTGCCGTATTTCAGTTGCTTGTTTCTCGGTTTCTTAACTACTCTTCCTTACTAGATGGGAGGGGGAGATATAGATGAGGTCGCACATGTTTGTCTCATTTGAGACCAAAGTTAAAGTTTCAGACCATTATCTTTGGATGTCCACCCGCTTCGATTTCCACATTGAGCTGAACTTTTGCACATCTTCTCGCTTCGAACTCCCATAGCGGACTCTTAAGATTCTCGTTTCAAATTTAAAGTTTTCAGATCATTATTTCTGGGCACCCGCTCGTCTCGAGTTCCACAGCGGTCTGATCAAAACTCTACGCTGTGACAAAACAAGTGACGTCACAGTCCCCTTGTCTCATGTCACCCAATCAGATAGGTGTACTCGCTGTCACTTTTTGCTTGATCTTTGTTGGTCCCAAATCTTTGATGTTTGCCAAATCACTGTCAGCATGTTATGAATTCGGGTACGAGTTATCTCTGGGAATCAGATTTAACCTTTCCAAAACACATGTCATCTCAACCTGCACTTAATTCGCGGATTCCACCTAGGTCACAATTCATACTAGCTAACTGAAGCGTTCTTCAAATTATAGGGCCCCTTCATGACCCAACAATCAAAGTGACACTGGTATTCATACACAGAATATAGAAAACTCCTGGTAACATTTAAAAAGATGTTTGCGAGAAAAGGGCACTCGTAGAAATCCTCGTCAATGGGAGTACATTTGCGAAAATAATTCAAAGACGTATTTACTGCTTTAGTAAACAGGGTCCCTTTAGCGTACGGCTCAATAGCCAGTTGGCCCTTATTCTGCATTCTCACCTAATTTTTTAAAAATATAAGTTTATTTAAATAAGAAATAAAGTTGATATTAAAATAAATGAATCCGTAAAATATTATTTAGGTCACTCCTACCTACCTTGTAATCATTACGTGTGCGAGAGGTGTAGTAAGAGTAGTAGACGGCTTCTTACTGGCTGGCGGCAACATGAAAAAAGTTTGTTTTTTACTTCGCGTTGTAAATGGAAAGTTTTTTTTTGTTCTTTTATAAATTAGGTGGGAAAGAAATATGTATGTACTTACGGTACTTACGGGTAATGTATATTTCATCAAATTGAGTCAAAGTTATTAAAATATCAAAGCGTTCAGCGTTATTATGAATATTTGGTTAATGATCGCTTAGTGGCTAGTTTGCGAATTCTGAAACCAGTGTTTCTGGTGTTTGTTCTTTGTGAAATAATAGGTTCTCTACGCTAGGCGGTGTTTTGAGGTTTGTGGGAGGACTTACTTGTTAGCGGGAATATAATTTGCTACCTACTCTTTGGTTTACTTAGTTGGGAGAGGCTTACAGGGGGACTAATAATTACGTTTTTGGAATAACTTTTAAAATAATTTAAATTTTTTGAAAGCACGGTCAATTTAGTAAACGACTTAATTGATGTGTTTTGATGCGTGTGATGCATTATTTTTATAGTCTACTTCGAACTGATTTGGGAGAGGAAAAACGTCTTAACTTTATACAGAAGAAAAGGAGCAGAGGAAAAAAAACTACGTAGACGTTTTTCAGTCGACCCTTTTTAAGGCAGCCGATCGATGATACACATCACGTAGTCAGCCTCGCACTGACCAAGAAACGATAAACAACCATGTTATAGTAGGTGGGGACACACTCTTTATGGACAGAGGAGAAATCACTTTTAGTCCTGACACCGTTCGAAAAAACAATGTGAAACGGCTGAAAAAGTTCTATGTGATAACTCCTGACTGTGGGAGCTTCACATTAACTGGGCCTTTCGGGGGGGGGGGGGGGCCGAAACACTTTTCATCATTAAAAGCAGCGGTTTTATCCTTTATTCATTTTTTAATTGTATGCGACCGGTAACCATTGATCGAGATGATGTCTGTTATACTATGAAGCTCTGCATCTAGTGTAGCACTAGAGCGAACCAGCAAATCCCGATTTACTAACGTTTTAATCAGATTCATTTTTTCTGATTTTGGAAGCGAACGAATCCAAGCTAATATACTGACCTGTGAAAGTAGGTTTTCTGTATACGCTGATTTTTCGACAATAACGTCTAAGAAAAGTAATGAGTTATTCACATCTCCTTCCATAGTAAACATCAATGCAGGGGGAAGTAAATTTAAATGCCGTAAAAATCCTCAGCCTCCGTACGGGATGTACATATGGCCAAAATGTTATCCACGTAACGTAAATAACACACCGGTTTCGGCAACTGATCACACAGTAAATGCTCTTGAAAACCAACAAACATATTGGGAAAACAGGACTTAAATTTTGTTTTCTTTTTTTACCCTCAATAATTATTCATGTTCTTTTTTATTCATGTTTATAATTTGTTTGCATATCTCTATGGGAAAAAAATTCTGAAGTGATTCATCTTTGGCCCTTCCATTCTTATTCGCTATTCATCTTTAAAGAATAATATAGATTAAAACAGGAACAGAAAAACAACCTCACCAACGATCATAATGGCAGTGCGTCCAAATTTGTTCAAAAGATATAGATAAATAGATAAATATCAAATAAAGAAAAGTATCAGAATGTAAAAACCCAGGTGACGTCATTGATAGTGGGTAGAAAGAACCACTATCAATTAGGACCAAAAGTGACGAAGGCGCGAATAGCATGTGTTCCATCTGTTTTCAGCAAGTAATCAGAGCCAGCAGACTCACGATTATTGATTCACTTGGAAATCCTTATTTACTTGTTCCTGCTATTGTGACTTTATTCCTCTGCCAATATCCTAAAGATTATTCATTCCTTTAGAAATCCTATTTAACTTGGTCTTTTTTTCAAACATATTTATTTTTTCATAGATTTCAAGCCTAATAGAAAATAAATATATTAAAACATGTCCTCCAACGATTAAGGCATCGCATTAAAGTTCGATTTTCAAATCTTTAGACAATAAATTAGAATTTTATTTCGGGATAAAAAATACAATTTAAGACTAATTAATAAATTTCATCCAAAATATGGATTTGTCTTCTTCTTGTGTTTATAAAGCAAGAGATATTTCCATGAAGCATAACTAATACTAGTCTTTTCATTCGATGTAGACAAGGTTATCATAGCAATCAACTAAAAATTAAAAATAATCCGGAACTTATTTAAAGAATGAATATTAAATCATCAAATTATTTTTCGAAGAAAAATGTTCATGTTTTAAAAATTCAAACATTTATGACAACACCATTTTATTAAGTATTAATTTAATGTTTGCTGTCTCGCCTACGAAAACTATACGAAATTATACATTTGTACTAAGATTTTTAATAAAGTAATAGTTATATTCCTTGATTAATAAATACTGAACATTTAATTAAAATTGGTTGATTTCCTGAATTTGATAGAATTTTTAAGTGAAGGAAAGGGGTCACAATACATATAGTCTGACTGTTAGACATATCTCGTTTGTTACTTTAGAGCATGACATCATTTCTCAGTGCTCTGGCTTGGTTATATTACAATGGACGTGGGTAAGGACGGCTACTGTACAGGCGTGTACATGGTCGAGAAAAAAGAAGCATACTCATATACGTCTACGCGAGTTCCGCGGAGCGCAGTATATTTGGTGAAAGAATTATGGAGTCAAATGTCACGTTGTTTTCGAGCGTGCTGTATGATTCTGAACAACATACACGCCTGCTGCCACGAGAACTGTATTGCTCTCATTGCGAAGGGTGACAGAGTTATTTTTGTCAGTTTCCTTCATTCCATTCATTATTCTCAATCATCTCGTAATATTCTTCATCATTCATTGACAATCTATTCATATCGTTAACCCTTATCCTCGAGTAAATTTTAACCTTGATAAAAACATAACATTTTATTGAAAATGTCTTTCCAGTAACTATTTATCTTAGAAAAGGTTGAAGCGTAATTGAACACAATCGATATGATTCCATTGTATGAGACTGTATCCATTGTGGCAATCACGCATCCCATATACACCATGAAATCTTCTGAATAGATAATTAAATAATATAGGGATAAAAAGAATCAATCTCATTGGGAATAGTTGATTCTTCTTTTTAATTATATATTTTGATTGATTTCGAAATTATTGAAAACAAACCGAAAATATGAGAATACCTGATTCACCACATCTGAAAAAGCTTCAAATAAAACCTGACCACAGCAAATCTAAAAAAAGATATTTATCTTATATGAAAGCCTTGAAGTGCTATAATGATATTTTCCGTTTGCATCTGCGTTGATCAGTTTTAGTTATTTCCCCAACAAAAGTACACAATAAGATTAGTCTTCGAGGAAGGAGAAAAAATAGAATAAACTTTCTTTTTGCATGAGATAATAGTAATCAACAACAAGAGTGTTTGCTTCATTGTTCTGATTCGACTTGATCTTCATCAATTTCTAGATGATACGGCAATCGTTGAAAAGTAGACAAACAAATCTGGTCATTTCATTTGTTGTCTGTCGCATCACCCTCGTCGGTCATAAAGTATTAATTATGTTGCCAATCAAACAAACGACAAAACTATAAAGTTTCTCTGAAAAGAAATTCCCGATAGAACAGCGAAAAAGAAAGTGTCGTTTATTGTCTTCAATAATTAACGCTTCGTTTCACATTATTTGTGTTGAGACAATCGCAATGACAGATCGACTTGTTTTTTATACCTTTTCAAATCAAGTATTAGTCTATTTGCTTCGCAGAATAATATAAAGTATTAGAATAAAGAAGCATTGATTGACAATATCAATATACAGTTCTATATTATTCTCCCTTTCTCACTCTCTTTCTCTCTCTCAACCCCAACACCCCCAACACCCCCATATATATATATATATAAATATATATATATATATATATATATAGAAATATATATATATATATATATATATATATATATATATATATATATATATATATATATGATTATTTTTATTTATAAAGACATGTAAAAAAACACTGATCGCTTTTTTGCACGCGTTATTTTTTGGGAGAATCTAGCGAAACTGACGAATGCGGACCAAAAATGCAAAGATGGTCGAATTTTATCAGTTGAACAATATCGACTAAAGAGAATCATACAATGGGAATCTGTTCGTTAATTCACTGGTTTAGTAACCGTTCCAGGACAAGTCATCGAGATAAATACAGGTAAATAATAGGAGATAGATAAAAATAAGCAAAGGGGACAAGGGGAGGAATGTGGGGGCGTCTGAAAGAGTTTTGAAGATTACGTTTCGAAAATTGGGGAAGAGGATTGCTAATTTCTATTATTTAGATTATTCGGATTATTGTTATTCGAAATTCCGTACAGATTCCCAAGTTCCAGGAGACGCACCCGAAGAAGGTTGGCTGAAAATTTGTGAGAATAAAATCCACGATATGGAACAGTAGTCCGAAAATGTAAATACTATGAGTTTTAAAGAATTAGACAAAATATTAAGAAAAGAAAAGAGAAAGAAACGGGTGCGAGAGGAGAGAGTAGAAGAGGTGAGAAAAGAAAGAGAATACAACGAAAAGCAAATATTCTTAGGATGTGTGTGTATGAGAGAGTGAGAGAGGGCGAGTGAGAGAGTGAAAGAGAGAGAGAGGAAAGAGAAAGAATAAAAAATAGACTGGGAAAGAACTTAAGACAATAAGATTGAATGTAAGCAAACTATTTCGTCTTGGTGTACAGCAAGTTAAATCTTTGTTGCGTTATCCAATTCTGAAACGCAACTCATTTCGAAAACTATTAATTGGAAACAGCTATATGGGTATCCTCATTGGTATTACTATATAACTGAATACGAGAGATCCGACTCGACTTGAACTCGTTTCAGCTGACTTCTTAGTTGACGCCAGTAATCATTACACCACACGTGTGTTCCCAGAAACAAACTTACCTCATAAAAATGTAAACTCGAGATGACTCCGATGATATTTACAATTCACTTTCTGGCTTCAAATTTCACCGTTTATCGCCCAAAACGTTGTATACGGTTGCAATGATTCGCCATCCTAGTTAAAAGGCACATTTCGTGGTTTACTCAACAATTAATTGAATAATAATTCAAGCAAAATAATTCAAAGTGAAGATTATGAAAAAGTAATCCTTCTCACTTTAATGACAATTATAGCAGCAAAAATGCTCAGTCAATTGCTGTTGTTTATTATGGGATTTTGATGAGTTTCTTCGTTTTTCGGGTAAATCTCAGGTCATTAACGGATTGAAGCTAACGATACAAAGAGGATTTTAACAGCTGAACGATTTCGCTTGAGGATCTGTTCGTATATTCGCTGGTTTAGTGGCTTTACTAGTTTAGTTCATCAGAAGAAACCAAGTAAAGGAAAGAAGGGCGATTAAATAGATCAATGAAGCCTGTGTTCACTTACGCATCGTCATAGAAGCGAGCAAGATTTTCGTTATAGTATGACGTCATGATTGATTTAAAATATTAATTGTTGATATTCATTTGTTTCATCAAAATTCGCTTCTACTAATTTTGAAAATACGGTATAATAAAAGAAAAAAAATTGTTGAACTGAATGGGGAAGCATGTAAACATTTATAGTCTCATATAAGGAGCAACTGCTGTTGAAGGAAATGATCCAGGAAATGAGTTAAATAATATAAATATTTTAAAAATAATGAAAACGCCTTCGTATTAATGATATGACAATTCACCCAGTGTTGGCGAATGCCCATTTTATTTGAATTGGTGATTTCTTTTAAAACAAAAGCAATTAACGATAACAATGGAAATAATTGCGTTGTTATAATGGACGGCATTTGCCAAAGTTCATCCAATATTTACAAGTGACATAAAAAATTCCATAAAGAAAGCCCACGGATCGACAATATTTATTTCGAACATGTAAAAATGGGCGGTAAGATACTAATCAAGGCAATGCACCACCTTTTCAATGTAATTCTATAAACTGAACGTATTCCACATAAGTTTAAAGAGACAATGTATCACCTTTTCAATGTAATTCTATAAACTGAACGTATTCCACATAAGTTTAAAGAGACAATGTATCACCTTTTCAATGTGATTCTATAAACTGAACGTATTCCACATAAGTTTAAAGAGACAATGCATCACCTTTTCAATGTAATTCTATAAACTGAACGTATTTCACATAAGTTTAAAGAGACAATGCACCACCTTTTCAATGTAATTCTATAAACTGAACGTATTCCACATAAGTTTAAAGAGACAATGTATCACCTTTTCAATGTAATTCTATAAACTGAACGTATTCCACATCAGTTTAAAGAGACAATGTATAACCTTTTCAATGTAATTCTATAAACTGAACGTATTCCACATAAGTTTAAAGAGACAATGTATCACCTTTTCAATGTAATTCTATAAACTGAACGTATTCCACATAAGTTTAAAGAGACAATGTATCACCTTTTCAATGTAATTCTATAAACTGAACGTATTCCACATAAGTTTAAAGAGACAATGTATCACCTTTTCAATGTGATTCTATAAACTGAACGTATTCCACATAAGTTTAAAGAGACAATGCATCACCTTTTCAATGTAATTCTATAAACTGAACGTATTCCACATAAGTTAAAGAGACAATGCACCACCTTTTCAATGTAATTTTATAAACTGAACGTATTCCACATAAGTTTAAAGAGACAATGTATCACCTTTTCAATGTAATTCTATAAACTGAACGTATTCCACATAAGTTTAAAGAGACAATGTTTCACCTTTTCAATGTAATTCTATAAACTGAACGTATTCCACATAAGTTTAAAGAGACAATGTATCACCTTTTCAATGTAATTCTATAAACTGAACGTATTCTACATAAGTTTAAAGAGACAATGCATAACCTTTTCAATGTAATTCTATAAACTGAACGTATTCCACATAAGTTTAAAGAGACAATGTATCACCTTTTCAATGTAATTCTATAAACTGAACGTATTCCACATAAGTTTAAAGAGACAATGTATCACCTTTTCAATGTAATTCTATAAACTGAACGTATTCCACATAAGTTTAAAGAGACAATGTATCACCTTTTCAATGTGATTCTATAAACTGAACGTATTCCACATAAGTTTAAAGAGACAATGCATCACCTTTTCAATGTAATTCTATAAACTGAACGTATTCCACATAAGTTAAAGAGACAATGCACCACCTTTTCAATGTAATTTTATAAACTGAACGTATTCCACATAAGTTTAAAGAGACAATGTATCACCTTTTCAATGTAATTCTATAAACTGAACGTATTCCACATAAGTTTAAAGAGACAATGTATCACCTTTTCAATGTAATTCTACAAACTGAACGTATTCCACATAAGTTTAAAGAGACAATGTATCACCTTTTCAATGTAATTCTATAAACTGAACGTATTCCACATAAGTTTAAAGAGACAATGCATAACCTTTTCAATGTAATTCTATAAACTGAACGTATTCCACATAAGTTTAAAGAGACAATGTATCACCTTTTCAATGTAATTCTATAAACTGAACGTATTCCACATAAGTTTAAAGAGACAATGTATCACCTTTTCAATGTAATTCTATAAACTGAACGTATTCCACATAAGTTTAAAGAGACAATGTATCACCTTTTCAATGTAATTCTATAAACTGAACGTATTCCACATAAGTTTAAAGAGACAATGCATCACCTTTTCAATGTAATTCTATAAACTGAACGTATTCCACATAAGTTTAAAGAGACAATGTATCACCTTTTCAATGTAATTCTATAAACTGAACGTATTCCACATAAGTTTAAAGAGACAATGTATCACCTTTTCAATGTAATTCTATGAACTGAACGTATTCCACATAAGTTTAAAGAGACAATGCACCACCTTTTCAATGTAATTTTATAAACTGAACGTATTCCACATAAGTTTAAAGAGACAATGTATCACCTTTTCAATGTAATTCTATAAACTGAACGTATTCCACATAAGTTTAAAGAGACAATGTTTCACCTTTTCAATGTAATTCTATAAACTGAACGTATTCCACATAAGTTTAAAGAGACAATGTATCACCTTTTCAATGTAATTCTATAAACTGAACGTATTCTACATAAGTTTAAAGAGACAATGCATAACCTTTTCAATGTAATTCTATAAACTGAACGTATTCCACATAAGTTTAAAGAGACAATGTATCACCTTTTCAATGTAATTCTATAAACTGAACGTATTCCACATAAGTTTAAAGAGACAATGTATCACCTTTTCAATGTAATTCTATAAACTGAACGTATTCCACATAAGTTTAAAGAGACAATGTATCACCTTTTCAATGTGATTCTATAAACTGAACGTATTCCACATAAGTTTAAAGAGACAATGCATCACCTTTTCAATGTAATTCTATAAACTGAACGTATTCCACATAAGTTAAAGAGACAATGCACCACCTTTTCAATGTAATTTTATAAACTGAACGTATTCCACATAAGTTTAAAGAGACAATGTATCACCTTTTCAATGTAATTCTATAAACTGAACGTATTCCACATAAGTTTAAAGAGACAATGTATCACCTTTTCAATGTAATTCTACAAACTGAACGTATTCCACATAAGTTTAAAGAGACAATGTATCACCTTTTCAATGTAATTCTATAAACTGAACGTATTCCACATAAGTTTAAAGAGACAATGCATAACCTTTTCAATGTAATTCTATAAACTGAACGTATTCCACATAAGTTTAAAGAGACAATGTATCACCTTTTCAATGTAATTCTATAAACTGAACGTATTCCACATAAGTTTAAAGAGACAATGTATCACCTTTTCAATGTAATTCTATAAACTGAACGTATTCCACATAAGTTTAAAGAGACAATGTATCACCTTTTCAATGTAATTCTATAAACTGAACGTATTCCACATAAGTTTAAAGAGACAATGCATCACCTTTTCAATGTAATTCTATAAACTGAACGTATTCCACATAAGTTTAAAGAGACAATGTATCACCTTTTCAATGTAATTCTATAAACTGAACGTATTCCACATAAGTTTAAAGAGACAATGTATCACCTTTTCAATGTAATTCTATGAACTGAACGTATTCCACATAAGTTTAAAGAGACAATGTATCACCTTTTCAATGTAATTCTATAAACTGAACGTATTCCACATAAGTTTTAAGAGACAATGTATCACCTTTTCAATGTAATTCTATAAACTGAACGTATTCCACATAAGTTTAAAGAGACAATGCACCACCTTTTCAATGTAATTCTATAAACTGAACGTATTCCACATAAGTTTAAAGAGACAATGCACCACCTTTTCAATGTAATTCTATAAACTGAACGTATTCCACATAAGTTTAAAGAGACAATGCACCACCTTTTCAATGTAATTCTATAAACTGAACGTATTCCACATAAGTTTAAAGAGACAATGCATAACCTTTTCAATGTAATTCTATAAACTGAACGTATTCCACATAAGTTTAAAGAGACAATGCATCACCTTTTCAATGTAATTCTATAAACTGAACGTATTCCACATAAGTTTAAAGAGACAATGTATCACCTTTTCAATGTAATTCTATAAACTGAACGTATTCCACATAAGTTTAAAGAGACAATGCACCACCTTTTCAATGTAATTCTATAAACTGAACGTATTCCACATAAGTTTAAAGAGACAATATATCACCTTTTCAATGTAATTCTATAAACTGAACGTATTCCACATAAGTTTAAAGAGACAATGCATCACCTTTTCAATGTAATTCTATAAACTGAACGTATTCCACATAAGTTTAAAGAGACAATGCATAACCTTTTCAATGTAATTCTATAGACTGAACGTATTCCACATAAGTTTAAAGAGACAATGCATCATATTTAGGAATCACAGTATTTTGAAGGTTTATGTGCTTTTGGTATTCATGTCTAATAGGAAATAGTTTAAAGATGCAGAAAAAGAAGCAAACCACCAAGAAGGTGGTGTAATGACGTGTGTTACTGGACTTCCGGGTCAATCAGTCAGCTAAATAAAGTAGTTGGAGAACATTTATGATACACGATAGAAAAAACGTTTTATGTTGATGTATTTCATGTTCTAATTTCTCAACGAATAAACAACAACACAACACCAATATAAGAACTACTCTAGAAATGCGAGTAAAAGCGACCAACAACATATAATTTCTATTTAAAATCTTGAAACAAAGAACCAAGCGTCATATTCAACCAGTGGGCACAACCTTGCAGTGATCATTTCTTAGGTGGCCAGCCTATATGGTGATTGGTTTAAAACATAAGAGAAAGACTATTTTGTAATAATTTACATTTTTGTGAAATAATAAATAAGTTATTCGATCTTACCATAATAAATGGCAGCTAAATATTTTAAATAAGTAAAACGAATTCCATTTGTTTAATGTATTCATTTAAAACTGTACCAATTCAATGCAAGGAAATTACATTAAAATATTAAAAAATGAAAATAGGTTTAAAAATCGATGATATGGCAGAATTCTTTTTGTAATAGTTTATTCAATATTGGAATAATTCATTTTAAAATGTACATGTTTAACACCTAGCGTGATAAAAATATCTTTCAGTCCCTTAGCGATCGAACGATCTTATTTTCTTTGAATATAGCGTGGAAAGTGATAACATATGAACAAGCGAAAGTACAAGCGTATTTTTATAGATTTGATGTGAAAAGGATAATAGAAAATGCTAACGGTAAAAATAGGTCATTTAAAATTATTTGTATTTTAAGAATTTACGTAAATGAAAATAAAATTGAATTTTAGCAAAAGCTGCAAAAAAATGTCCCACACCACCCACACGTCAAAATAGATAACGTTTTGTGCTGCTGTAGCATCAGACTGAAGCAGACAACGTAATTGAAACCGACAGTACTATCACTTATTAAGTAACAGTTTTAAATGGATACAGAAATACGTGTTTCTTATAGGAATACACTAGGATTCTACAAATCTATGAGTGTCGGAGTAATCACACTTAAAAGAGGAGCATCGATTTAGATGGATATTCATTGTGAATGTAGTATGTGCTTCCAAACAATGGGTTGATGCAAAGAAGTTACCCTTATGTACTGAAGGTATAACTGCTGGTTTAGTCGTGGTAGCATAATCGATGCTGTGACAGGTGGTCAAATTGACATCAAGAAAGAACAAAAGATAAATTAAATAATTTTTACCGGAAGTGAACAAAACTTCCTTTTTTTGCACAACAGAGTACGTTCAGAAACAATCGGGATTATTCTAAAGACCATCTGTATATACGCCACTGGTCTGAAAAGTGACGGGACTTCCAAATAGCAAACTGCATGAGTAGCCCCCTAAAGGAACTCCTCTCAAGTCATGCATATTCTCTTTTCTACGTTCTTTTTATAGACGACTGGAAGAGTTCTTCTGGGATGCCTTTAAGTTAGTTCGTTACGACCTTTTCGATGTGCTATGTATCTTCAAAACAGGTCTTACGTTTGCAGAAAAGAATAAAGTTCATCAAGAATATCAAGTGATTGATGAGGCTGGTCAAGTATTGCGTATTTTTCTTGGCCAAGAACTGTTGGATGCTCAAAGTGTTTTGAGTAGGTGTATTGTCGAAAAAAGTCAATGGTTGACGAAAGCTAATATTGTAGTTATATACTCCAAATATATCCAAAAGTTAGATCATAACGCACTCTGCTGATACTTCCTTCGCCCAAAGCTCACGCAGCACATCATCGTTCTGTTACTTTTCAGACACACGGCGCATATAAATGTATATACTGTGTGTGTATTTAGGCAGCATTATTTAATCTAAGCAAACATTGTTAAACATAAACTATGGTCACTTAAATTACAAGAGCGAATGCCCCAATCGCTACAAAATAGTAATTATTAAAAAAAACTATTAAACCGTGCAAGGTACTCTCCTCCACCAAAGAACACTATCCATTGAATAAACAATATGAAACAAGTCCTTATTAACAACGAATTACCTAATTATATCGTTGATAAACAAATAAGATTAATGATTCAAAACTTAACAATTGCCACTCCAAATAATAATAATGTCTATAATTATAACTCAAACTATATTAACCTATAGTATTGGAATATAATGAAACCAAACTTGCGATTAGAAGAAAAAGCCATGAAAAATATTGTACACCAATACATATCTCCAATTGACAATAACAATATAATTAGAATAATCATTTACTACAATAACTTTAGGAATAAAAATCTTGTAGTAAAAAAACGACATCTCCCTAACCCATATAACATTAGAAAAATGTTACTTATAAGTTCAGATGCCTTTTGGGAGAATGCAACTCCCGAAATAATAATAATAATAATCATAATAATAATAATAATAATCATAATAATAATAATAATAATAATAGCTATATTGGTGTTACTACAATTACCCTCTCTCGCCGACCCACCATGCCCCCTTGTAAATTCTAGCTCAATTATCCAACATTTAGAAAAACATAACTGCCCTGATCTGATTTATGACAAATTTTAGTTAATAACATGAAAATAATACATTCTGAAACCAACTTTAAAAAAATTAAAATACTCGAAGCTATCTTTATTAAAACACCTACAAAAAATAACATTAGGAATCCATGAACGAAATTTTAAAAAAGCTTAACGTAATACAATTCATCTTGTGACGCTCATTCTGGCGTCCCGGAATTTTAATTGTTAACGTTTCTCCTGGAACTGCACTGGTTCGTTCTTCTGATGCTTAACTTGCTTCACGTGCACGTTCTCGGTTGTTTCTTGAAATTTTTCCTTTTTTTCAACTTTTTTATTCGTTTGTCTTTATTACCTGAAGATGATTTTACAAAGAATCGAAAGCGTAAGTGATACATGTGGAACATTCATATTTTTTTTTTATTTTGACACAAACATAGCATTAGAAAAATTGAAATAATTAAACGGTATAATTAGGCAGAGACATTCTGTTATGTTTAACGACGTTTGCTTATATATATATATATATATATATATATATATATATATATATATATATATATATATATATTCAATATGAGATATGAGACTAAATGTATACTTTTAGAGAATTGAACCTATAGTGAAATGATTAAAGCTCTATATAAGGGATAGAGCAATTATAAAGATAAATGAAGGAAGAGAGATAAAGATGTGCGGATGACAAATCTATTTCATCTTCTATTGTTCAATGCAAGGTGTACTCGATAAAAAACATGTTTATTTTTCTTTTCTTTTTTCAAGCTTTTCAAAGATTAAAATCTTATTATCAGAGCAATTACATCGATGGATAAGTTGACAAGGTAATAGCGAACATTCAAAATTTGAAATAATTGAAACAATGATATAAAGTACTGGAAAGTTAATGAGCGTGTGTAAAAAGGTATGTCCAGTTAGTAAAATGTCCGGTGACAACATGTCCAGTGAAGAAAGATTTAAAGATAGAGAGATAAGAGAGTTCACTGCTGAGATTTCGTGGAGACTGCGTCAGATATGGTCAAACTGTTATGAATACAGAAAGAAATAATTCAACAGAATGAGGCTTTGTTTACTATAGACAAAAAAAGGCTTTGTTACGAAGTAAGCTGGATAATAAGGGTCATTTAAAAATACTTATGTGGACCGCGAGTAATAATATATATATATATATATATATATATATATGGGAAAGTAAAAAGGAAAGCCCAAAACAATATTATTTATGTATTCATCAACGTTTTGTCTTTATTGTAGACTTCCTCAGGAAGATTCAGAAAAAAATCATACAGTCATTAATTTTAATTTGCCTGAAAATGTTTGACTGCCAGCTGTGGATGAAAAAGGCTGAACTGAAAAAAGGTGATTTAGGTTAACTCATTAGCAGCTTTCACAGTTGAAGGGTAAATAGCAAAAACGGTGACGAATGAGCTGTTACTCCATTTCCCCTTTTTTCATCTTAATTCATCCTGAGGAAGTCTACAATAAAGACGAAACGTTGATGAATACATAAATAATATAGTTTTTTGCTTTCCTGTTTCATTTTCCATTAAGTCGGATCATTTTATCCACATTTATATATATATATATATATATATATATATATATGTGTGTGTGTGTGTGTGTGTGTTTAAAATTACTTTTTTTCTGCCTTTATCTAGATAAATCAGAGTCCGTACTGAC
Organism: Sepiola atlantica; assembly: GCA_963556195.1. NCBI lineage: Eukaryota > Metazoa > Mollusca > Cephalopoda > Sepiida > Sepiolidae > Sepiola > Sepiola atlantica. The sequence continues at coordinate 36,060,936 of OY744547.1, forward strand.
AATTTCCAACCAAATTTATTTGATTGCGACACTTATATGAGACCGATGAGTAACACAATCTGTCGCGAATGTTAAATATCAAGATAAAACAATATTTCGAAAAAAAAAAGGTCCCATGCAGAGAAAGCTAGGATAATGTGCATCGTTTGTCGGACCGAAAACTTATCAAAAATATCCTTTGAGAAAAGAAACAAACTCGCGAGGAAAATGTGTCAATGCGTCGACATTAAAATGAACACGCAAAAAATATTTGAGAAATAATTGATCGGACATAAGAATTCTTAATATCGTAAATAACAAAATCAACCGAGATTCATCTATATGAATAAAAAAGGATGCCGAAAGAAAATGATTATACTGTATTCCTGTTTACAGAAGGCATAGGGTCTGAAATGCGCGCAACAGGTAAACACAATAACATCTATGATGATATTTATTTGTCATAATGTATCATAATTATTATGGCAATAAACATATCATATATTCATATTACTGAACAGATTAGAGTAAAAACATAAATGATTAAAAAAAATAACTGCAACTATATGGTCTGTTTATTGCCATCGAAATGTTCTTGTCCATATATATATGTATATATATATATATATATATATATATATATATATATATATGCTCTGTTGTTACTAATTGACAATCATCGAGCTGAATCTTTTTAAGAGACTGCAAAGTAAATAAGGCACTGATAGTATATGCTAATACATATATTGTCATAATTGATTATATATATATATATATATATATATATATATATATATATATATATATAAGTATAAGGGTATACTAAAAAAAGAATAAAAGGGAAATACCAACAGAGTACTCAATTAAATAAAATTAAGAGCGTAATATTTTTATTTTATTTATAAATACAGATTTTAATCAGGCATGTGGACCAGTCGTTTCTGACAAGAAAAAGGTTGAATCCCCAATACCGTCTTCGTCAACACTGTCTGAAATGGTAAAATGATGGAATTTCTTCAAAAAACAGTCTTTACCCGTTATGACACGCTATGCACAAAGAATGTGAAATGAAGAGGCGGTGAGACGCTTAAACCGGAGAAATAGCCGTTATGTAAGAGATTCTATATTTAGAAATGAGGAAAAGAAGGAGAAAGAAAGAGAAATTAAAATAAGAGAAAATTAAGAGAAATATCAAATAAAATGAAATAAAATATAAAAATAAAAATTTAAAAAAATAAATAAAAAACATTTTTTTAAAGTAAAAAATAAAAATAATAAAAAATATATATACAAAATATGAAAATATATATATAAAAAATCCTATGGTTAAAGGTACGTAACTCTATTTAATTAAATTATCTAAAAATGGGAGGTAACTATTTATTATATATATATATATATATATATATATATATATATATATATATATATATATATATATATATACATTTCTACGATGGTTTCAATTAATAAATCAATCAAGAAAGTAAGTAAATCAAAAAAAGTAATCACGTTATCTATTATATTATATTATATTACCATGTCCAACGTACACGTTGTTTTATATATATATATATATATATATATATATATATATATATATATATATATATTTATTATGTATATAAATACATTCTTTTCATGCGCGCACGCGTATTTGTATACGTACGTGTACTTGTACACAAGTGCGGGTGCAATAAACAGTATAAAAACTGGATAAGGCTATCTATATATATATTTTATAAAAATTATAAAAATTATAAAAAATTATAAAAAATCATAAAAATTAAAAATATGAAAATTAAAAAATTTTTAATCTATAAGATTAAAAAAAATTTAAATCTAAAAAATTTAAACTATAAAAATTATAAAAATTAAAAAAATTAAAAAAAAATTAGAAAATTTAAAAATTTGTTAAAAATTTTAAAATATAAAAAATTAAAATCTCCCAAAACTTTCAAAATTTCATTTAAAACAAATTATTATATTATTTGATATTAAAAAAAATTATATTATTTCCAATTAAAAAATATAAAAGTTAATTAGAATATAAAAATTAAGAAAAAATATTATATCCTAGTAGCTGACCTAACCATGCAGCCTATAAAAAGTTACATCACCATAGAACAAAGCACGGCAGTCGACACCGAATGTTCATGCCAAAATAAAAATTCTTGCCCTCTCGAGGGAAATTGTAAAGTTGACTCAGTTGTATACAAAGCTGTGGTTACGAGTCAAACTGATAATAGTACAGATGTATACCACGGCATGACACAACGTTCCTTCAAACAAAGGTATTATTCACACCTATACTCCTTTAGAAACAAAGATCGCGCGAACATATCATTAGCTAAACGAATTTGGGAACTAAAAAAAGAAGGAACCCCTTTTTCTATAAATTGGAAAATCATAGAGAGAAACCCATTTATTCACCTATATCTAAAGTTTGCAGTTTGTTCCATATTTTTAAGGCCATCATGAACCCAAGCACCAGATGTCTAAATGTGCGCGATGAGGTTTTTAAGGGTTGTGTACATCGTAAACAAGCACTCCTTATTTATTGGATGGATCGAGTGACTTAAGCCTACCCAGTGCCCCCCCCTTATATTGATTTTTCAGACTCTTATATACTTCAACTGCACACTTCTCTTTTACGAACCTGATAACAGTTCATTTTTCTTTTTTCCAATGTTCCCTTTTCTCCTTCGAGTCCCTTCTACCATCCCCTTTCTCACCACCTACTTTAAACATTTTAAATTTAATTTTCTGAATTTTTATTTTTATTTTTGATTTGATTTTTTATTTTATTTTATTTTATTTTATGTTTCTATTTTTCTATTTTTCTAATTTTTCTAATTTTTCTGATTTTGGTATTTAAAGAAATCTTTTGAAATTTTAGAAATTTTTATATTTTAAAATTTTTTATATTTTTTAATTTTGAAATCTTGCATTTTTGAGTTTGCAAATTTAAATTTGAATTTATATTTAAATTCATGATATTTTTATTTTAAAGGATATAATATTTTTTCTTAATTTTTATATTCCCTCTTATTAGCTTTTATATTTTTTAATTGGAAATGATATAAATTTTTTTAATTGAAAATAATATAATATTTTGTTTTCAATGAAATTGTGAAAGTTTTGGGAGATTTTAACTTTTGAATTTTTTGAAGTTTTAGGGATTTTAAAATATTTTTTCATTTTTAATTCTTTTGATTTTCTTGGATTGTATATATTTTTTATATTTTTTATATTTTCTATTTTTTATTATTTTTTAGATATGTTTTATATTTTTTATAATTTTTTATATTTTAAAATTTTTTGAAATTTTTGAAATTTTCTAAAATTTTTTAATATTTTAAAATTTTTATAATTTTTATAGTTTAAATTTTTTAGATTAACATTTTAAAAAAAATTTTAGATTAAAAATTTTTTAATTTTTATATTTTTAAGTTTTATAATTTTTTATAATTTTTTATAATTTTTATAATTTTTATAAAATATATATATAGATAGCCGTATCCAGTTTTTACACTCTGTTTATTGCACCCGCACTTGTATAAAATACACGTACGTATACAAATACGCGTGTGCGCGCGTGCATGAAAAATATATTTATATATATAATATATATATATATATATATATATATATATATATATATATATATATATATATATATATAAAACAACGTGTACGTTGGACATGGTAATATAATATAATATAATATATAACGTGATTACCTTTTTTGATTTACTTACTTTCTTGATTTATTTATTAATTGAAACCATCGTAGAAATGTATATATATATATATATATATATATATATATATATATATATATATAATAATAATAATAAATAGTTACCTCCCTTTTTTAGATAATTTAATTAAATAGAGTTACGTACCTTTAACCATAAGATTTTTTATATATATTTTCATATTTTATATATTTTTTATTTTTATTTTTTTTAATTTATTTTTTTAAAAATTTATTTAAAAAAATTTTTTTTATTTTTATTTTTATATTTTATTTTATTTTATTTCATTTTGAGTTTCTCTTAATTTTCTCTTATTTTAATTTCTCTTTCTTTCTCCTTCTTTTCCTCACTTCTAAATATAGAATCTCTTACATAACGGCTATTTCTCAGGTTTAAGCGTCTCACCGCCTCTTCATTTCTAATTCTTTGTGCATTTGGGAAATTTTAGAAAATTCTAAAAAAATTTAAAATTTTAAACATATATAAAATATTAAAAAATATAAAAAATATATAAAAAATAATAAAAAAATATAAAAAATATATAAAATCCAAGAAAATCAAAAAATCCAATCAAAATTATAATAACGGGTAAAGACTGTTTTTTTAAGAAATTCCATCATTTTACCATTTCAGACAGTGCTGACGAAGACGGAATTGGGGATACAACCTTTTTCTTGTCAGAAACCACTGGTCTACATGTCTGATTAAAATCTGTATATATATATATATATATATATATATATATATATATATATATATATATATATATATATATATAGTAATCCAGGTCAAGTGTGTATCCACGTGGTAAAAATCAGGAGAATTATTACTGTGTTTATATAATAGTGCTATATAATAAATAAGGCTATTTATAATAAAAAGTTTTGTTTAAACAAACTGAACATTAATTTTACCCTTTTAATATATATGTATATATTGATTTATATTTTATTTACATTTCCACTGATACATTCAGTTATATGTATCTTTTAAGAGCACATAGTCAAATTGATACCTTAACTATACTACATTTTCTCTTTTTTGATCCCATCCATTGTATATCGTTTCAAAATATATTAAAAATATATTTTGAATTTATTCACGTGACTCTTACCGATAGTAATTTGCTTCATTCCACAAAATGAAAGCATGAAGAATGGACTTGTTTACATCCGGTTGTCGTGATTACTAAAATCTTGACTGAAACATGTTATGAATATGTAACCAAACTATGTTTGTATGAATAAAACTTGTTATTATGATATATATATATATATATATATATATATATATATATATATATATAAAATTGTATGAATTATTTTTATTTATACATAGATTATTAGCTACATATCCTCCTGAATGTTTCTATTACTAAAAAGAATGGTTGTTCGACATCACTTAAATATATAAATTTTCTTCTCAGAAATATTAGTGGAATTCTTAACAAATTCTATTGCTTGTTCAAATATCGCTTTTGTAATTGATAGATAGTATTCCATAATGTCAAACTGGATGAAAGCACACAGGAATTACTAATAAAAATTAGTAATTCATGTGAACCATTTAATTTTGATCCATGGTATTAATCCACTGGTTTAAATTATATGCATTCTTAATTTGTACATTAATCTTTTTTAGTAGTCTTTTACATATCCTTACAATTCAATATGTGGTTGGGTTGATTAATCTAGTAGACGGTTTTGTATTCCAGTTCAGTTTGTGAGCCTTACGTAAGATGTACGCTACGTTTTTCTTAAGTTTCCTGACCCTTTTTCAATTATTTGGAATACGTCGGAAATTCTTTTATTCCCTGTATTTATAATTTTGATTAAGGTGGTGTCATTTGCTTTTCGGGACCTAAAGGTATTTTGTAGTGTATATATATATATATATATATATATATATATATATATATATATATATATATATATATATATATATATATATTAGAACATACCTTTAAGTTCCCAAACCCACTCAATTGCCCAATAACAGAAGAATTCAAATAGAATAACAGTGTATAAACAGAACGAGAAAAAAAGGAAGGAACATTTCACTAAACCTAAGAAATTGAAGGTAAAAGAAAACATACAGCTGTGCTTGCACAGGTATATGGTGGTTCTATAAATGGTCGTTAAAGTTCAAGGGGGATGAAAAGACAGAAGAATGGTAGAATAATCCAAACCTCTACTGGAAAGACTCGAAACTACTGGAAACTTTGGGAGGCGTACCACTACACACATTTTAGAGAAAGCTATCGAGGCTTACCAGCGATAAAGCAATCGTAAACGGTTGTTGCGAGAAGACTAAGTGATTTACAACGGTTATCAAAACAAAGCGGATGATACTGGAAATCTGATGAGACTTGTTGTCGCTTGGTCTCAAGGTAACTATACTTGCTTTTGTTAGTGAGTGATCACTTGTAATAATTCGTGTGAGAACACCTGTTTCATAAGAAATAATGATAAAAGAAGAAAACAATGAGATGACGTCTTGATGTCCGTTGGAAATTTTAATGAAGCGAAAACTGATGACGTCTTGTTTGCAGATGAGTTGTTTTCTGACCGTTCAAACCATCTGTGCTACAAATCCTCTCATATCATAAATGAGGAGAACCATCGGCCATTTTGTTTTTGTTGTAAATGTCTTAAGAATCGGCCATCGTTCAAGCAGAATATAAACCGAATCTTCGGCGCATTCGACCGTTTGTGCAGAAAATACGATTAAAGGGAAGCACTTTTAACGGTATTAGACCCAGTTTTACAATGTCAGTATCGGTTTATTTTATTTTTTATAAAAGTTTTAGCTCTTTCTCTGATTAGCTGTGTCATCTATACGGACCATTATCACAAGATAAAGAACACTAATAGTTTCATAAAATTGGAAAAATAGAGTTTTCTATTGTTTAGACTGTTCATTTGGCATATACCCTAGAGTTTTTTATTACTTTGTCTATAGTACCTAAACTCGGGCGTGCCAGTGTTGTCAAAGTCCGCAGATGTAGCCTATGCGCATCAAGTTAAAGTTTTAATGTTTTTAATTAAGGATATTTGTTACATATAAATGTTATGTGTATTTCTAAAATTAAGGAATTAATGATGTGTTTGATTTCTTCATCTATATATTGAGGACTGCAGCACGTATTAGAGCACGATCATGCTTTGAGTTTGAACAGGCCAAAATCACCATACACGTTCATATATATATATATATATATATATATATATATATATATATATATATATATATATATATATATATATATATATATATATATAAAGTGGTGAACTAAAAGCGAACTTTTAGGAAAGGTAAAACCTATTGTGAAAAGTATACAGCTTAATATACAGGATAGAGCAGATAGATAGGTAGAATGATAAAAAGGATTAGAAAAGCAAAAGGCAGATCTTTTTTCAATTCAGTTGCTCAGAGCAAAGTATATTCCGCAAAAAGGCAATTTATTCAAATTAATTTTTTCCTCAAGCCAGGCTTTTCAAAGATCAAAATTTTATCACTAGAGGAAATCGCTGTGATAGATAAGTTGGCAAAGGCCAAGATTTAATATTTGAAAAAGTAAAATAAAGATTATAGGGAAAAAAACACGAGGCAAAACTCTACCCGAATGCAAGCAAATGTCCCATTGCAAAAAAGTCCGGTGTCAAAAAGTCCAGCGGAGAAAGTGAATTGTGAGTAGGTAGGTCGTTAAAAGGCACGAGAAATGGCATGAGAGGATGCAAAGTTAAACTCCAAAAACCGCATCTTCAGGTGCGGCGAAGATAGATAGAATCCAGACGGTAAAAGATCCAATAGAAGGTTCGTTCGTGGATGCAACAAGGCTCAGTAAAACGTGAGGTGGGAAATATACGCCATTTATAAAAAAGACTTCGTGGGCCGAAAATCATAAAATAAGTTAAGTTAAGTTAGGACGACGTTAAGATTGGATAGTATAGTCCAACAGCACATTCCGAGTAAGATCAGGAACGGAACCTTCCGGTTAACGGACGTTCAAAATAACACATACGGATCTTCCATTACAGACCATTTACTTAAAGACCCGCCGTGCGCTAGGAATTTTAGCATGGACTCTTTCACCATTCTCAGTCATGATCACTCATTATACCATCTAAAAATCTCGGAGACGATCCACGTTCGTCTTAAACGTCCCTTCTCTTGTAAGCAAAGGGACTGTCTATTGGGACTAGATGTGATCAGTCTCTAAGATTCATCCTCCATTGTACATATAACATAACGCTATTCTATTTTCTGTACTCTCTCTTTTCACCTTGTTTTTTTAATCCCTCGTTTTTCTTTTAAATCCGTCGATACAATCTTTGTTAAGAGAAAGCGAAACCGGTCGGCTGGCATTTTTTTTTGATTAACTTTTAATCATGAACGATAGAATTCGTCCTCCCTTCATGCTTGCGATAATAACATTTTGTTCTCCCCCAAAAATCATGAAATATATATATATATATATATATATATATATATATATATATATATATATATATATATATATATATATATATGTATGTGTGTGTGTGTGTGTGTGTGTGTATGGTTGTTCATGTGTAGACGAAACAGTCCGTAAAGATTTTATTGGAATTTAACATTCTATCTTGTATTTATTTATGCTCTTTGTACAAAAATTAACATTCATTGACCTTGAATGTTTTACTATTAAAAATAAATATATACATAAACATACATATATACATATATGTGTATATATATAAAAAAAATATTATACACAGATACATACCCCCAATTGAAAATAACAATAGAATTAGACTCATTATTTACTATAAGAATTCAAAACCCAAAATCTTGTAATAAAAAAACTATTCTTCCCGAATTAAAAACTACTAGAAAGAACCAATGTTATTTATAAGTTTAAATGCCCTTTGGGTGAATGTAACTCCCATAATAATAATAAAGCTAATAGCTACATTGGTTTTACAAGCACACCCCTATCTCGCTGCATCAGTATGCATCTTGTAAACTCTAACTCAATTTACACACATCTACAAAAATATAACTGATTTAAGACAAATTCTAGTTAATAACCCTGAAATTATACATTCAGAAACCAATTATTTAAAAATAAAAATACTCGAAGCTATCAACATAAAAACACAACAACCTAAAATTAATAACATCACGTATGAAACTAGTGGTAACATTTTGAAAGACGAATTTGTTCTGTGAGGCCATCCAGCGTTGCTGAATTTAAAATCGCCAACGATGGGGAAAACGTTCTATGCGTGTTTCTCCATCGTCTTTTAAAAATCCTCTTCTATCTTCGACTTTTTTGTTCATTTGCTTTTGACATCTGAGGATGATTCACGAAGAATCAAAAACGTTCGTGAAACCGGTGAAACCTATGGATAATGTATTAATTTTTATTATTTTAATACAAACAAGGCCATCAGAAAAATTGAAAAAATGAAAAAATAAAAAAGGTATAATTAAACAGACGAATTCTGTTTTTTAACAATGTTTATATATATATATATATATATATATATATATATATATATATATATATATATATATATAAAATTATTTTTAATATTAAATTTTTTTTTTAAATACTTACGACGTCGTTTCGAGCTAATGGCTCTCATCAGCGCATGGAAATAACAATCTCAGACGGTCATAGGGCACGGATAATGTACACAGATACATTTTAGAATCTGTAGGCGTTCACTTAGTCCTATTAGGCCACGAGGGATTGTCACATAATAACGAGAAATTAAGCGGCGAGTGTTGGCACCTAAGCATTCGATAGCACTCAACGACAAGATCGGAGCATTGCACTGAAGCTTTAAAGTAAATGTTTACTTTTAATTTTTTAAACAGTGCTCAACTTTCAATTTTACTTTGAAGGGGGTTATAATAATAATAATAATAATAATAATAATAATAATAATAATAATAATAATAATATATATATATATATATATATATATATATATATAAATACAGATTTTAATCAGACATGGACCAGTGGTTTCTGACAAGAAAAAGGTTGAATCCCCAATTCCGTCTTCATCAGCACTGTCTGAAATGGTAAAATGATGGAATTTCTTCAAAAAAACAGTTTTTACCTGTTATGAAACGCTATGCACAAAGAATTTGAAATGAAGAGGCAGTGAGACGCTTAAACCGGAAAAATAGCCGTTATGTAAGAGATTCTATATTTAGAAGTGAGGGAAAGGAGAAAGAAAGAGAAGGGAACATAAAAATAAAAATAGAGAAAGTTTAAGCGTCTCACCGCCTCTTCATTTCAAATTATTTGTGCATAGCGTTTCATAACGGGTAAAAACTGTTTTGTGAATAATTTCCATCATTTTACCATTTCAGACAGTGCTGATGAAGACGGAATTGGGGATTAATCCTTTTTCTTGTCAGAAACCACTGGTCCATGTCTGATTAAAATCTGTATTTATAAATAAATAAATATTACGCTCTTAATTTAATTTAATTGAGCACTCTGCTGGTATTTCCCTTTTATTCTTTTTTGAGTATACCCTTATACTTTATATATATATATATATATATATATATATATATATATATATATATATACTTATTATAAAAATTTCATAAAATCGGAAGTTTCTGAATGTTTACTTAAGAAATCCATTATAGCTTTCCTCCTTTGTATGAAACTAAATATAGCTCACATTTACGACTTACGTTTATCAGTTGTATTGAAAAAGTCATAATGATCGATTAATTAGTTTATGAGTGAATCCTGTACATAAAAATATGCAAACATATACATATACCTAACTTTAGATTTATATATATATATAATGTGATTTATATATATATATAACGTGAGCTATATTTAGTTTCATACAAAGGAGGAAAGCTATAATGGATTTCTTAAGTAAACATTCAGATACTTCCGATTTTATGAAATTTTTATAATAAGTATTATATATACATGAGGAAATATTGCCTAATTTTCAGTTTCTTTAGAGTATTTTAATGGGTTTTCAGCAGGTATAATGTAGGCACAACTTCACATTTGAAAATTTAACTATTTCAGATTTGCATTTACGTTTATCTAACGTCATTATATACCAATTAAGCATGATTTATCTATAGTCATTATATACCAATTTAGCATGATTTATCTATAGTCATTATATACCAATTAAGCATGATTTATCTATAGTCATTATATACCAATTTAGCATGATTTATCTATAGTCATTATATACCAATTTAGCATGATTTATCTATAGTCATTATATACCAATTAAGCATGATTTATCTATAGTCATTATATACCAATTAAGCATGATTTATCTATAGTCATTATATACCAATTAAGCATGATTTATCTATAGTCATCATATACATGATTCTCTGAATTACAATTTCTATTTAAGACCTCTTAAGCTTAAGCCTTACATTCTAGAAATTTTCTAGAATGAATATCATGTAATGATATCTGATCAAAATTAAGAATAAAGATTCTAGACATACGTTTTAGTATCATTATATTTTGATTTTAGTCTTTGCAAACGAGCATCAAATTAGTGCAAAATTGTTCTGTTCGGCGAATTAATTGTACGCGCCCTGGCACAGATATTCTTCCAGTATGCACATGCCATTTACTTTTAAATTTATATATATATATATATATATATATATATATATATATATATATATATATATATATATATGAAAGTATCATAGCAGTTACGGTTTAATTCGTTATGTAAACAAATGCGTGAAGGAATATCGAAGTAAAATAAATAGTTGAACAAATGAATAAATGAACGTTTTCCAAAAGAATGTACGCTGTCTTTATGAAAAGGTGATCGCACATTTTAATAATTAAATACTAAATGTTAATTTGCAGCTGAACAACATTTTGTCGCTGTCGTGGTAATTTGTCGAAAGGCCGAAACAATGCAAGGCCATTTAAGATAAAGAGAACATCTGATAGATTTTCTTATTTACTGCTTTTTAACGTTGCAATTTTACTCAACTTTAATGTCTGTTTCTTCCTTTCCATATGTGTTTCTTCTTTCTTCCTTCCTTCGCCTTTTAAGTCTAAATGTTCAATGTTGCAAAATGGTCATTATTTGTTGGCGTTCATGTTTACCGCGACACGCATCTATATTACTCATTAGTATCATTTGAAAGCGATTCTTCGCCATAATTCGAAAGCCTACAATCCGGTTGCCATGTCAACATTTAATGTAACCAATCCAGCCATTGGCTCGGCATATATCATGCTAGTTTATCAATAGGTCACGTGTAACGTATCGCAAAATACTTACCAATGACGCTTAATTGTATTACTCTTTAGTAGATTTCTTTTTCACCTTATTGCCTGAGAGAAATCACCTCTAGATCTCTATAAGAAATAAAACGAGGCATTCACCGCCTTCCGCCTCGTTCTCATGGAAAAAAGAATGTTTGAAATATGTAATGTCAATATGAATCAGACAGATGTATGCATGTCTGTTAACTTTTTATTTAGGCTATTATAGTAAATTGCAACTGTGCCTAAAAGAAGGACCGCGAACTATTGACTATAAAATATAATAGTATATATTGGTTTAATAGCAATGAATGGATGGAGTGAGTGAGACTTGTAAAGGTTTGACGAGCGCAAACAGAAACTGACAGAAGACGAAACCACGGTTGATCTCTAGCCAGTCGCTTTCTGCCAGATCAAGAACCGGATCAATTAAATAACATTTTGGACACCCACCTATTACCAAGCTGTCATACTAGTTCTGACATATCGCCTACACAATATAATGTGATCACGTCTTTTTCGACATGTCGCCTACGCAACTTCGACTAGCAACGCCTCCTTCCAGTTGAATATTGTTTATTTAGCAAACGTGTGTATTTTTTTAACTTTCTGCAGGGGGTATCTTTGCTCGGCTTTAGCCATCGGATATAGTTACTGTTTAAGTTATTTCCAGGTTGTAAAGTCATTTCGTAGATTGTGTTTAACACTATTAAACCTAGGAACATGCCATTTTGTAGGAATGATTACGTATCTGTATAGGTTCTAATACAGGAGTTTTATTGTTTCTTGTAACCAGCGTTCTTATTATAAACGTGAAAGAAGTCAGAGAAGAACAGTGACTACATTAACGATTACATAATAGGATATTGCGTTTGTTTAAAGCCTTAAAAAGTAGACAGAACATTAGTTACATTCTGATATTTTTATCAGATTCTCTTTCATTTGATAGAGTCTACTTGTATTACGAAACTGTCGTGAAGTACTGGATATATAGATAATAAGGTTTAACATTTTGGTCTAAACGTTTATATATATATATATATATATATATATAATCCAGATAAAACATCCACAGGGTAGTAATCAACATAATTTAAACCGGGTTTATAAAAAGTGTTCAATATCAAATAGAGCTTTTATATATGATTATTTTTATTTACACAGACATGTACAAAATCTGCGACACTGGCATGTCGATGTTATCGATCAACAGTTATTATGAACTGAGATCTCATCAGGCAGAGTTAAGATCCGATCTTAACATTAGATCATGTTTGGAAATAATGAAATGAGGGAAAAAAGAAGAAGAAGAAGAAGAAGAAGAAGAAGAAAAGAAAATTCAAAATTTGGGAAGTCACGTGGTTGAGACCGTTAAGAATCAAAATGTTAAAATCAAAATCAAAACTTAAATATAAAATATAAAATAAAATAAAATAAAATAAAAAAAGTGAAAAGAGATATAATAAAAAGGGTAGAATAAAAAGATAGATAGAAAGGTAAATAGAAAGATAGATAGGTAGATAGATAGAAAAAGTGAAATCGTCTGTTTATTCAGGCAGAAGTGGTGGAAAGGGGATGTACATGCAACAGAATGTGTCAAAAAACCGTCGAAAGTTTTTTTTTCTCTACTCAGGGCGAACCGCATATTCTCAAATCAAGTTGTAATCCGTGGCAGCATATATGTGTGTGAGCGTGCAGACGAAACTTCCCTTTGTCAAAGATTTTTTGACAAAGGGAAGTTTCTTTTCCCGAAATATTAAATAAATGCTTTTTATAATCATCCGGACATCACACAAACAGCTAACACCACACTTGCTGTTATGTAAGATTTTAAGGAAAAATAAATAGTAAGTCACATTTCGTATTTGATTTATTATTTTTGTTCCTTCCAGCTTACATCTTACCCGGAATTTGCATTGCCCACATCCTTTTAAAAACATACTACTACTATTCCAGCAATGCTTCAAGCAAACTATCATTCTCTCTCTCTCTCTCTCTCTCTCTCTCTCTCTATATATATATATATATATATATATATATATATATGTACATATATATATATATATATATATATATATATGTATATATATATTTAAGAAAGTCAAGTTTAAAGGTTATGACTTTAGTTGTGTCATAAGGAGACAAAACACCTCTTCAATTATATAAATATAAAAATGAAGCATTCCAAATCTCTATGATACAAGTGAAAACTACAGGTTAAAATAAGCTGAATGATTAGGACTTCAATGTTTTGTAATCATGCTTCAAAAATACAACATCGATAAATATTAATGTGTACATATGTGTTCAAAATGTTTAATAATCACATCTTCAGCACAATTTTTTAGCCATTCGTTAAAGATCAAGCTAACAATGGAATTGTAAAAAAGAATACACACACACATGAAACAAACAAACCCTAACCCTAACACACACACATGAAACAAACAAACCCTAACCCTAACACACACACACGAAACAAACAAACCCTAACCCAACACCCAGAATCCCCATCGTCCTTTTTTCATACTTTTACTTTATTTTAGGGAAGGTTATAATAATTGTATTCAAAAGTCAAAATCGTCAAAATAATGGTTTCATTCTTCAAACTAGGTATAAGTTAAATATATAAAAAGTTCGATCAAATATTATATTTGAATAAATGATACTTAATTTCTTCTGAAAACAATAACCTAAACAATAAATGATTTACAACTTTAAAATACATCTGGTGCTGAAATAACACAGAAAACATTATTTTATGTTGCAGGAGATTGATATTCATCCAATAATTTCCAAAACTAACCGCAAACTTGGCAAGCAAACAATTGTTGAACTCTCCCAACATCAAGGGGATAATTCACCTGCAATCGTATACGAAGATTTACTAATTTAATTCTATTTGCTTATAAAACAGGAGAAAAAACTCTAATTAAACTTAGAAATTCATTCGTTAGAATACCCCTCTCCCAAAAGCAGCTACGTTTAGCGTCTTATTATATCGAGTAATGGTCAATTCGTATGAATCAGAATCGTACAACTTTGTTGACCGGCTTGATTCTATAGTCGGCATTATTGCAGGAGGGACCACGTAATGGTTGATAACGTTCTTAAGTGAAGGTGGTAATATAGAAAATATTCTTTATGTATTCATCAATGTTTCGTCTTTATTATAAGACTTCCTCGGGATGATTGTCTGAAGAAAAAAAAGACAAGTACAAAATGTTTGAAACAAGAGGTGATGGCGGGTGTAAGCTTACAATTGGGGCCGCTTATGAAAATATAAATTATGAGATACAAATAGATGGTGGCAGTAGTATATTGAGTTGCCAGTAGAGAGTGTGGAGGATAGTGGCGGTTGGAATTATATGATCATTAGGTAGAGGGAGAGACATTACAATAATTGTGGAAGGAGTGGGGGGTGGACATTATTGATTTTTTTAAAGAAGCCTTAAGATGAGGGAGCGGGAGGGTTAAAATCAGGGTCGTGTAAGGCGGTAGGGGGATGGGTAGAGGGCGACAACAAGATAAAGCGTGGGGATCGTGCCCACATTAGACACATACATATACATATATATATATATTAATATATATATATATATATATATATATATATATATATATATATTAATATATATATAAGCACGCAAACATATACACAATTAAGCGTATACATATATATGCACATATACAGACACAAAACACGCACGTAAAAACGCACCCAATGTATGGAAAACCAAAAAGCAAAAGGAGAATAAATATCATTTATGTCATGACGTGCTTGGGTGATTGACTTAAAATAAAAAGTTTTAAGAATATTAAAAAGTGTGGTTTTGTCCATTATTTTACAATAAATCATAACTGTAGATTGATGACACGAGTAGAGTTTAAGAAAAAGAGACGGATATATGTATTTATTATATATTTATTTAATTATTTATTATTTATTTATTAATTATTTATTTATTTAATTATTCATCAGTATATAAATACATACACATGCACACACATACATGCAAACACATACATATATATACACACATATTTATATATCATAATTTATTAAAACGTTAGTTTAGAGAATGGAAAGTGTAAAATGTTAAAAGATAAAAAAGGAACGGATGTACTTATTTATATTTTTAAATTATTTCAGTGTTTATGTGTCTATCTATTATTCATATACCACTACTTGAAAGGTGCACAGAATATTATAACTTTGGGGAGGCTTATTGCCACTCCAAATCTAGATACGCTCTACATTCGTTGTCAGCGAAAAATAAATGGTAAATGCCTGTTGCGATGACGCAAAATTATTTGAAAAATTATTTAAAGAGGCAGGATGTGTCTGACATCTGAGGAGACTTGTTCTCACTCAGATTTGTTATTGTCAGTGAGAAAGCACTGATACTTACTTATTTGAAATATCATAGTGAGTAGATAATAATAATAACAACAACAACAATAATAATAATAATAATAATAATAATAATAAAATAAAATAAAATAATGATAATAATAATAATGATAATAATAATAATAATAAAATAAAATAATGATAATAATAATAATGATAATAATAATAATAATAATAATGATAATAATAATAATAATAAAATAAAATAATGATAATAATAATAATAATAATAATAATAAAATAAAATAAAATAAAATAAAATAATAATAATAATAATAATAATAATAATAATAATAATAATAATAATAATAATAATAATAATAATAATCATCTCACATTATATGGCTTATATGCACATGCAACGTTTTATAGTTAATGGTCTTTTCAAAGCCAATTGACATAAAAAAAAAACAAATAAATCTATTTATAAAAAAATACATCCATCAACATGGAAGTATTTTTCATCAAGGATGCAATGATTTCATTAGCTAATCCATTTAATGGAAAGAGAAAAAAAGTTACGCCCAAACAAAAAATAATGATACATAAAAAAATAATATTCTCATATGAGAGATCACTAATGATGACATTGAGGATGTTAGAAATGAAACCGGAAATTTGTAGCTTCCTTGTGAGATTTGACCCTATTGCTACCCTATTGAGTCTTCGTTAGAGACACATACACATACACATATATAAAGTTAGGTACATGTATGTCTCTATTTATGTAAAATTATGTATGTGAATATGTTTGTATGTACAACATTCACGAATAAACTAATTAACTGATAATTATGAATTTTTGAAAACAGTTGCTATGCAAATGGGTCGTAATGTACGCTAGATGTAGTTGAATATAGGTTTAGGCAAACAGGTGAAAAAGAGGCAGAAGCCATTCAGAAAATTCAGATACTTACGATTTTTAAAAACTTTTAATAAATATTCACCAAATTTCAGTTTCTTTACATCATTTTAATGGGTTTTAAGGGTACATAATGTGTGTATAACAGCCGATTTGAAAATTCGAATGTATC
Source organism: Sepiola atlantica (assembly GCA_963556195.1). Taxonomy (NCBI): domain Eukaryota; kingdom Metazoa; phylum Mollusca; class Cephalopoda; order Sepiida; family Sepiolidae; genus Sepiola; species Sepiola atlantica. The sequence goes on from OY744547.1 coordinate 36,078,417, forward strand.
AGATTTGCATCGAATCTGACCCATAGTCACTGGACACTAATTCAGCAAGATTTCCTGAATTCCAATTTCATCTGACGCCTTACATTTTAAACATTTTCTAGAATCAAAGTAATGGATTTTGATTAAAATTAAATTAAAGATTCTATAAAGTAAGTTTGGTATCATTATATGTAGATTTTTAATCTTAACGAGTACTTATATATATATATATATTAATATATATATATATATATATATATATATATATATATATATATATATATATATACATATATATATATATATATATATATAAGTATACACATACATAAGTATGAACATATATATATTAATATATATATATATATATATACAAAAAGAATACCTGTCCCATGAAAAGTAAAATGAATTTATCTATATATATATATATATATATATATATATATATATTTACTTCTTTACGCAAAAAAGATATCTGTACAAGATTGCAATTCCCAGATATCTATGCACGCAAATGGCTCAGCAGACTAGATTACTTAACTTCCAGATATGACACGCGGGCACTGGCATCCGTTCGTGCTTACCTATGTTCTTCCCTAAATTTGTTACATACGTAATTGATTGTTGTGATAGGAATCTTATGTGACTGAGTAAATCAGCTATTAGGAGGCAGGCTCTGCCCCAGGTCCTACATAAATGGTTAGGCTGAAATATTCTTTGGGATATTTGACATGCGACCCTTTCAAAGCGCACGTCTACACCTAGACACCCAACACACACACACACACACACATATATATATATATATATATATATATATATATATATATATATATATATATATATATATATATATATAATGTGCTGCATCTTTACAAATGATTGTCGTCTTATTACATTTCCTCGCTGTCAAAATACATCCAGTGCACCTTTTCTAGCACATGTAGAGTCAAACTCTCCATAATATTCAGTATCGGATCAAGATTTATGTATCAGGCAGAACAAGTCTGTGAAATCGCAGATTCCTCAGAAAACTTGAAACACATATAATTCCAGTCTCCATTCCCAGTGATTTTCCCGAATCCCTCAAACCATCACATTTGGATTCCCATACACCAGTGCCGCAAACCAAAGGACGCGTAATGGCATTGCCTATGCACACGACATCACCCAGCACCACTAAACCTATGCCAGAAAAATCCGCCTGGGGTTTGCATAGATTATTCCCTCACAATAAACCAGGCCAGAAAGAACTTATTCCTCTTCAAAGACCATTACGCTCGGGTACTTGAAGAGAGGGGAGATAGAATCAAATTGACACTTACCACCATAAAGAGCTCGAATAGTTAATATTTAAACATTGCTTAAATGAAGCAATATTTATATACAGGATTATTCACTCATGCACTTGCAGCCAATCAGAGCTCAAAGAATGAACTTGCCAATCTGAGTATAATGAAACATTCCAGCATTAATATAAACCGGCTTCATTATGTACTCTTCAATTTATGTCTTTTGTAGGTCAGCTGGTTACACAGTTGAGCAAAACTACTTCATTAAAAAATACCTGCTCAGTCAACTGAGTAACATTGTCACAGGTTGTGTCAACGAATAATCTTAGAATGTGATTTGGAAGATCATTGATGACGATCAGGAAGAGGGTCGGGCCCAGAATGGATTATTGAGGTACGCCGGCGTTGATAATATGTGCTTCAGACTTTTCCCCATCAACAATTACCTTTATAAACTATTAGAGAGATAGGATTTGATGGTTGAGAAGACATTTCCAGATATCCGATAGCTAGCAAGCTTGTGAAGTAAACTTTTCTGCAAAACTCTATCAAAGGCCTTTGATATGTCGAATGCTATTTGCTCTAGAAACGAGCCCCCATCATTGAATTCACTGATACTGTGTGATATTACATCAGTTGTTGTTCTTGATGGACGAAATTTATATTTCGTGTCACTGAGAAGATTGTTTTTGCTGATATGGTTGACAACTTCTTGAATTATCACAGATTCAAACAAGTTACTCATTTACGCACATGGGACTTATGTGTCTGTACTAAGATGCAAACCTATTTCATACTTCATATCTGCTGTTCCTATTTATCGTTTAGTCACTTTTCCGAGTACGCTTTTTCTGATTTTAACATAGAATCACAATTCCTATTTCTGACTACTGATGTCCACGATGGAGTACAATCTACGATATTCAGTCTTATTTTAACGTTAACATTTGCTTCAGCTACTATATTAATGAAGTAAAGCCGATTTAACCCCGTAAATTCAATCACTGTAGGACTACAGAGGCTATAGTATATAATTATATATAATTACAATATGGGCACGTTTCCTGTTGCGTGTTTCCGGAAATTATCAGTCAGTTTCATTCGATTCCAGAATTTTCTACATTAATCAAGACCTGGCTGTTTCTCACAATAAAGTCATACTTAGAGGAAGTCGTAGTAACTTTTACTCACACACAAATATCTACTACCAATTCTCCATCTATCACCGGTTCTTCTCCTTCATTGGATACATTTTCCATCTCAGTTCGTCATTGTTTGTTATTGTACATGCTCCATTACAACTTCACTAAGTTAATACGAATTTCTCCCTTGACCTTATTCTTCCTACTTTTACGACGCTTTTATCAGCTGGCTACAACCTTCTTCGGTATTTTAGAAAGGCAATTGCCTAACACTAAAAGAATGAAATTCAAACATGGCGTCTCCAATTCCTCTATTCAGTAAAACTCCTTCATTTACAAAAAAAGTTCCAACTGCTATAATGTTCCTTTTACAATAATATTTATTTTAACTAACATTTTATTTATTCAAATATAAACCATGTTTATTCATTGATATACAGAACGAATGTCCTCTCAATTTAACTACACTATCGCAGCAGAGATAGGAGTATTGGAATGCATGTCGCTACGACTGAGATTAAAGCTATTCTCGTTATGGAATTACAGTTTCTATTTACACAGTCAGTTTGTCATTCAGCTAATTAATAATCAATGGGGAATCGCTAAAAATGATGTATATTTTAAATTAAAAAATTGGTATCTACACCAAAAATTATCGAACATTTTTGTGAGGAATTTTAATTAAAAATCAAAATCAGTTTTAACTATTTTTCCGATCGTCAATGATTTTGACTTGAATAAATTAGAAACTAACTAATCTATCCTGTTTTACATAAATCTTAAAAAGTATTTGCGTTTTTATCAATGGAGTCTCGGAAAAATACTGATTTATATTTTTAATTAAAATTCTACTCGATAATTTTCTTATTTTTTCATGTAAGTACCTACTTTTGCCTAATCCGTAAGTATACCAAAGAGTTTTCTGTTTTACCTGTTAATATATTTTGAACTGCCATATTTCACTTGCATATTTTTATATAGTTGCACAACTTATTAATTAGAAAACCCATACTTAACACATAAAAATGGCTCCGTCTAGAAGGATCTTTTAAAGAATAAAATTCTTCAATGTCTTCCGTAACGCAAATAACTCATAATTGTTGTTTCTATCCAAACTTTTAAGTATTGTATTTACGACTTACATTTATAATAATATATTTCAGTAGTTAACTAATTTTAAATAAGTTTCATACATATATAAATGTTCCCTATTTCTAGGACATTCTAACTTTTAGAGCATTAACCAACAATTTTTCTACTAACTATAAGTCCAAGTGACAAAGGCACAAAACAACACGTAATCGCCTAAAATGGTACCCCCCACACAAAACAGCCGATTTCCATCCCGTAGATAAAAAACGGTAGACTTTCCCGGAAATAGCGGCTTATTTTACATTGAATTTATATACGAAACTGATCCACACACACATTCAGATTCTTCTGTTTTGGAGTGATTACATTTAAACAGCCTGAAAAAATATCCGCTAAAAATAGTATCAATTTAAAAAAAAAAATAATCTAGATTTTAGCGTGGGGGATTACTTTCCTGTTAAACTTAAAGTTAAATGCACACTCACTTCCTGGGCAGTAAAATCGACACATGTAATCGATTAGAGTTTCCATTTTCTTATTTAGCGGAATAATTAAGGGGGCGGGCATTATTTATAATTTATCCATTTTGGTAAAACCAGAAGAATCCCCAATTCAAAGTCCGAAGTAAACAGTGTTCGGTCAGATTAGGTTCATGATATTAAACTTAATCCGTAATATAACTTCCGGCCAGAGTTTCAGATTCCCTGTATTCGATAATTTCATTTTTCCTATACTTAACTGTTAGCAAATGCTAAAACTATTTTTAACTGCTAGCACGTAATAAATTATGCATAATAGAATACAAGATGCACTAACCCGAAGATGGAGATCATTTCGAAAAAAAACAAAACATTATATTTTCCCCCCCAAAAATCAAATCACATATTTGATAACGTATTTTTCGAAAATAATTTATTTAAAATAATTTATTTAAAATAATTTATTTAAAATAATTTATTTAAAATAATAAGCAAAAATATTTATTTAAAATAATTTATTTAAAATAATAAGCAAAAATATTTATTTAAAATAATTTATTTAAAATAATAAGCAAAAATATTTATTTAAAATAATTTATTTAAAATAATAAGCAAAAATATTTATTTAAAATAATTTATTTAAAATAATAAGCAAAAATATTTATTTAAAATAATTTATTTAAAATAATAAGCAAAAATATTTATTTAAAATAATTTATTTAAAATAATAAGCAAAAATATTTATTTAAAATAATTTATTTAAAATAATAAGCAAAAATATTTTATTATATTTTACGAAAAAAAAATTAAACCACCTATTTTATTGCTATTTTTGTGAAATAAATTAGTTAAAATAAAAGTTATTTTATTCAATTCCTTTTATGCAAAGGAAATTACATGTTTTAAATATTAATACCATTAATTAAAATAGAAACCCTTCTCGGCTGTAAGGTTGGTGTCGTTTGTTGGTTAGGCAGCATATAGAAACTTTTGTGGGACATTTAATGTTAAATGCTTATCGTTAACTATTCATTGTAAGCGACTAATTAAAAAAGTGATATTTTACCCAAAAGTAGAGGATGTTGAGTCACTTATACTTATGTCAACTTCAACCCAGGAATTTGGATGTTTTGTGTTGCTTCACTACATCACGTGCAACTGCCACCCAGACGCGGCTGTCTGATACTGATTCAGATATGAAAGTTAACCAATCGCAGTCTCAACGAAAAACGCTATTGACCCAATGTCTAGATATGACTTTCATCATGTCTTTGATCACTGCGGTCTAGGTGTTCAGTTGACCCCGTCTTCGCTTCTTCCATCTAAAGAAGGTTCAGGTGAAACTTTTCATCACGGATTAACTCAAACGTCTACCCTCCAAGGCTTTCATTTTTCTTTGAGAAAGGGCTTTGTTTATTGCTAATCGCATGAGGTGCCAATACAGAGAATGCCGAGAGTACAGCTCAGACATATCTGGTAAGCCAGAGTGCACTAATCCAAGTGCGCCAGCTTTTCAAACACACACCTGACACCTAGTATTCGGACGTATTGTGTAGACGGATTTCTAGGGTCGAACAAGAACACATATCAAGTTAAAGAGGACGATTGAAATAGTCATTTTAGTCAGTCGGCGAGAGACAAAAAGCAAATAGTTGGTCCTGCATGGCGCTCTCCTCATGGCCACCGTGATAAGCGAATCATAGTTAGACATTCCATTTACTTTGACACAACCAAGCGAGCGGTGACGTGAATACATTTTTATTTGATTTATTCAACGTCATTTGTTGTCAGTCATTGATCCAACTAGATCAAGCCGGAATCCAACATGGTGACCCAGTTCACATGTGGAGGCAAAATATAGACCCTAAGACTATCGTAAAATACATCTCCAATACCTTTCTCTAATGATATGAGCGCGTAAGTGAGACCGACTGGGTTTCAACTTTAAGGGTTGTATGTATTCACCTCTCACAATACTATTAGGGGAATACTAGGGCAACTAGTTTAGGAGAAGGAAACTCTGAAATAATATCAATCCTTCGGCATTTCTTCCGGTCGTCTTTGATTTCTACCTTCTAATTCGTCAAATCAATGACGAGTGAACAGAAATGCATTTGAAGATTGCACAATTATTGCTTCATCGTGAAAGCGATTCTTAGTAAGTATCCATTATTTCTTAAGACAGAAGTAGACCAACAACGCCACCAAGTATTTCGCTATTCCTAAAACTTCAGATTTCCTACTGAACTTCATATTTTTGTATTTATTTGGACTCCGACAAATTTGTCTTTTTTTTCTCGCCATTCTATCGTTTAGTTCCCCGATTGTTTTTGACATTAAAATATTCGACAGAAATATGCGCGAATCAGTTTATTTTTACCGTCTATTGTCACCAACGTGGGAAGCCTTCGTTTAGCTTACCGGATCCATTTTTTGTGTGTGTGTGGGGGGGGGGGGTCATGAATATTAAAAGCTTATAGACAAATACCCGGTTGTCAATATTAATATAACTTGTCGCTGTCAGTTTTTATCTTTTAAAAATTGTTTCATATTAAATACAGCTGGACAAGTCTGGCACAGGGCCAGCGAATTTGTCAACCAAATTATAAATATTTACAAACAAAATTCTATTGATAATTTTGAATAAAAATCTAATTTTATATATCTATATAAATGTAAAGATTAATCAGTGTGTGAATCGGTTGTCAACTTACTGAACGCGTTCTGACTGGCCTACTGATGTTTATTGTTTCAAAAATATGTTTCTATGAACATATAACTGCTATATACTGAATGTATGTCTATTAGCTTTAAATAAATGTTATTTTCCGTTTGGTCGTATAATTGTTGAAATACATTTTGTTCTTCAAAATTTCGGACATGCTTAACAAATGTTAGATCGGCCAAACGTGGAACGGTAGAAAAAAGTGAAATCGCCTCATCGGGGAAGATAAAGATAATTGCTAGATTAATTCACGATTGGGATCGAGTTGAAAACACATATAAAGATGAGCTTTTAGGCCAGAATAGGTAAGAATCTCTCCTTATCTTCACTACAAAGTGTCTGACGTAGTGAGACTCCAAATAAAGGATGAGTGGCGAATCATCTTCGAGTTAGTGTCATTCATTTCGAAGTACGGTTGATTTTTATTCAGACAGCAAAACTGTCAGCTTTTCAAGCAGTGCAACCTAGCAACGGTTCTGGAACTCCATAGACGATCAAGTAACGGCCGCTCATAAAGAACAGATGTGCCGGTATGACGTCTTTGATCGAGCATGGCTACATCCATTATATAACATAACAAGAACAGCCGGACACAAGGCCATCGGATTTGTTAATCAACCTCTGTTGGCACTATTTTTATTATAAATACATAATAATAATTCACCTGTTCCATGTTATTTACCTGTTAAGATATTTGTTTGTTGATGTCTAACGACCTCTCAACCATTATAAGGTCATCTCAGGTGAAGCAGTTTTTTTCAGAATCAAACGGTTTTTACAATGTTTTTTTAAAGGTTCTTCTGTTGGGTTTGACTATTCATTATGTATGAGTGATTCTGTTAAATTTTAGATTTTGATGTTCTTTTTTGCTTCTTTTAGGTTTTCTAAATTATTATTTCGACCATTCTTGTGAAGAGAGTTATTCAAATTATTTGCTTGATAACAAGACAATTAACATTTCTATACAGATTAATTGGTATTTATTACTCGCCAGATGTTTAATTATGTTTGTACATTCTTTAAGGACCCCTATCATTTCGGAAAAAGCTATATTTTCAAATAATCTTTTTCATATTTGGTACTTGTAGAATTTGCTGCACATATGTGCATTTCTTTCTGTCTTATAAATATGTTTTATTGTTAGTCCTCCATTGCAATGGTTAAATCGAGGTAATTTTCTCCCCCAAGCAGATGTATATGGGTCAGTCCTGTGTCGCCGATACGAATACGTGCTAATATGGTGCTTTCCTTCGATCGGTTATCATGTTTGTTTTCTGTTCCGACTATGGGTTGATGTTCATGCAATTTGTTTTGCGAATAGGTGTTCCATATTGCTTGCCATTTTAATTTTATGTTTTCTTAGATTTTCGTTTTAAATATGCATGTGGTATTTTGATATTATTTACATACTGTTAGTTTCATATTACTTCAGTTGACGTTCTCAGAAATCAAAGGTCCCCCCTCTATGGGCCAACACTTGACCTCTATATTATTTATTTACTCCTCTCCAGGAGTTAGGCACAAGGCCAGTTTTATCCTACTCCTACAAGGTAATATGTGACCCAAGATAGGGTCGGGAAAGTGGGGCTTGAAAAGCCAGCGCTCGAGAAGTGAGCACTCTGGCCATTAAACATTGCCTGGGCAACCCCGTCGGCATTCCCCGGTCGGGGCGCTTCAGGCAGTAAACAATAAACTTACTCCTCCCCAAAGAGGGGAGGAAAAGCTTGGGAGGGTGGACCTCCTAGAACTGCACAGGACAAACCCACAGACAGGTGGAATCAAGCCCCGAAGGACAAGACGACACCGGTCTGTAGGGTGCAGTATCCATCGGAACATATACTACACTTACTTCCTAGCCAAAATGCCACTTGACCTCTATATGAGATACGTAGATATACTGTTAAGAATATGACGTTTTGTGCATTGTAAGATCATGTTTCATTCTTATTAAATTTAGTAGTGATTGCTCAACTGACTGACCAGTTGAGCAACAATTATTTATTTCTGAAATATTTGCAAAACTAAATAATACTTGAAAATGTGGCACAAATCCCAAAAAGGGGGAGGAGAGAGTGATCGGTCAATACAAACTATTGCTGTCTAATGTAACTTAGCTAGTTTCATTTATGACCGTCATTAAGAAAAATACCTGAATTATACTTAACATTCAAACTCCATTCACCAAGAAAATACCATAACTATCCTACTTAAAATCCATATGTATAAACAATATGCAACGGGAAGTTTTTGCAATAAAAATTTCATATAGAAAAGAAATGGAATATAGACAATTAGCGGGTACCCGTCGCCCAGCTTTGCCGGGGAAGAATTTTAAAAGAATGAAATAAAATGTGTAAACCGGCGACTGAACACAAACAGGTCACAACGGATAGTTTTAATGTAAAGAAACAAATGTGGATTTTGAATTGTGGAACATCTATGTACCCAAATGAAATGTTTACCTTGGAGTGTAACAAAAATATAGATTGGCACAGTGTAGAAGGATATCTCTTTTTCGTTGGTGTATTTTTAGTCTTATTTTGTTTAATCCCGGGGAAAAGGATGGAGTTGCTTCTATAGAATTTGAACCTAACCGAACTAAACAGACATTTGCCAAACTAAACTTAAAATGTAGTGTAGGGTTATTTTAGTGTTCCCCAAAAAATTGAATAACAAAAAATAACAGTTCGGATCAAATTCTGTACATGATTTTATTTTGTAAAACATTATTTTATTTTGTAAAACATTATTTTATTTTGTAAAACATTATTTTATTTTGTAAATACATAAAACGTTGAATTATTTTTAAATTTTAATTTTTAAGTCTTTTTTTTGTTTAGTTTTTAAGCGAATTTTTAAAAAATATAATTTTATTTAAATAAAATAAAGTCGATACTTAAATTAATTAATCCGTCAAATATAATTTAGGTCACTCCTACCTACTGTGTAATCATTACTTGCGCGAGAGGTGTAGTAAGAGTAGTGGACGGCTTTTTGTCGGCAACATGTAAAAAGTTTGTTTTTTCCTTCACGTTGTAAATTAAAACTTTTTTGTACTTTTATAAATGAGGTGGGAAGAAAATATGTAAGTACTTATGTCACTTACGGGTAATGTATATGTCATCAAATTAAGTCAAAGTTATGAAAATATCAAAGCGTTCAGTGTTATTATGAATGTTGGTTAGTGATCGCTCATTGGCTGGTTTGTGAATTTTGAAACCGGTGTTTCTGTTTTCTTCTTTGATGAATAATAGGTCCGCTACGCTAAGAGATGTTTTGAAGGTTTGTAGGAGCACTTAATTGTTAGCGGAAATATCATTTGCTACCCTCTCTTCGATTAACATAGTTCGGAGAGTCTTACAGGAGCGACTAATAATGATGTTTTTGGAATAACTTGTAAAATAATTTTAATTTTCTGGAAGAACGGTCTAAGTTAGTAAACGACTTAAGTGATGTGTTTCGATGCGTGTGATGCATTATTTTTATAGTCTACTTCGAACTTTTATTTTAGCTCTTTACATCAAGTGGTTTCATGCCTTGTCTGGAGCGATGTTCATGAACTATATTTTGACTAAGGTACGTCAAAGTAGTGCGCAAGACTAGCACTTTTCACTCAACCACCTTTCATCAAAGGTCACAGAAAAGTGTCTTTTACTTTCTTAGCCCTAATGCGCACTTTGGTGCAATGTTTGAGGATCGAATAAGGCCGAAGTGAATAATTGTCTTCCTCCCATAAATCACTTGCATGCGTGTCGACTATACTACTTTTCTAATGACTGCTAGTGGGTTCAAAGTTACATAACGTTCACTCTTATCTAGATTCAGAGCCACCATTAGACGTACATTAATATGTTTCAATTTTAAAAATCACACTTAGTATGCGAACCATGAACCTTTCGATCAACCTGACTAACGACAGCATGACTAACGAAGGAAAGCATGACTTTGAGTCTCGATTCCACAACCACACCTATTGCAAACCGACGAATCCGTCGTGCCAGCTAAATCAAGTTTTTCGCCGATCCAGAGAGCATTTCTTATCATCAGCCAGGGCCAAAGATGCCTATTCGTTATTGAAGCATCTTTACCCATGGCCAGATTGTACGAACCTCAGCCTTCGTTAAACCGATCCCTCCAATTATATTATCTCAAACGGATCTCTTCACCATAATCCAATATAATGCCTTTCGGGACAACAGCAGGGTGTCAGAGAGGCTTTTTTACCCGTACAAAGAAATTCAGCACTCGTCGACACTCGCAATAAAAGGAGCACTCACATCGGGCTAACCTGTGCGCCACCCCCATCTGAAAGGCTTTCTTAGTGTATTTTTTGCAGAAGCCATTGTTTTCCTCAATAGGTGTACACATTCGATCCAAATAGTAAAGCCGTAGCATATGTGGACTAACCCCAATGCTTGAAATACCTAAAATGCATTCAGAAGGATGTAGGTAACAGATCCCACGACAAACCATAGGAGTTTTCTGAAGCCATAAAAACTAAGAAAGAGCACGCTGCAAATCAAGCGGTGCATTCGATGGGAGTAGAATAATTGATAGACGATATTGGATGATCAGATAGTTGTGTGATACATACACTTCCGTTCTCCCCCTTAATGAAAGATTTATGAACTACCACAGTCGAGCTGCCACCTTAATCACTTTCAATACTTCCGACCAATTTTATCCAGCTGAAAATCAAGACCAAACATGACGCCGAGTAGCTTCCAAACTTCGTCATTCCAGCTAAAATGCCTCTGTAGAGAAACCCCATTCCAGGCACCAGTGCCCAAGCCCACGAACTTGTGGCAGTTGACTTTTACCCCTGTTACCGTTTCATACATTTTGATTTCTCTTTCGACGACACTAATCTCGGCACTGCTTGGGTCAAGCAATGTAACGTTATCGACATAGGCAAAGTACTTTCACGAGGTGCAAGCACCTGTCAAAGTAATCAATCGGAGGATCGGATTCACACTAAGCCTGTGAAAGTAGGGCTTTAACACAATCACCTAGAGGATCAATAAAAGCGGATATCCCTGACGAATAGATTTGGGCAGATTGAAGGTCTTCGACCTCAACTGATTCACTTCCAACTTCGTGGGTTGCATAAAAGAAGCGAAATCAGGATCGAAACTGCAGGCTGAATCTCGCAGCTGAGAGGACAGCTTCCAAGTACCGATGATCAGCCTATCAAACGCTTTAGACTGTTCTAAATTGATCAAAGCGTCTTCAGTGTCGACTTTCTCAAAGATCAAGTGTGCAAATGAGATGAGGCAGTAATACTCTTCACAGCACAAAACTGTTCGGTGCTAATCAAACGAGGCAGGAAACCTGCCAACAATTTGTGAAATTATTGGCCCAAATCTTTGATTCTGCATTTAACATCGTGAGGAGCCTAAAATTACTACTCCCACCTCCACAATCTTTGCTCTTACGAAGCAGCTTAAAAATCATTCCATGGGTTTTCCTTCCATGGAAAAGGGGCAATCTCTCTTTCCTTTTGTTGCTGAGGTCGGACAAATCTTCTTACGTTGTTGTTTTCTTAGGGGCAGATTTTAAGGGTTACCCCACTTTGGTGCTGATTGGTTCCCCATGGGTGACCCCATCTCTGTTTTTATGGTTTATTTGTAACATTCAATTGTCAGGCGCCCCCAGCGAAAATTACCAAGAGTTTAATTTCCTCTCCCCCCCCCCCCGTAAAATAAGGGTACTCCACAAGGCTTTTCTATCAAGGGGTATATTAAACGTCTAGACTTCCATATACCAGTCGCGAGTGATATAAATTATATCCCGTATTTCGTTAAAATGAAGCAAATGTGAGTGCCACCTCTGTGGAAAGGAACATTAAATACAAAGACAGAGGTCCTTTTTCGCCCTAAGTACTTCATCCGTAGAATATCATCCTGTGTGATTATTTTCTTTTTTAACAATGGCAGACATTCTTTCTTAGAAGTAAATACCGTTTTCCATGTATTGTAATAATGGCTGTTAATAATTCCTTGTCGTCTATGACAAACAATCGCCAGTAGTTGGATTATCAATTCAACAGAAACGTTTATTCGTCTTTTGGACTTCCGGTCCACTACAAACATCAGCAAGGTCTTTTTGTAAAATCGATACCACTTTTAGAAAAGTCCTCAATTAAGCCTTTCTCTGTAACGAGATGCGTGTATTTTCAAACAATTTACATGAATTCCGGAAGATGAATTTTTACGCTTGGGGATTTTATCTACCCCGAAGGTTTAGGTTGGGTAGAAGGCGACGCCTTAACTGACCCTTTCATTTCTGTAAGGTCCATAGGTTTTTGCGAGGGGTAGCCATAGCAGAAACGAAAGAAAATGGTAAAAAAGTACTAGCAAAATGATCCGGCATTAAAAAAGAGAAACCGTTAATAAACTAACAACAGCAACAGCAACAATAACAACTATATCCGCAATGTCAAGAAAGCGTAGAATAAAGTAGAAGAGAGACGAAACTTAGAGCTACAAACAAACAAATGAAGGGTATATGAGAAAGCCGGTATACATTAAGGCTAGAATGTCTCATTATGATCAGATGTACGAGTTAATTCCCTGAGCTCTATTTGGCTGCTAGTTCAGGAGTGGATAATCATATATAAATATTGCTTTATTCAAGCAATGTTTAAATATGAACTATTTGAGTCCTTAATATCGGTTAGTATCAATTGAATTCTATGCCGCCAGTACGCGAGTATAATGGTTTTTGAGCAAGATTGAGTCACTTCTGATCTCATATATTGTAAGGACAATGCCTGAACGGAATTTTCTGGCATTGGTTGTGCGGTGCTGGGTGATGTTCGGTGCTTGGGCGATATCATTACGAATCCTCTTGTTCACGACATTGATGTACCAGGTGTATGGGAATCACAATGCGTTGTTTGGGGGGATTCAGGCAAATCACTTGGAATGAGACTTGAATTGCAGGTGTTTCCAAGGTGATTCTGTCTGACCCATAAATACTAACGTTTAGGGAGGGTTCGACATTCTAACACCCGCATCTAGATATTAGTATAAAGCTTTTACTTATATATATACATGAAGAAGAACATAATATACATGAATTCAACGATAATAATATAAGGCAAGTCAAAAATCACCAATTTGTATCGCCCATTCACAGAAACAGCTCCACTTCTAAGAATACAGAAGCATTCCCTCTTCCGTATTTCTAGTGACAGCGGTACTATTCGAGCACTAATATACAGCTTGCAAAGGGCTTGAATTGAAAATTTTAAAAATAATAAACGTTCCATAGGTATCACGAACATTTACGATTCTTCATCGAAATCAAATGAACAAGAAAAGCTAACGTTTTAAAATGCTCTTCTTTATCCAGTTTTTCTTGTTCATTTGATTTCGACACCTGAAGATGATTCGACGGAGAATCGAGAATGTTCGTGATACCTATGGAACATTTATCATTTTTTTTATCTTAATACAAAAAATAACATTAGAAAAATTGACAAAATTAAGAAAGGTATAGTTTAACAGACGAATTTTGCTGATTTAAAAAATGTTTGCATAAATGTAAAAATGTTGCATAAATACACACACTATATATATATATATATATATATATATATATATATATATATATATATAAAATTAGTACTTCATGTATCCACATAAAATATTATAAGGAGATATCATTTTTTATGTATAAGTATTCAGTATTTACTTCAAAAGTGCTCGATACGTAAGTAGAGCTAGGTAGTAAGCAATGAAAATATATATGGCAATCAAGCTACACAGAGGCTCCCGCATTTCATCCCCGGGGGGAATCTTCAGGCTAAATGCATGGGGTTATTTTTGTCAGGTGTTTTTATATACATGGCTTGCTAGTTAACCAATCATATTCTTTGTTGTTCCCTCAGCCAATCGTTGGGCTTCCCGCGAACAAAGGCTTTGTTGGTGACGCTACTATACCTATCTTTTTTTTTGTTAACAATGGATTTTCCTATATCTCGTTTACTTTGTTGTGTCAATATAGTGGGCGAATTTATTTTAACACGTGCTTTCTTGTATTTCTATTTTAGGTTTTAAATTATATATATATATATATATATATATATATATATATATATATATATATATATATATATATATATGATGCTATTTTTGTATTGCGATATTGATCTCTTCAGGAGGTTCTATATGTTGAGGGGCAGATGTTAACCCTATACATAGAGAGAATAATACAAGTAAGCAGCAAAAGCAAAACAAGAATAACAGTAAAACGGTTAAGTAATATGAACAGATGTTTTCTCATCGAAAGAAATGTGGTACAGTTAGTCATCTAGTGGCTAGTTTACAAAGGTGCAGGTGAAGCCGTAGCACAAGAAAACTAGTGACTCTTCTAGCTGGAGCAAGCTGCTAGCGGTAGTTGTAGGCAGAGCACGCTGGTGTTAGTAACCGCAGAAAGGACAATCTTGGGTTGGTAGCAAGGCGAGATGTATGTAGAACAAACTTGTGCAGCCTGTTAAGCCGTATCAGCTAACTCCAACCGCAAAATCTTTGTACGTAAGTTAAAACAAGAGTCCTGTTGCCGAACTGGCAAATAAATTGAGCTGCAATTTAATATAGCCTCATATCTGATCATCAAGCACTGGAAGACGGGGGGGGGGGGGGAGGCAGGCCTGCAGGAAGGATAAAAAGGCTGGAGATTTCTTGACTACTCAAAATAAGGCTCTTTATATACTGTCGTCTGCCGACTAGATTTGACGGTCCGATATGGATTTTTGATAAGTAACCGGAAGTGTGCTTTTTTTTCTTACGTTTTAGTCTTGTATTTGATATCCTGTTACGACTATATATATATATATATATATATATATATATATATATATATATATATGTGTGTGTGTGTGTGTGTGTGTGTGTTCGTGTGTGTGTGTGCGTGTGTGAAGCGCTAACCACGCGAAGCACATCGGACTTCACTTTGCAACACTCATGTTTGTCAACAAGAACGGATGTACATTTTGTTTTATGCACAGGAGGGCTACCCCTCGTGTGTTAATACCAGCAGAATGAAAAAAAATACTGCTTTAAAAATGACGTTTTACGTCTAAAAGCTCATAAAAATTTAAATAACATTATTTGATGTTCTAACTTCTTTAAATAATATACGAAAATAATGTTTTCCATGATGTGACCAACTTCTTTTATTCAAAAACGCGCTAACCACGCAAAACACATCGGACTTTACTTTTCAACATTCTCGTCACCAAGAATGGACGTACATTTTGCTTCATGGGCAACCAGCAAAATGAGAACAAGGTCTGCTTTGAAAATGACGTTTTTTTGTCGAACAGCTCAGATAAATTTTAAATAAATGATTTCATTCATTGGAAAAAAGATTATTTTTGTGTTCTAACTTCTTTATATATATATATATATATATATATATATATATATATATATATATATATATATAGATAGATAGATAGATAGATAGATAGATAGATAGATTGATGTTTATAAGTGTGCGCACGTGTGTATGAGAGCGATTTTTTTTAGAAAACTGAAGCATCTCGTGTAAAACACAGGGACTCATGAAATGAATTGCACGAATTACATTTTCTATTTTCAGACTGTCGGACAAAAAAGTCGTGACTGTTTGAATTGCGAATTAAATTCAGTCTTAAAT
Source organism: Sepiola atlantica (assembly GCA_963556195.1). Taxonomy (NCBI): domain Eukaryota; kingdom Metazoa; phylum Mollusca; class Cephalopoda; order Sepiida; family Sepiolidae; genus Sepiola; species Sepiola atlantica. Next base: position 36,094,792 of record OY744547.1, read on the forward strand.
TTAATGATTTAATTAATAACACACAATTCATTATCTTGGATGTCAGTCGTGCTCGACGGTGATAGTCCTGCATTCGCTTTCAATATGTTTTCGTTGTAATCTGTTATCCATACCGTGTGTCAGATACTTGACATGTAAAAACACCGACAGAGGGTCGTGTAGTACCCGTGTTTATGCCTCTTTAGACGCCTCTTGTTCCGTTTATGATTTCAATCATTATTGAGGTTATCAACTCCTAGTTGACAGATGACTCTATTGGCGGCAGTATCTTCTAGCGGGTTTGAATTCAAGACACATATTTTTCATGCGGATCGTCACACACACATCTATTCACGCATACACATTAAGTAGCACATAAAATATTACCATGCTTGCTGACGTTAAACTGAGGTCCGAGTAGTCTCCTGCGTTCTTTTACAGTTAAGAAGTGATGCTGGTATATGCACATCCTCGCAGTTATTCGTAATGATCGCTTTGAACATCTGCTCTCTTTATGGTGTATGATGTTCGATTCGACTGTCCAGCCATGAGAGGACTCACTGGTATCCGATACAGAACAGTCTTTGCCAGACACACAGGACAACCAAAAATGTGTACGTGTGTGTGCTTCATGAAGAACAATGCTATCCGTCAATTTAAGAAGTATTGACAAATAAAAAAGTATTGATTTTTTGGTGAAATTAAATCGTACGTCCCACTCGATCTGTAGATTCTGATTTATTTTTAAACTGACTTGAGAAATGAATAGAAACCGGTATTGATTCGGCGTTCGTTGTCATGGCGATATTTATGGTCTTTATGACGTAAAATAGTTTAGAATAAAAACAATTGTTCGGGGTGGGGGGGGGGTGCGATGTCTTGCATTATGTATCGGTCCTGAATCTTTTAGGGGCCACGGATCAGTTACAGGTTAGATGAGTGAAAATAATTACGTATAAAGCGAAAATAAAAATAATTAATAAGTTTATCAGCTAAGACATCAAGCGACGAAATGAATGTAACTCTTTAATTAAAAAGTAATTTATAAACGGCAAAAGTTGCATCATGACACGGTGTGATGCATGGCACATTAAATTGATGAGGATATTAATAATTTAAATATACAAAAAGAGAAATGTATGGTTGATAAGTAAATGAGAGAAAATAATAGTTAAAACTATAAATGAAAGATTATGTGGGACTTAATGGAGATTGAACTCAAGACTAGACCGACCAAAATCTGATTAAAAGAGAAAGAGACAAAGTGCCAAGACTGCTGACAATTAGAGAACAGCGGTTTTTGTCTTGATTCTCTCATCCGCATCAGAGCTGTTGATGGCCGCTACAAGTTAAAACAGATGTACTCTGGCCATACAATTTCTACGGTTGTTAATATCCAGAAGAAGAACACAGTTTAGATGAAACGTTGTCTCCAAATCTGCGATTGCCGTCTGGTTTTGATGATACTAAAATCAGATCGTGTACAAAATGTTATCATTAAAATGAAATATTAAAATATGAAGTAGGTATTTGGTATGAAATACTAGAAGAAAGTAACTGATGAATCTGATCGCTTAAGAGGTCTATCCCCGAGTTAGTAATTTGCCATATACACCAGAGATAGTCGTCTTTTGTCGGAGAACACTATTATTATGGTAACTAACGCTGCCTGGAGAGCTCACTTTGGTTTAGGCCCCATGCCTGACACATGACGCTGAGAATTGAAATCCTGACTAAAGGACGAAGTAGGATTTTCTTTCTTCATTTGGCTAAGAGTTAAGTAATATCTATTCTGATGCTACTCTTTAACATTTCTTTCCTCCGTCAGTGAAAGAGAAATTCTTCTAGATTGAAACACCTTTTATTTTTGTCCCAACTCAGAGTGCCTCTTTTGGGGGATCAAGATTTTTCTAACATTAAAAACCAAACTTGTGTCTAAGTCTGCCTTCGTGGAGAGGGAATCAAGTATATAGGGACTAAGTAGAGTTTTCAGTGTCAATCCTGACTAATAAATCGTGCTATCTTCGACAAGGCGTAGTCAGACTTGCGTACACACTGTGTCTCGGGGAAAAAAGTTCATACAAAGTGTGTCGACATTCCATAACTGAGAGACTAAAACGTTAAACTGTGTTGATATGTGTATTAATTCCTTGTTTGTTTCCGGCGACCGAATCAAGCAAAAACATCGTTCGACGACTTGGGGCTTGTGTGATCAAAGAGCCAAACGTGAAGCGCGGGGATGCAAGCCATGTGAATCGATAACTAAATGCAAAGACAGATCATGAACGAGAAGCCTAGATACTTGTGTAAGCTTTAAAGTGGTTAACATATTTCGGAAAAGAGATCCGCCGAATCAATAATACTAAAGATCGTTTATTTAACTAAAACATCGTGAAAATAACATTCAAATTATGCCTTTATATTTCTCTTTAGTCGATTACAAAATTATCCGCGAAAACATGCGATAGTTTAATCGTCTTGGCTCCCACGTCATATATCGAAGTCGTAGCGTCCACCATAAACAAAATAGTGAAAGAATTGAAGCATATATTAGTTGAACATTTCATTTTTACTTGTTTCATACCTACTCACAATGGGATCAATATATCGTCACCTGATTACAAACGCTTTGTTTACAATTATCTGTAATTTTGTATTATGATCCATAGAATATCTACAATTCTCTATATGTTTATCAAAGTTTAATACAGACATTTTCGTTTTACCTTAATAACATTACTGATTAGGAAATGTATATTATTGTACAACATTCTCTGAATAACTGCGAAACAAATTCTATCGTTGTCATTATTTTTCCTGCATCGTGGTATTCATTATCGATACGCTTGATATATACCAAAACCGCATCCGGGTCGTGTTTGCCTTTCAAGAACTACCGATAAATACGTCCTGTGTGACATATTGACATGGAGTGCATAAAGAATTATCGAGCTGGGGGGTAAACCTGGATTTGAACACATTTCTCCGAGCAACAGGTGTATACAATATCGCACTGAATGTCCCAGTTACTGGGAACCTCTGCTGTAATAGATACGGACTCTGGGATCAGCATGGCATTTCAAACTCCCATCAAATCGATTACCAAATGATAATAACTTCCCGTAACTAAAAAGATTCTGTAATGCGTTTTGTGTCTTAGCTCGAACTAACGTTATTTTTCTAAAAGCAAAAAGGAAAGTTTGTCATTTTTTCAAATTCAGTTGCCGATAAAAATAACATTCTTTGATCGATTGAATGATTCAGTTGATCCCAGAATATCAAATATGGAGTGTTTTCAATTGGTGGTCAGATATATCTATAATCAAGAACGTCGTAGAATATATGATTTATATATTCAATTAATTTATTCAGTTCCGCAGAATAACTAGCCAGTTTCGTTGTATCGTTAACTATCAGGAACTTTCAATTACTGTCTCACTATCCAGGCGCCAATGACGCATCACACGATTTATAACAATGCAAGGAAATCCATTATAGTCAAGTTTGATCGTCGATCGGTTTCAAAATTGCACCAATTTTTTCTTCAGGCCAATTATAAAAATATTATTTGAAGTAACCCAGCAAGGTTCAAACTATTTGTAAAGAAATGTATATTCTAAATTCTTTACAATATCAAATATTGTAGGAATAACTATTAAATGCGGACATTTGTTCATTTATTATTTCTATATTATCATCAAACCGGGTTATTGTCATTTAAATCAATAATACAACATAATTGTATAAAAAAGGATAAAGTAAAAAACATTTCTTAAAATAATGCTAATTAATTATCAAGGGAGATAATTTAAATAAAACTAATATATATTAGCTAGCTTGAAAAACACACCCGTGAGGTATAAGAGTTAATAGAGAGATGAAACAGGTGACCTCTCTCTCTCTCTTTCTCTCTCTCTCTGGCTCTCTCTCTCTCTCTTTCTCTCTTTCTCTCGCTCTCTCTCTCTCGCCCTTTGACGGGGGTCTTTTAAAAATAATAAAGAGATAAAAATGAAAATCTGGCGTCGCTTTCACTCCTCGTTCGTCTTCTCTCTCACTCCCTCTTATTACCCCTCTCACTCCCTCTTATTGCTCTTCTCTCACCCCCTACCCCTATTTTGCTGTAGCTAATCTAAATTTTCTTTTTCATTGTGTTTAAAAGAGACCCCCAACAGACTATCGTTCAGGCGAATTGATTTCTTCTTTCTTTTCATTTCTTTTGGTCATATTTAAAAGATAAATACATTTGTATTAAAATTACAAAAATGTTAATGATTAATCAATTTATACAAATAAATGCGAAAGATGTGTCTACGAGAAACTTATGAATGAAATGGCTATTATTTAAAATGTTGGTTTCCAATAAATTACTTTGTGAATAATTTTAACTGAATATATATATATATATATATATATATATATATATATATATATATATATATATGTAAATAGCATAGATATTTTTATATAACATTGAAAAGCATTTAAATATAATTTTTACAAATAAAATACCTCCGGGATTAATGGTTATTAATATGTTTCCAATATTTCGAGAAAAATCTTTTTAAACGAGAATAAATAATTGTTTTAGAGCCCTTTTTTGTTTGTTTTCTTTCATTTCTTTCTTCTCCGTATTCACTTTGAAGTTCCGGGTTTAATCGCGAAAAGTTAATTGCGTGTTTAGAAAGTTTAATTTTTCGCCCGATTCTCTAGTTGTAACACTTCTACAAACTATACGATTCATCTAATAGATGATCCGTGGCCCAAAGCTTTCCGGTTCGTCTAGATAAAACGTCATAGACGAACTCTGATTCCCATTTCTCTGAATTGTATGAATGGCGTGATCATTTTGTGATGTCATCCACTATTCACGGTTATCTCCCATCTCTCGGATTTGATGGATGCCGTCACAATAATCCCAACGTTTGTTTTAAGAGATGTCGTCAAAAAACGATGATGTCTTCCACTCCGCATGGGGACACACAAACAAAACCAAACAAACAAACAAAAAACAAACAAACAAGCAAGATCAATAGGGTTTCAGTTTTATACATGATCATCAGACGTTTAACGTTTCGTCTAGTTAATCTGTGACCTGATTATCTCCCATCTCGTAATGGATTATATCATTATTTAGGGACATCATCAGTTGGATGACGTCATAAAGTGAGCTGAGGGACAAACAAGCAAGCGAGCATGATCCACAGAATGTTAGTAGTGTATAGGGTAGCGCTAACATATTCGATAGAGATGTTTTGCTTCATCATTTCCTTCAACACTAAATACACAAATAGAACTAGAAGTAGTATAAACTAAACTTATGATAAATGTGCCACATAGAAACGTTTGTGTTTTATTCCACCGATTGAATTCGTTTGGCTAACTGATGTCAAATTCTACTATTTCTTCTATAAGCGAATGCTTTTGAATATACAGCTAAAGCTACTGCTGCTTAAATTCATTGTTTGTTTTTCTATTTAAAACTTTCACATTGCTTACCATCCGCCTACCACCGTAACTCCAGTGTAACTTTAAACTAATTTCTTTTTATTATTGAAACACTTTTCTGATGATCTTTTATTTACACTGCAATATAAAAATGATAAATATATATCGTCACATTTTAACTGAGTTCTGATCATTTTTCAGGTGCAAAATTATATGTAGTCGATTTTATCGGCAAGGATCATTAAAATATGTACATAATAAATTTGTAAACAAATATACTAAATTAAATATGGTAACCGTCCTATTGTTGAGTAGCCTGTGAAGTCCGTGTCGCGAAGTCCGCATAGAAAAGTATGTGTTCAGAAGTCTATGTTGAACGCTTTGTATTTAGAAGTTCGCATTAAGAAATCTATCTTAAAAGTCCCCGCTGAGAAGTTTCTGTTGTGAATTCGTATTACAACATAGAGAGAATGCGTACTCGCCGAACAGATTTCAACTTCGAGCGGTCTGTTACATTTGAAAAATGAATTTTTAATTTAAAAAAAAGATTTTTTAATTTAAGAACATATTTTTTTATGTTGGCTTTCGTTATATAACTTTTCCAATGTTGTATATTTTTTACAAGGATTTAATTCTCTGGAAATATAAAAAAGTTGGTCTTGAAAATTCATTTTTATGTCAGTTTCGTCACGCAAAGTTGGTGTGAGGAGGGCTAAAATGACAATGTCAATGAAATGTATTCTGTAGAAGGCAGTTGTATGTTTCGTGAGTCGGTGTCAGTTTGCGTTGATAGGTGTCTGTTTGCGGGGTCGGTATCAGCTAAAAGTCATACATTACTCAAGACACATCCACAACGCTGATATATTCTTTTTCATCATTGCTCCATCAGAAAATGGACACAACTTAAAGCCTTTTAAAGAAATTTTACGATTAGCGTTCCGGCCAATCATTCACGAGATTTATGCCTCACATAACAAGTGAACATAGAAGTAATCCTATCAAAGCTCAATTTCGTATCATTGGAAATATTATTCGATGTACATTACGATGGTGCTAAATCTCTGTCCTTAATATTTGGAAGAAAAATACTCTAACCTTGTTCAACAAGATGATAATAAGTGCTGAATCCAGAGATGAAGACTGTCTATCTGTATCCTCGTGGGAAATATTTGTTTTTGTCATTCTGCATCACAAATCTAATGGGATGAAAGATGACAGGGGATTTCTGAAGATATAACTAAAATAACCATTCAACTTTGCTCGTAAATATGGAAGACGCCAAGTCAAAGTGGTAGAGGAATTCAATCGTTTCCGGATATTTGTATTCATTATATTTATTCAAATTAATATATATATATATATATATATATATATATATATATATATATATATATATATATATATATATCCAAATCCATATCCATATCCATATCCATATAATCATTGACAGTTAGTTGTTTCGCGATTTCGTCAATCTTGTAGGTGTTTCAAATTGTGTTTTAAATTGTGATTCCGGTCCGTATCGCTTCATGATCAGTCAAAAACCGTATTTATTACTTAACGCACCGTGTAAGAGAGATCCATAATGCATCATATATTCGCATAATAGGCTATCAAAAGTGCTCCATTCTTTCACATACAGTTATGTTTTAAGCTGTAGGAAAACAGTTACCTAAACACATTTCTCTCTCTCTCTCTCTATATATATATATATATATATATACACATATATATATATATATATATATATATATATATGGGAAAATTAAAAGGATACAGATATATATATATATATATATATATATATATATATATATATATATATATATATATATATATATGTCTTGGAAGTTTTTACAACCTTTTTTACAGCCTTTAAAACTATATGAAAAACAACAAAACAAACTTTTAGTCCAAAGCCGTTCGTTGGAAAATTCTCTTGCTTCTAAGTCAATCACTCTCTTGTAATCATTGTATTAGTTTGCTTCCAGAAATTTACGCTGGTCTTCATATTTAAGCAGGGATAATGAATTATTTACCAGGAAAAACTGTTTCGGGGATTTAAAGATAACACAATAGTTTATCTCATGGCACCCCAGCAGTGTTAATCAGCCACCTCCCTTAAAAAAGAATAAAAACATTCCGGATATCAGATGTAGTTTTTTGTCCCAGATAACAAAATTCTCACATATATTTTAAATTAAAAACGTTCTTTATATATATATATATATATATATATATATTAAAAAGTCACACATTTTGAAGCGTTGGGTGGGTGGCAATAATAACGAAGATATTTTTTTTTTATAAAATATTTAGAAAACCCTGCACAACGCAGATTATTTGTTTTTAGAAATAAATTATTTATTCATCTTAAAAACATTTTTTTTTTTTTTTTATAAACTTGAGTACTTTCTGTAAATCTACCATCTTCAGAAGAATATTTCTTCTTTTTCTTTTTTTTCTTTTTTCCTCTTGGTTGAGACATTCTCGTGGTCAAGTTGAAAATCCGTCTAGGTGTTTTGACGAAGAAAGAAAAATGTTGATGTGGCTGTGTGTCACGTGGTCGGCGTGGAAGAGTATATTAAAAAGTCACACATTTTGAAGCGTTGGGTGGGTGGCAATAATAACGAAGATATTTTTTTTTATAAAATATTTAGAAAACCTTGCACAACGCAGATTATTTGTTTTTAAAAATAAATTATTTATTCATCTTAAAAACATTTTTTTTTTTTTTATAAACTTGAGTACTTTCGGTAAATCTACCATCTTCAGAAGAATATTTCTTCTTTTTCTTTTTTTTCTTTTTTCCTCTTGGTTGAGACATTCTCGTGGTGAAGTTGAAAATCCGTCTAGGTGTTTTGACGAAGAAAGAAAAATGTTGATGTGGCTGTGTGTCACGTGGTCGGCGTGGAAGAGTATATTAAAAAGTCACACATTTTGAAGCGTTGGGTGGGTGGCAATAATAACGAAGATATTTTTTTTTATAAAATATTTAGAAAACCTTGCACAACGCAGATTATTTGTTTTTAAAAATAAATTATTTATTCATCTTAAAAACATTTTTTTTTTTATTTTTTATTTTTTATTTTTTATAAACTTGAGTACTTTCGGTAAATCTACCATCTTCAGAAGAATATTTCTTCTTTTTCTTTTTTTTCTTTTTTCCTCTTGGTTGAGACATTCTCGTGGTCAAGTTGAAAATCCGTCAACATTTTTCTTTCTTCGTCAAAACACCTAGACGGATTTTCAACTTGACCACGAGAATGTCTCAACCAAGAGGAAAAAAGAAAAAAAAGAAAAAGAAGAAATATTCTTCTGAAGATGGTAGATTTACCGAAAGTACTCAAGTTTATAAAAAAAAAAAAAAATGTTTTTAGGATGAATAAATAATTTATTTTTAAAAATAAATAATCTGCGTTGTGCAAGGTTTTCTAAATATTTTATAAAAAAAAATATCTTCGTTATTATATATATATATATATATATATATATATATATATATATATATATATATATATATATATATATATATATATATCACATAAAAATGTTATTCTCGCTCTGTTTACTACATTGAGCTCTCATACCCAGATTTCCTCCTGGAATTATTCCATTATAACACACACAGAGTTGATAGCTGTATGGCGGGGTATATTACATCGTTGGAGTGAGATTTTTGCAAGATGTTTGGTGAAGGAGTAACAGCCAAGCCGTAGGTTAACGTTAGATAGTGATGCGAGAAAGATGAGAGCGCTTTCGGTGCACTTGCGGCGTGGGAAAGAGGATTTAGTCTTCAGGAGGATGCAATTTGTAGGGTCAACATATTGTTTAACAGTATCCCTGTGTATGAATAGTGCGTCATGGGTTTATTGTGTCTCTCGTTTATTTTATTTTCATTTTTCCTGTGTTTAATTGTTTTTCCACACTGTATTTCATAAATTCTATATCCACATTTCATTTTATGAGATATTGTGTATTTAATCTTCAAATATATATATATATATATATATATATATATATATATATATATATATATATATATATATTAGTGTTTTATATAATATCATCAACATATATATTATTATGCGCTTCAGTATTTACTGAAACAGTGTTCAATACATAATCAGAATTAAGTAGTTGTATTATAAATATAATTATGGCAAGAAAACTATACAGAAACATTTATGTTTCGTTTTAAGAAAGAGCTCATCAGGCTAACAATAATTAGTCTCGATGTGAAACACAAATGAGTCTGCGTGGCTCCTTGCCATAAGTATATTTTTAATACTCTTATATTGTTTGACATATTTTCAGTCCAGAGACAATAACTACATCTAGTAAAGATATTGCGCAATCTCCAACATGTTTTTATTTTTGAATTTTCCTTCTAATAAACTGGTTACACAACTAAGGCTTAAGAGTATTGTCTATCCTACTATTTAATCCATAGTTGAAAACAGGATATATGGATTCATACCTTTCCTAATGCAGTAGCTCCGAATACTATATAATGTTCTATAAAGAATATACTTATCTTAAGTTAGCATAGAAATATGTAAACAAAGAAACTACATATATAGCTATACTTTATTCCCCTGTCATTGACGAGATTTTTCGTAGCGAAGATGTATTTCTATTTAGCAGCAAATGTAAATAATAAATGTGGCATATACAGGTCGTCAGTCCGTTTCGTTATTCACTTTACCATCGTTCTTCCGTTTTACAAAAATAACTTTTAAATGCAATCATATATATATATATATATATATTTCAGATAGAAACTGACGTGGAAAATAATAGGTAATATCTAGAAAACCTTTAGATTTCGATGTCACATCATGCGACACGTATTTTCACAATACGTATTGATTCCTGCCAATATTTTATTTTCCTAAACAACAAAAA
>OY744547.1:36110123-36245123 GCA_963556195.1 Sepiola atlantica
AGTTCTGACCGGCCGGAGAGACGAACAGCACTTGTTGGACTAGAACTTTCATGTTTCAACATTGATATTGCAGCCTTGCCAGAAACAAGATTGTTAGAGTAGGGTAGTCGTGTAGAGGAGGGCTCTGAATATGTATTTTACTGGATCGGGAAACAGGAAGTCAAACGACACGTCCATGGCGTAGGATTTGCTCTTAAGAAATGGGTTGTTTCTAAAGTCGAGAATTTCCCTTGTGGTCTAAATGAGCGCATCATGACCTTATGTCTCTATCTAGTCAGCGATATGCAACTCTTATTTCTGTTTATGCTCCTACATTAGATAGCCCACCTGAGCTAGTAGGATCCTTGTATTAAGATCTTAAAAGAGTCATCATCACGGCTCCGCGAGAGATGGTAGATTTCAATGCGAGGGTCGGTAGAGAATATCAAACATGACATCCAGTCAGCCGCTATGGAGTTGGAAGTATGAATAAGAGCGGGTTGCGTTTATTGCAAATGTGTTTGGAACTGGATTTAGTGATTGTTTCCACCTGAAACCAAAGTATAAAACACATAGATGCACACACAATACAAGCAATGGCATTTGATCGATTACATCATCGCCCGTAGACGCGATCTAAAAGACGTCGTTACGGTTCGAGTCAAAAGGAACGCTGAGTGCTGGACAAATCATCGTCTCGTGTGTGCTAGCATTAGATTCGTAATTAGGCCAAAGAGACGATTAAGCAACGTTAAGTGTCCTCGTAGAATTAATGTCGCAAAGACTTGAGCAGATATCGTTTGATGGTACGTGAAGGTGTCTTAAGAAGTGTGTTCATGAAAAGGCAGTAGATTTTCTTGTGCTAACGAAGGGAACACATCAAGACTGCTCAACTGCTACAGAAAAGCATGAACTTCATCAAAGGCGGATTGATAGCGGCTTGTCACTTTAGGATCTGAAGTCTGCAGAACAGTCATACTTAGCTATTAAATCAGAGTTGCAGAAACAACTTAGATGGATGAGGGATGATTGGTGTCGACGGAAGGCTCGTGATATTCAGCATGTCTCTGATGTAAAAACAGTAAAACAATGTATGACCTGATGAAGACAATCTATAGTCCTAGCCATTCTATTGTAACCCCATTAAAATCCAATGATGGCACAGGGTTGATTAGGGATCCAAACAAGCTACTTCATAGATCAACAGAGCATTATACTGATCTGTTCACTAATCCGTCGATAGTCAGTACTGATGCAATAGATAGCTTGCCTTAGAGGGCTATCAAATGGATTCTGTTCCTTCCCTCAAGGAAGTGGAGGAGGCTATATGGCAGTTAAAATGCGGAGCACCTAGTGAAGATGGTATACATGTGTTAGTCCTTCGCTGTGGTGGAAGACCATTAATAATTCAAATTTAAGGGTTTATTGGCAAAATCTGGTTTGAAGGGCATGTTTACCAAGATTGGCGTCACTCCATCATGGCCTCTTTATACAAGGGCAAAGGGAGGAAATATGAGTGCGGCAATTATCGAGGCATTTGTCTTTTGAATGTGACAAAAAAGGTATTTACCAGAATCCTGTTGAATAGCACGAATTCCTACATCTGTCGTTTATGCTTTCTGAGAGTCAGTGTGGCTTTAGAAGAAATAGGGGCACCACTAATATGATCTTTACGGCACGTAAAATGCAGGATTGAGTTTAAATTCCTGAATTTAGGAAATTGGAAGGTAAGAAGGTCAGAGAGTACATTGGTCGAAACGTTGTTAATCTGACAACTAAGAAGAGGACAAGTTTTCGGAAGATATAAAATAATATAAATAGTAACACTTTCTTATCTCATATCGAGATATACACGTTACAGTCGTAGGAAACAATCCTGCCGGGCAGTACCACTGTAAGCGTATTGCTTGCCGCCGAAACTGTTTTCAATTGTGTCGAGATGCCGCGGTACTCAAGATTGTTTCTGCAACTGGTCGAGTGTAGCTTTAAGCCACTGGACTTTCCCTATACTAAACTAACCTTATGTTTAAGATTATTTTAGTGCGGGGGCGGGGTTAATGACTACTAGCTTCATTATTTGTATCAGTTATGGCGTCATTCGCGTTTTCAAATTATTGCTTTTTTACTTTCTCTTGCTAAAAGAGAGATAAAGAGAAGACACACACAGTCATATATATATATATATATATATATATATATATATATATATATATATATATATATATATATATATATTACTTCCAACCGACGATAGTTGCTTTCTAGCAACTGAAATATCTTGGTAGAGCTTTTATATGTGTTTGAGTTGATATTTTTGTTAGTTTGTTGATTCGCTTATCCTCAATTCCATTTTTATTTTGCATGTTGTCTGAAACATTGTTTCTATTTTTCCTCATATATATATATATATATATATATATATATATATATATATATATATATATATATATATATATATATGAGAGAGAGAGAGAGAGAGATGAGGGAGAAATCACGCATTAAAAAAGATTCTATTGTTTACAGAAAAATGTATCGCTGACGACATGCACCTACCATTGAGAACATGGTTGTGAATATAATATAAGAAAGTCGGAAAATCGAAGATCACACACACACACACACACATACACACACACACCCACACCACACATACACAGAGATGGCGGATTTTTTAACAACATGACAAGAAAGTAGATTCTGCCTTAAACACTACTCAAGATTCTTCCGCCGTTTCAGTGCGCCAAGAAATGGCGGTTGGATATCGAAGCTAATTGGACAGCTGCTGCTTCTGCGCAGATCTAACGAAAAAATAGTTCAGGTCGCTTTTAAAAACGAAAATATGAAAGAAGTTTCTTTGTTTTTAATATGGCAACACTTGTGACTTAGTTAATGCTACATCTTATCTTTTATATACATATTTAATATGGCAACACTTGTGACTTAGTTAATGCTACATCTTATCTTTTATATACATATTTAATATGGCAACACTTGTGACTTATTTAATGCTACATCTTATCTTTTATATACATATTTAATATGGCAACACTTGTGACTTAGTTAATGCTACATCTTATCTTTTATATACATATTTAATATGGCAACACTTGTGACTTAGTTAATGCTACATCTTATCTTTTATATACATATTTAATATGGCAACACTTGTGACTTATTTAATGCTACATCTTATCTTTTATATACATATTTAATATGGCAACACTTGTGACTTAGTTAATGCTACATCTTATCTTTTATATACATATTGCCACGAAGACCCGGCGTATCTGAGGATTCAATGAGTAACCCTATGTTCTTTAGTAGCCAACACATAACACCATATTACATTTTTATTTTTATTTTCTGCATTTTATAATATTTAATTTTAAGGTGGAATTAAAGTTGCATTAATTGAAATAAATTACAGTAAATTTATAGTCTTTAACCCTTCTAGGCACACCCGGCGTTTCTATAAAATTAATGTGCATTCCTTCTGAAAACTGAGAACCTATTATTAATATTTATATTCTGATTTTTTAGTATAACTGTGATTATTCGGATTACTGTTCTCATCTTGAATGTTCGAAATTCCGTGTAGATTCCCAAGTTCGACAGAAATATTCCCGAGTTTGACAAGATATACCTGAAGAAGGTTGGATGTTACATCGGCCGAAACGTTGTGAGAATAACATTCAAGATGAGAACAGTAGTCTGAATAACTCAAATCCTTATCTCCAAAATCAAGAAACAATATCTTATTTTTAATTTGTATAATTTTCAAATTATGTATGTTTCCTATCCCACTCCATTTTTTTGAGAACCTAAATCCTGGTAGCCATTTTATTTTGCATTTTTTCTGGATCACTGTCTAATAACGTACATTCAAACCATACGATCTTCATTAAAATGCTCTGCGATGTTAGTTTCCGTAAATACAAAGACGAAAGATAACTGTGATTTACTTAACGTAAGTCGTACTTTATTTTTTACAAAAATGCCCTTCGATTCTCGTTTTCGTAAAGAAAAAGACGCAGACGATATGACATTTCCTATTTGATGAATCTCATTGCTTAATCGTCTAGCACAGCTTACGTAAAACTTACAATCTTACGCAATGTGGCGAATAGACAGTAAATAGTACTTTATTTTAAGTTTACCAAGTAAAATCATGTTTTAACCATTAATTTGTGCTCATTCGTTTACTTAAAATATACAACGTCACTTCCGGGTCATCATTGCTACAACAATATTTCTTGATTTATTCATATTAATGAATCAACTGACGGTAAGAACAAAAGGTCACAATGTCAAACTTCCAAACTTAAAAACAGAATTCCTGTTCTGTAAACGCCGAAATAACTCTCACTACGACTCAGGAACCAACACATTTTCTCTGCTCTGTCCAAAAAAGCACTCCTTGCTTTCAATCAGTTCTTTATTGAAGTCAGTTGGTCGCCAGACATGCAAATCAGTTTACTCACGTATGTAAATCAGTCGCAACTATAACATCTACCATTGTGAATAGGGGCCTTTCCTTTTTTCCGCTGGTTGATGGGCACACACGACATGCAAAACATCTCATTCGCTTTCCAGCTGGTAAGCTTTCATTTCTATTCTTACAGTAAGAAACATTTAGACTTTTAAAATTTTAAATCATATTAATTTATCCCTCCGTCATCTTACATTATCTCACCACGCCGATGTCCTTATTTTTCAGACATTTTACCTTCTTTATTTTTTAGTTTGTTTTTCTTGTTGATGGGCACGACATGCAGAACATCTCATTCGATTTTCAGCTGGTAAGTTTTCGTTTCTATTCTCACAGTAATAAACATTTAGTCAGCATTAGTTTAATAAATCAAACTTACAGTTTCATATTAAAATATAAACACAGAATTCTGATAGCTATCTAGATTCTTCTCTTTTTCTACAATGTTAACGCGACATAAAGAATTTCATCATATGAATTCACTTTCTTTTCGACTGTTCGAACGTTTTTTTTATTTTAAGAGAAAACAAATTCGTATTCAGAAACTGTTTTCACGCATTGCTTAGAAACAAAACCTATTACTGCCATGATATCAAATAAGACTACATTTACTTACTAAAGTAATAAAACACATACACCACATTGAATTGAATTGTGAAATGTAAACACGATATTAACGCTTTTGATTTCGTAAATGGATATATTCTTTATATTTACTTGACCGCACTATGTCAGAGTTTAACACAAGGTAATGTTAATAGCAGGAAGTCCAGTCCTGTCATGAATGGTTTCCCATCTCCT
The DNA here is from genome assembly GCA_963556195.1 of Sepiola atlantica. Classification (NCBI taxonomy): domain Eukaryota; kingdom Metazoa; phylum Mollusca; class Cephalopoda; order Sepiida; family Sepiolidae; genus Sepiola; species Sepiola atlantica. The sequence goes on from OY744547.1 coordinate 36,115,393, forward strand.
TACAGAAAAAAGAAACCAAATATAGTTACTAAGAAAATACTAAATTAAAAAGTGTAAAATAACTAAAACAACAACTTATTCTTACAAAAATCGCACAATTTTCAAATGTATTTTCTCCGCACGAAAACAAAGTTAGACGTAAGGTCAGTTTTCAACATATATATATATATATATATATATATATATATATATATATATATATATATATATATATATATATATATATATATATATAAACATAATTGTACCCCCTCCCAATATAGAAACATCCTTGTTAACAATACCAAAATAATACACCACGATACCAATATCAAAAAATTAAAAATACTCGAAGCCCTCTACATAAAAACTAAACATCCCACAATTAATAATGTCAATTATGAAACTAGTCGCAACGTTTTAAAGTGTCTAACATAATAATTAACATCACCAAATTCTTAGCCATTAGGTAGTTATGCGTTTGAATTGTATGCACTTTCTTTAACGTCATCAATTTCTTAACGGTTTAAACAGTCAAACTTTTAAATCTCCCATATGTGTAGAACGCCATCACGCTCTCATGTACATTTCAACTTTACAGACGCTATTTCAAGTTATAAACTACTTGCCGTTATAATTCAAAAATGAGCACAACAGTAAAGTCATAATTTGTAAAGACACTAAAACTAATACCGCCTGAAGATGATTTGACGATTCAAATCAGAAGTAATAGCAAAAAAGAAAAAAAGAATGGAACAAGAAACCCATGGATCATATTTACATCAATTTGACCGAAACATTAGATGGACAATTACGAAAATTGAAAAAATAAAAAAAGAGTCGCATCAAAGAAAACCACTCCGTGTTATTTAATAATGTTTGCCTAAATGAAAATATGCTGCCTAAATACACACAATATATATATATATATATATATATATATATATATATATATATATATATATATATATATATATATGAAATTAAAATGGAATAGGCGGAAGACCTAAAAAGCTCAACGTTTCGCCCAAATGTTGTATGGGCTTTGTCAAAAGTGAACGAAAAACATTTGGCGAAACGTTGAGCTTTTTAGGTCTTCCGTTTATTCCATTTCAATTTCATACCGTCGGATTATTTTATCCTTTCATCTGTTCATATATATATATATATATATATATATATATATATATATATATATATATATATATATATATATATATATATATATATATATATATATATATATATATATATATATATATATATATATTTATATATGCATTCCCTATTCCACCTCAAAGTCCTGGAAGCCATATATATCAAGTCAATCAAACCTTCCCTTTGTAAGCAAAAGGAATGGCTTTTAGGACTTAATGTGATCAACTTATGACTCTCCTCCCCATATATATATATATATATATATATATATATATATATATATATATATATATATTTTTTTTCTCCTAAACCTGTCACTAGTTTTCATTACAAATTTTTTTTAGGTTTTAGTCGTATTCAATCACTTCCACGTTTTACTCTGATGAGTGTGGACGAAAACCGGTTCAGTACATTAATTAATTTCTTTTTAATCGTTTTCTCTCGTTTTTATATTTGTTTAATCTCATTCTACCCTCCCAAAAATGTCCCAAACGTCCATATTCCTCGCCGTTATCAAATTTTGTACCACGAAAAATTTATTTAAATATATATTTATATATGTGTGTGTGTGTGTGTGTGTATCGTGTATCGATGTTGATCTGATCTTCTTTAATACAGACACACACACGGTTTCAAATCCAAATAAAGAAGACCTATAGTTGGTCTCCTATGCCAGACTCTCTTTCTTCTGTTTATGCCTGTCTCCCCAGTAAATGGCAGATCGCGCACTGTGTGACTTTTCTACGATATTTCAATCCACAGCTTTATTTTTATTTTTTTTATTTTTTACTAATTCGGCATATCAAAGATTCTGCCGCATATGTGTGGTCGTGCGAAATAACATTTTTCCCCTTTATTCTTTGATCTTTGACCCTAAGTAGCGTTACTTCAAATTGCCTTCTCTTCATTTAATGTGTCATGAAAATTAAAAATTAAAATCTAAAAAATAAAACTTTGAAGTTCACAAAATCAAAATTTAAAAAAAATAATAAATTAAAAATAAATGATTTAAAAACTAATAAATAAAAAAATAAAAAAATTAAGAATTAAAAAATTTATACATTATCAAATTAATGAATTAAAAAATTAAAACTGTAAAAATTTAGACATTATCAAATAACTAAATTAAAAAATTTAAACATTATCAAATTAATAAATTAAAAAATTAAAACTGTAAAAATTTATACATTCTCAAATTAATAAATTAAAACTGTAAAAATGTAGACATAATCAAATTAATAAATTAAAAAATTAAAACTGTAAAAATTTAGACATAATCAAATTTATAAATTAAAAAATTTAAACTGTAAAAATTTAGACATTATCAAATTAATAAAGTAAATAAATTAAAACTGTAAAAATTTAAACATTATCAAATAACTAAATTAAAAAAGTTATACATTATCAAATTAATAAATTAAAAAATTAAAACTGTAAAAATTTAGACATTATCAAATTAATAAATTAAAAAATTAAAACTGTAAAAATTTAAACATTATCAAATTAATTAATTAAAAATTTAAAACTGTAATAATTTAGACATTATCAAATTAATAAATGAAAACATTAAAACTGTAAAAATTTATACATTATCAAATTTATAAATTAAAAAATTAAAACTGTAAAAATTTAGACATTATCAAATTAATAAATTGAAAAATTAAAACTGTAAAAATTTAGACATTATCAAATTAATAAATTAAAAATTTAAAACTGTAACAATTTAGACATTATCAAATTAATAAATTGAAAAATTAAAACTGTAAAAATTTAGACATTATCAAATTAATAAATTAAAAAATTAAAACTCTAAAAATTTAGACATTATCAAATTAATAAATTAAAAAATTAAACTTTTTAAAATGCATACATTATAAATATAATAAATTAAAAAAAATTAAAAATGAATAAATTAAAAAAAGAAATCCTTCTCCCCGGTGAAAATAGAATTGTGCATTAATATCGGGTGTCAATAGACTACGATAAATCATAGAACGATTACTCTGCCATTAAATAAGCAAAATAAGCCGTCAAGCTTATTTTGCTGTTTAAACATAAAATGTACGATCAAAGGGATTAACTCCATAACTAACCGATGAGTTTGAATAAAAATAAAAATATTCAATTTTGTTAATTCGTATAAACAGTAAATCAAATATATTGAAATATATTAGAAGTAGTACAAATATAGTAAATAAATTAAAGTAAATAATTAAAAATGATTGAAAGAAATTAAATATACAAGTAAACATTAATTTGAAAAATGAAATTTAAAAAACTCAATTAAAAATAAAATTAATCATAATTATGTTAATAATAATAAATGTGATAAATATCTCATCTCAACACTTTTATTAATCGACAATAAATTTATTACAGCTTATAACTCCCACATTATTCCGTAAAATCCTGGCCCCTTATAAAGAAAAAAATGACGTCGAAAAATGTAATCTCGCATAAGTGACCGCAGCGTGTGATTTGTCATTTATCAAACAAAATCTACAATAACGGCTGAAGATAGCCAATGAAGCAGGGTACATTGTTGATGACTTGTTGATTTGAAACTGATGTTAGCAATGTTGTTCGGATTTTCTATAATACATATAAAAATAAATATTACGCTCTCACTTTTAAATTTATATTAATAATCGAGCGCCATGCTAAAGGTTATTTCCCCTCATCTTACAAAGTATATATATATACACACCCATATATATATATATATATATATATATGCATATATATGCATATCTGTATACATATACATATATATGCATATACATACAGACATATATATGCATAAATATATACATATATATATATATATATACATATATATATATGCATACGTATACATATATATACATATATATGCATAAAAATTACGCTCTCACTTTTAAATTTGTATTAAAATCGAGCGCTATGCTAAATGTTATTCCCCCTCATCTTACAAAGTATATATATATATATATATATATATATATATATATATATATATATATATACCCATATATATGTATATATATATATATATATATACATATATATACACACCTATATATATATATATATATGCATATATATGCATATATGTATACATATACATATATATGCATATACATACATATAGACATATATATGCATAAATATATACATATATATACATATATATATGCATACGTATACATATATATATATATATATATATATATATATATATATATATATACATTGTTTCTCTCCTTGTTTCACTCTTAGAGACTGTGCATAAACATATCACACAACTTATGTTTGCTTGCACATAAATACCGCCGATGCTTATGGATGCGTCATTCTCTTGTAGTGCTTTGTTTTGCTTCCTGCCATTTTCTTCGAACGTGAGATATAGCTGCAAGAATAGTTGGGTACACAGGTTGTTTTTGCTTTCTTCTCCAATTCTACCGTAAAGATGTCAACACTAAAAACTAATATTACTCCAGCACTCTAAGTCGATTAATTCCAGGATTGGGGGTATACAAGAATCTATGCAGAGGACAGTCACTCAAATGTATTTGTAGTTCACTTTTTATACCATTGACCAAAAACGTACAATTCTCCAATATTATTCGTCTTGAGTGTTTTACCGTGGCGCCAATAGGTTCTCTTCAATTCCAACCAGGCGCTCTTCTTCAGCAATTACTTGAGTATGCCCAAAATAGTAGTCTACGCAAATATCACGGAAGAATATTTTTCAAACGCAAATTGTCCCGGACGAATTGATTCTGCACTCTCGTTTGACATTCTAAAACTGTCCATTTCATGTGCTCATGCATCATATGAATAATTTGGATCAATAATAAAAAAAAATGTGCACCTTAAAAAACATCATCATCTGATAGAACATTCGTTTCTGAATCGATGTCACTTGTATATGCAACGGCCACGTATATTGCTTTTTATTCGGTGCATCATTTTACCACATTGGTATTGTCTTTCATTCGAAAGTTACGTAAATCTTTGGAGGAAATGAATTGTCACTCGCTAAATCTGCCAGTTTTCGGTAATTTAGGAATACTGTCGCTATAGCAGTTTCGGTTTTACTGTTATGAACACCGGTTCAATAAATCATCAGAATGTAGTTAATTAACAATCGCTCCAGACAAGGCATGAAGCCACTTGATGTAAGGAGCTAAAACATACTACTTCAAGGTCAAAACTAGCAATTCTTCCCTCCTTGTCAGAAAAATCGCTCATGGAATGTGAGAACTAAAGGATAAAATAAGGGAAGTTAGAGTTACGAGGCTGCCGAAAGTCAACTAAGGTTCACTTTCTACTCTCTATAGAATTTTGTTAATTTCCTAAATCACATGATTTTTAACAAAATATAGCATAAAAATTAGTTTCTTGCAGTTCTGAGAATAGGGTCACAAAGACGCAGAGAAAATTTAAATAAGAATCACGAAGCTACGAACGTTTTTTTCGAAGTTTTTGTAAAAATTAAATTATTGATTTTTTCCGGAATTTTCGCAATGAGAAAACATAAATAAGTCGCTGTCCCTATCCGACGTTGCCCGGATGTCTTTTTACTTTCAGTTTTGTTTGCTTCTTTGATCTTTGCTTTATTAACTGACTGTAAGAAAATATCTACATTTTTTGGAAGATAAATTTATTAAGAAATAGATGTCATCAATAAGTTGTGTTCGGAACAAATGTCGAAAATTAAATTCCATACATGAAACAAACTATTTTATGTTTGAGCCATTTTAGGTGTTAAACCTTAGCTTTTGTTAAAAATATTATCGTAAAAGTTTAATTGATGTACGTTTAATTTTATGAGACGTTTTAAAATAAATAAGTGTAGAGCAGATAATGGTCTGTCGCGGTCATCGATCGAACGGCAAATTATTTTGAAGTCTTTAAACTGACATTTCTGGAGGGAATAGAAGTTTATAGCCCAAAGTTGATTATTTTGGTTTTATTTCATTTAAATAAAACTTTTATCCTTTGGTTATTAAAGTAATTGACGAAGTCAAAGAAAATTAAAACTAAACGGAAAATTAAACTTTAATTAAAACAGTTACGTTTATTGGTGAAGTCACACTTAAAAATCTGATTTTTTTTTATTTGTTCTTATTAGTTTCCCTCAAATTATGCATTCTTCAAAATTAAGAAAAAAATCGCGAAGAAAAAAAATTGTGAGAATTTGTCCAAGAACTTTTTCAGATCATTTGCTGAAATTATTAAATTCTCATTTATTTTTAAATAAATTATTTTAAACTGTCTTATTTAAAAAAAAATTCTTTTTTAATTTCGAAATAAGGTATAGGGTGATTCTCAAAACGCCGCAATAGAATTATTGATATGTAGCTGCTATTACTCGTAGAAACAATTATTGCAAGGCTATGAACGTAATAGGTTCCCTCAATTGAAAGTCACCGCTAAAAATGGATTATAAGAAAACGCGAATGAGTCCTATAACCAATCTGTTAAATCGAGAATTCCTGCGCAGACGCTTGGTCCGCGAATGTTTTAGAGAATTAATAACCTGGTACTGAACATATGTAGCATTTCTATTGCGATCATAATAATAAACCAGAGGTGATTTCCTCAGTGTCAGACTAAGCCAATTTCTTAGCAAAGAATTTTGCCTCCAATTCCAACCTTTTACGATCAGGGCCACCTGCTTTCAGAATACCCCTTCATGTCTGAGGACCCTCTAAGGAATATCCATATATCTGTCCAAGATGTTGTTCCACTTATCAAGAACATCGATGCTGGCAAAGCAATTCGTCCTAGGAACATGACATTCATTATTAATAAGAATCTGCTACGAGAATCTGACAGATACATCTCCTGTGTAAGTTGTTAAAATCTGAGATAAATCAAAATATTATAAATCACCCCAATGAAAGCAATCGATTTAGTTAGAAGTATGGCTTTTGCCTTGAAGAATGAACTGATCGTATGTTGACATTAATATCGCATAGGATTAGCGAATCTCTCGATGGGACCTTTATTTTTAGGGCAATAGATTTCGACATAAACTCTTTTGATAAGGTCTGACAGAAAGGGTTGCTTGATAAACTTGCTAGTTCTCGAATATTTGTGTTATGTCTTCTCAATAGTCAAACCTTTTGTCTCTGATATGTCTATAAAAGTAGTAGGTGTTGATGGGCAGAAGTCTAAAGCACACAGTATAAACGCCAGTGTGCCTAAAGGATCTATTCTGAGTCCGACCTTTTTCTGACCTTCATGAGTAATTGTTCAAATTCAAATTCTGAGAATCTGATATTGAAACCTATTCAGACCACACAACTCTCTATGACAACACTTCAAAAAGTAGTGATAATTAAGATCTTACTGATTCTTTCTCTTCCGATATAGAGCACGTGGTTAATTTGTAGAAAAGTGGTTTGTTACTTTCAAACCTTTAAAACCAAGCTCTCTCCTTTCACCACCATCACATAGATCATTGTTTTGGCTCAGTCGGAAAGAATGATTCTCTCCACAAGGATACCCCTTGTTTGGATACGCTAAGAGGACACACCTTCGATCCAGATCTAAAATAGAAGATCGATACCCAATCTGTTGCTTAGATTGCTTCAAAAATAGTTGAATCATTTTACCTCCCTAGTAAGTATCTGAGTCTTGATGCAATGCTTTACCTTTAAAAGAGTGAAATAGTCTTGATGCAATGCTTTACCTTTATAAGAGTGAAATAGTCTTGATGAAATGCTTTACCTTTATAAGAGTGAAATAGTCCCAAGATGGAGTACTACTGCCACATCTCTTCAAAGAATCTATTCTTGATTGAGAGAATTGAGCATCGAGTTTGCAATATAGTGAAGGATGATCAATCCTGTTCTCTACAGTAACTTTATCACAGTAGAGAGTTACTAGTCTTTCTCTACTCTATCGTTATTTCCATGTAAAGTGCTCGATAGAACTCCAACCTCTGGTTCCTCCTTGTAAGACATTCACAGCGAGAACCCGTCCTTCTACCACAATTGAAAATCAATTTCACTTCTTCCTCCGTGCACCAGACCGAATTTCCATGATCAGAGGTTCTTTCCAATGGATCACATTACCACTGGACTGTTTTCCTGCAAATCAAATGTCAACAAATACTTGTCATAAACCGTCACCATAAGTAATCAAACTTTGTACATTCCATTAATTATTTTCAATTCTCTCATAATATTCTTCATCATCTAACTGATAATCTATCATCTAACTTTTGTTCTTGATTGTATTTTGGTCTTGATAACCGTTACCTAGTAAACATTAGACAAATTACTGTAATTCAAGCATATTTGGTACGAAATAAACTTCAGTCAATGCCTGACTTGCCCACCCATTTTAAATCAAGAATGCCCAACAGGCTTTGTTTTATCGCGGTTCAATGAAATACGAATACAATTTGATAATCGTCTCATTAGTAGAAGGCATGAGTTAGAATTGGCTGCACCCTTACCGGACCATACCCCCCGCCAATTTGTATCTATACGGTTATCTGACAGATAATATCGATCGAGACAACCCCCAGATTATTTCTAAACTAAAAGGCTCATCACAGTCCAAATCAGTCGATCGTATCCAGTTGTGCTTGTAACGCAGAGGTTAACACTTGGAGCATATCATTGAATAGCGATAACACAAAGATTGTTCAAAATTCATGACGAAACTGGGCGGGCAAGGAGGGGACAGATTTAAGTTTATTAGGACGCCCATTTTATTAGGTAGTAAGTAAACTATAAAACATAATAGAATTTACTTTTTGTTATTGTAACGAGATTCTTAGTGTTTATTACTATTTGAATGTGTACGCCAAAAATGGGACTATTTTACATGGTGGCGTGATTAAAAACAAACACAAATCGTGAGTTTTGTCGATCTTCCGTATTATTACGTAATAATTCCATTATTATTACATAATTATTATACGGTAATTATTACCTAATTATTACGTGATTTCTAAAATTGGAGAAACATCGAAAAATCGGTCCGCGAATCAAGCAGCACAAAAGCGATTGAACGCTTTTGTGCTGCTGCGATTTAATAGAGAGACAAACAAGATGGCTGAAACGTATAATGTGTTAAATTAAAGTTTATATTGAATTAAAAAAATATTTGCTTGTACCCAAATGCACCGAAATGATAACAGTTTATCACTATCATGATTAGCCACGCTCAAAATTTGACTATTTAAACACGGAGCGTTTTTTTCATTGGAGCGAGTTTATCATTTATTATAATAAAAATAACTAAATTAACACTTGTTTCGCAAATGCTTTTTTATATATTTAAATCACAAACAATACATGCTAAAATATCCCCTAGTTTGGCGATTGAGTTAGCCTTAATTTGCAATTAACTTATAAGATGATCCTTCTCTTACTAAATGTATGTTTATAACATTTTTCCTATTACACTGAATGTTCTGTGATATCCCTGCTCTTATTTTATATCGTTTCTATCACTGTAGCTTCCGTGACTTTCTCTCTTTATTTTACTATCTCTCTCTCTCTCTCTCTCTCTCTCTCTCTCTATATATATATATATATATATATATATATATATATATATATATATATATATATATATATATATATATAGAGAGAGAGAGAGAGAGAGAGAGAGAGAGAGAGAGAGATAGAGATGCTTATTAATAGTCGAATGTAATAAAGAAAAGGGAAAAATAAAATGATTGGAATATTCCATTATAAATCAAATTTAAAAAAAAACGAGAGAGAGAGACAAAGAGAGACAGACAGAGAAGGAGAGAAAGGGGATAAATATCGAGAAGAAAGCGATTAATTATTGATCTTGTCTTTTTATTCTTATATTTAACTCACTTTTCAAACTCAGGTTTTCCTGATTCAAATTATCTAACTCCAGCTCAATGCTCCAACGCGTCACACGTTTTATCGTATTCAAAAAGGTCCACAAAGAAAATATCACCGAAAGAAGCGAAGTTTAAAAACAAGAAGAAGAAGAAGAAGCGATTGAGATTACAAATAAATAAAAGTAGGACATAAAACAATAAGCAAAAAAATGAGGGTAAATAATGGTGAAGTGAAAAACATACGAGTTGTGAAAAATTAAGTGAAAAAAGAAAAGACAATGAATGAATATAAAAAGAATTTAAATATGATAAAAATAAAAGAGAAGTTAAAGTGAACAAAAGAGAAAAACATACGAGTTGTGAAAAATTAAGTGAAAAAAAGAAGAGACAATGAATGAATATAAAAAAGAATTTAAATATGATAAAAATAAAAGAGAAGTTAAAGTAAACAAAAGAGAAAAAACATGTGTAAAAAGATGTGTATTAAAAAAATGGGAAAAGGGATAGTGAGTAAGTGAGTGAGTGAATAAGTTAATAAGTGAGTGAGTGAGTGAGTGAGTAAGTAAATGAGTGAATGAGTGAATGAATGAGAGTGAGTGAACGAGTAAGTGAGTGAGTGAGTGAGTGAATAAATGAGTAAGTGATTTAGTGAGTGAGTGAATAAGTGAATGAGTGAGTGAGTGAGTAAGTGAATGAGTGAGTTATTTAATGAGTGAATGAGTGAGTGAGTGAGTGAATGAGTGAGTTATTTAATGAGTGAATGAGTGAGTGAGTGAGTGAGTAAGTAAGTGAATGAATGAGTAGTGTTAGATAATGGCCCTATGGGAATGGACGTATCTGTTGGAGATCGGGTTTGACTTGCGCGAATTAACGCGGAGCAGTCGAGTGTAGAACAGGGCTTGTTCTCATAGTCAGAGCTGAGAGACGTGACAACGTTACGTGTGACGAGACCTCAGATCAAGGGTCAGTCTACACCTGCGAAAGGCCCTGTGACTTCGCGGTCCCTGCGTGGGTAATAAAGGGATCTGTGACGTCACTCGCTCCCACGAGAAGCGAGTTTTTAGTCAGTCTGATTCGGAGAGCGAACTGAGAGGACATGCGATTCACAATGTAAAGATAAGAAATATTTCCCTTCAGGGAAGACAAGCGCGAGAATCCTTTCCCCCCTCTCTAGGAATAGTTAAGAAAACATTAATAACTAACTACGATAAAGTAGGATTTGCTCTCTACCGTCTCTCTCGGCGTGGTGAATTTCCCCCAGACGAAATAACAACGCTTGAATAAATGAATTAAATTCAACAGAAGAGTTTGTCTTCGGAGTGCAGAACATGGCTTTTATTGCAGACAACAGACGACGGCAAAGAAGAAAGAATTCATCCACTAGACGACCATCACTGGACAACACGACCAACCTCTACCCGACGAGTAGACGAAACGCGTACTGCCGCGGTCCAGGCAGAAGTAATATGCAACATTACCCTTTTTGATGCTAAGTGACTTGCCATTTCGAGCATGGAATGGGCTGATTCGAACCATGAGTTACCACGAAAGAAAAAGAAAAAGAAGAATTTAAAAAGCAAGACAGACAGTGTGAGGTCCGAAAGACAGAGAGAGAACTACAAACTGCAAGTAGAAAGTCGTTGTTTTGTTTGAGAAAAAAAGACGTTGATGTGCCGTAAAAGTAAAAACACAAAGAAAAGAATGGAACACACGCACACACATGAAAATAGAACTAAAATACCATGCACACACGCAGTTTTAACTTTTATAGAAAGAAAAGAAAAAAAGAGAGACAGTGAAGAACTGACATGTATACACACAAGCAGAACATTTCTGTCAACGTTTAAAAAAATGCATTCGGTGGGTGGGGAAACTGTTTTCTTGATTTTTCTTTGTCGGGTGGGGTGATTTTCATCAAATTGTATTGTTTTGAATCTTTTTTGTTGATTTAAATGTATCGTCGAGAGAGAAACTCATTGAATTAATTTCCTTGCTTTTTTTGTTTAGCCGAGAGCATTGTTTGTTTTATTTTCTTTTTTTCCCTCTTCATATTAAAATTTTAGTATATAAAAAGAAAAAAAAAACAGTAACTAATTAAAAAATCAAGTTGAGGTCAGCCAATTAAAGGGAGTTAGAATTAGAGGGTTGGCCTTTTGGCGATGCGGTTATGGGTGTTGAGAAGGTCCGATGTTGAGGCCTGTGAGGCCGTGTCTCTTCCAACTGATGGGTTGGGATTGAGTTATGTTCGCTACGTGTGACCCGTTGAGGTAGCCGGTGAGCTTGCGATTATACGGACAAAGAGTTGTTCGGTGTCACACGCGTGAAAAGAAAAGCGAGTTGTACCCATGAAAAGATTGGCATGTGCCCGCTTATAGTATGAACGGGCTGGGAGTGAGTTATGTTCGCTACGCGTGGCCCGTTGAGGTAGCCGATGAGCTTGCGATTATACGAACAAAGAGTTGTTCGGTGTCATACGCGTGAAAAGAAAAGCGAGTTGTGGCCATGAAGGGATTGGCAGGATTATGGGTATATTTTGGGGGGACATCGAAGTTGCCGCATTGGTATTGGTCAATCAAGCATGAATGATGATACATTTTAATTTGTAGGAATGGATCCGTCTTAGGTTTTGGATGTGATCGAATTTAGGCCCGATGTAAGTGTCGGAGATACAACTCCAAAAGACACACCGTTTCCACAGAGGTATCTTGAACCGAGTGCAGACGTAGTGCTTAAGGATAGAACGGCACCTAAAATTAAAGTCGTGGGCTGACCACATTAAGTTAAATAAGATAGGGGTTTCTGTTTTTTCCCCCCGTAATTCGCAGAATACCCGCCAGTTAGAGAAATTTACTATCCGTTGTATGCCGATGCTTGGGAGTACGTGTGTGAGGTGAATTGGGTGCCTAGGGGTGTGTGCGGATGCCCGTAGGGTCAGGTGGTCAAGCAACCTTGCGACAAGTGAACACCCAGCGTGTCCTATAATCGATTGTGACAGGGATGACTATAGAGACGATATCGATCGTAGGGAGAATTTCCTTACATCACAGGAGGGGTCATAAGGCCGATTTGTGGCAGCCGGGTTTTGGGGTGGTCCGGTTTTGATGTTGGCGTGTCGCGTGTTGCATTGTGATGTGAGACCGATGCGGTTCCTTGTGAGTGCCTTGCGGGATCACAGAGAGGTCCTACCACTCATTTCTCACAATATCCTTGTTCATCACTGTTCCCGGGTGGGGTTGTCCCGGAGTGTGTTAGTCCTCGCTGGGCTGTCTTGCCCCGATCGGGGATTTCCTCTTGTTGACAACAATCACAGCCAATTTAAACTTAAAGTCCACATACGGGGGGTGGGGCCTGGTGTGTCGCGTATGGGGGGATGCCCACGGGGGCCGATGTTGATCGTAAGAGAGTTTTTTTTACATCCCGAAAATAGCGTCATGGGCCGAAGAACGGCCGGTTAAAGAGGTTGGACGTTGGAGGTCAAGCCGTACTGATCCCTGGTTCTGAACAGACCCTGCAGAGAAGTGTGTAAAAACAAAAATTAGGATTGTTTTTTTTTTGTGTGTAGGTAAGGGAGGAATGTTAGATAATGGCCCTATGGGAATGGACATATCTGTTGGAGATCGGGTTTGACTTGCTCGAATTAACGCGGGGCAGTCGAGTGCAGAACAGGGCTTGTTCTCACAGTCGGAGCTGGCAGACGTGACAAGGTTTCGTGTGACGAGACCTCAGATCAAGGGTCAGTCTACACCTGCGAAAGGCTCTGTGACTTCGCGGGCCCTGCGTGGGAAAGAAAGGGATCTGTGACGTCACTCGCTCTAGCAAGAAGCGAGTTTTTAGTCAGTCTGATTCGGAGAGCGAACTGAGAGGGCATGCGATTCACAATGTAAAGATAAGAAATATTTCCCTTCAGGGAAGACAAGAGCGAGAATCCTTACCTTCTCTCTAGGAATAGTTAAGAAAACATTAATAACTAACTACGATAAAGTAGGATTTGCTCTCTACCATCTCTCTCGGTATGGTGAATTTCCCCCAGATGAAATAACAACGCTTGAATAAATGAATTACATTCAACAGAAGAGTTAGTCTTCGGAGTGCAGAACATGGCTTTTATTGCAGACAACAGACGACGGCAAAGAAGAAAGAATTCATCCACTAGACGACCATCACTGGACAACACGACCAACCCGACGAGTAGACGAAACGCGTACTGCCGCGGTCCAGGCAGGAGTAGTTGCAACAGTAGGTGAGTGAATGAATGAGTGTGTTAGTGAGTGAATGAGGTAGTAAGTGAGTGTGTGCGTGAGTGAGTTACTGAGTGAATGAGTGAATGAGTGAGTGAGTGAGTGAGTGAGTGAGTGAGTAAATTAATGAGTGAGTTAGTCAGTTTATGAGTGATTTAGTGCGTGAGTGAGTGAATAAGTGAGTCAATGAGTGAGCGCTTGATTGAGTGAGTGAATGAGAGAGTTAGTGAGAGAAAGAGGAAAACAAAAGAGAGGAAGAAAATGAGAAAAGAAGAGGAGAAGGAAAACGATAAAGAACAGAAAAGACAAATGAAAATAAAACAAGAAATAAAAGAGTAAAAGGTAAAGATAGTAGGAAAAAAAGAAAGAAAACAGCGAAGAAAACTCAAACGAGAAGAGAGAAATAAATAGGAAAATAAATTAAGGAAAATTTAAGAAGAAGAGAAACGGGGGAAAGAGAAAAGTGAACATAAAAAATTGGAAATCAAGAAAGAAGGAGAAAATGTGAAATAGCAGTAAATAGAAGATAAACAAAAGAAATAGGAAGGAAAGAAAGAGAAAAGAAGAAAAAAAGAATTGGACAATAAACAAATATAAGAAGAAAAATGAAAGGAGAAAATGTATTATTTAATTTGAAGAATCCAACATGAATATAAAAAATTTAAAAAATGAGTGAAAAATAAAATAGTTTGGTAAAAGAAAAGAGAAAAAAAGATTAACACAGGTTTTTAAAGAAAAGATATTTTATTTATTTAAAGAATAAATTTAATGGAAGACGAAGGAGAAGAAATGGAAGAGAAAAACTATCTGTCCATTTCTAAAATAATCTTTTATTCTGCTTACGTCACGAAAAAGTAGAACCACATGGATTGGCTTTATAATCCGTCGAATATAAAATGGCAGCCGACCTGTACTAAATGTGCGTGTTAAGAAGAAAAGCGGAAAAATGCAGCTTATGCAATGTGGGATTAGACGAACGCGAAGCCTGTCGCACATTTAATGTCGAGAACCCACTAAAGACAATTTGAGTCTTAACACGAAAACCAAATTAAACAAGGCCTTAACACTAATAAAATATGCAATATTCTAATGATATTTTCGGTAGAAACAATGCATAATTAGACACATGGTTAAAATGTTTGGCATCAAAGGGGAATATTAGAAAGTTGAAGAAAAACTTGCTTTTCATCCGTCAGAATCAAATTTCACTTTTAAAATTGCTTAATCAACAGTTTCTACGTTGAATGCATTTCGATATAAGGTTGAGTGAAAAAGTTGCCACAATCATCATCATCATCATCATCATCATCATCATCATCATCATCATCATCATCATCATCATCATCATCATCATCATCAAACAGTTAATCTGCACGCGGCAAAATATAGTGTATTATCAACTGTAATTAAGACCTCCCTACATTTTGTAACACGTTGGAAATATTTAAAAAAATAATAACATTTGTAAAAAAAATACACTTTATAACTTAAAAACTATGTGTGTGTGTGTGTGTGTATGCGTGTGTTTGTGCGTTATACATTAAGCGAGGAGAGAAAGAGAGAATGATAGACAGGCATTTTTCAGTCATTATGTTAAACCATTGTGTCACCATTGCGTCACACCGCATTGGAGTTTGGATGAACATCTACTTTTGCGTCTACTCGCTATGGGGGTCGAGGAGAACAAGAGACCACAATACTTTTCTAACAAAATAACACCTGATTTTAATGTCTGCTTATTTGTTGAGGGTCAACGTTCTGAACCGATAGGTGTTAATCCATCTTAGTTTGTCACTTTCGACTAATCCGCCATTCATTCGCCTTCATTGATTTCCTCATACCAAAGTTACTTTGTGGTGTGATTACAACTGTGACTACAGAGGCGTAAGTGTTAACGCCTCTCCCCCTCTCTCTCTCTCCCTCTCTCTCTCTCTCCCCCTCTCTCTCTCTCTCTCTCTCGCTCTCTCACTCTGCCTATCTCAATCTCTAGATTCGGAAGTACTTACGATTGTGAAGTTATTGAAGTTTATTTATTTAAGCAAAATGAATTCAGATGTTACTTCCTTGTTTTTAAGATGGTTGCCAATCCAAAAGAAAATCTGAGCCGAATGACCATTACCTGTTGTAAAAACATGCTGCATACATTAATCATCAATACAAACTAACAATTCATGCTTTCGTTTTCATATTTAAATTCACTACTTATTACATGTGAGAATATTTACTCGCTGTCTTCTCATTTCATTAATATAGAACTTATTTATTTTCTTCAATTTCTTTATATAATAAGACGTGAATATTTTGATACTAAGAGGCGGTGAGCGAAACATAAATAGACGTAATGCATACGTTATTTGTACAATTATATATTAAAAAGCGCCCTACTTCATTGATAAAGACATTTATACATTTTACAAAATGTATAAATTTCTATATGAATAAAAGACTATTACTATTAAGGATGTCTCAATGAGCAAAACATGAATGAAAGTAATTCGCATGTACACACACGCACACCCACAATCGTCTAATACTTATAAAGAACATAATTTGTTGATGAACACTGACGAACCGGTGAAAGCAAAAAATATGTACCCTCTGAACATACATTGTATTTGCGAAACAAATATGTAACTGAAGTGAAGTGTTGAATAACAATATTCTGATCGTTCGTAACTATCTCAGACAATAAAACGGTGAATCGCTTATCAAAAAGACAAAAGAATTGACATAACTAAATGCAAAACAGATGCCATTGCATAATTGGCGGCCGGATTTGACGACCGTGTCCGTACATACGATTACACGTGATTTTATAATTAAATAAATACAAAATCGTTTATTTTCGTTTGCTAACATATTTTTACATTACATAGAATCGTTCATTTCTCAAGATCTAACCATTTTAAGATAATTAAAATGGTTAGATTTTGATGAATGAACAATTCTATGTAATGTAAAAAATATGTTAGCAAATGAAAGTAAACGAACTTTTATTTATTTAATTATAAAGTCACGTGTATTCGTATGCACACAAGAAGATCAACGAGTGAAACAGAAAAGAAAGTATTTCGCATGCGCACACACCCATTCACAATCGTTTAATAATTATAGCCAACACGGTTAGACGTTCTTAGTTGGTTAATTAAAACTAGTGAACATAGAACCGATGAAATCAGACAATATTTACCCTTTGCAAATATTGCATATTTGAAGTTGAATGCTTAATAATAATGTTTCGTTGTTTTTATTACTCCCGTCTTCACTAAACTATTTAAAACAATAGAAGGAATGGCAAATCCGGAAATGACGAATCGCTAATCAAAAGCCGAAAAGAATTAACATAATAGACCAAACATATAGCAATGCATTGTGGGTAGCAAACTTAGATAAGCGTGTGTGTGTGTGTGTGTGTGTGTGTGTGTGTGTGTGTGTATACGAATACACATGATTTAAAATAATTAAATAAAGATGAGATGTGAACCAAATATTGACCATGATATTAGAACTTTTAGAATTTAATGAAAGAATATTATTTCTTCCTGTGGCGATCGGGACATCTGTCATTATAGCCGCTTCATCAATAAACTGATAATGATATAGCAATACTGCAATGAAATAAGAAACAAAGACATTGTGGAAATTTATTTCTCTTTTTTGAGAGATTTCATAGAGTAATTACTATTTTCAATGTTTTGAATTGAGCTTCGACTGGTAGTTATCACTGAAGCTTAAGTGGCAGCAAGTCCATTTAATATTCCATGAAAAGATCATACTTACGAACGTGCGTTTAGTTTCGTTTTCAGGGTTTTATATTTTGAGTCCTAAGTAGTAATACGCTTTTAAAGTTCACATATGATTTACAAGATGTGGCGAATTATCATGTCTGATTAGTGGGATCAAATATAAATTTGGAGTCAGGTGTAGCTCCCATGTAAAGTCGATAGCTTGGTGGTTTGCTTAACTATGCAACATAAGATAGATTACAAGTTAAAATTCAGTTGTTGTGATATATTTAATGAAGGTCTGGAGAAATAAGGTGATCTCCATCTGAAGATAGTCCAGAAGAAATTCCTTTAGAGAATATACATTAGTTAAGTCGAATAAAACATAGTTTAGTTAAAACCGTTATCGTTTTTATTAAGAAGAGTCGCCAAGCTACCCGAGAGAAGTATTACGAGAATATCTACAGACAAGAACCTCGAAAGAAAGACAATATTTTAAAATATTTGTCTTCGATCTGGTAAGTTATTGTTAAATCAATTGTAAAAACAAGAGCAATTAACTAATTGAATATTTTAGCTAAAAGTGTACTACATTTTGGGAACAAGTTGCTAGATATAAAATTTTATTCCAGGACAAGAAATACAATTTCAAACCAACAGTTAATAAACAATCATGATTAAATGTCAGATTAAGAAGAGCACAAAGGTAGGGCATTTTAATGTGCAATTAGATGAATTCAGAAATAACAGAAAACAATGAAATTAAGTAGGCATCTGTAGGAACTATCGGATGGCATATTTAACCGACGTCTATCTGCATATTAATATTGCATTACTAGTGTAAACGTTCTGTTAAAAGGTTTAATTGAGAAGATTGTTAAAAAGGAAGATGTCTCAAGATCCATACGAAATAATAATAAGAACACTACTACTAGAACTACTAGTAATACTACTAATAATAATAACTATATTAGTACTAATACTACTACTAATAATAATAAGCCGGTGTCAAAGAGAAAGCAATAGTAAACGGCTGTTTTGAGAATACAAAATGATTGACGAAAGAAACGAACAGTATTGAAAATCTCAGGAGACTTGTTGTCATTCAGATTCTAGGGAGCACCACCTGTTTTTTTCCAGTGAGCGATCGCTGGTAATTATTTGTGTGAGAACTCCTAGTGAGTGAAATACTACAACTACTACTACTACTACTACTACTACTACTACTACAAATAATAATAATAATAATAATAATAATAATAATAATAATAATAATAATAATAATAATAATAATAATAATAATAATAATAATAAAGTGATTAAACCAGCCTCGGCTGATACCGCACAAAATAGTCGTGAAGGGTAAAGGAGGATGGAAGGACCGAAGATGGAGAGCAGTAACCAGACCCCCACTAGAAAATTGCGGAGAGGACTCGGACCTAAGGGAGGCTTATTGCCATTCAAATCCCAGAGAGGACCAAACGTCGTTGCCAGCGAGAAGTCGTTGGTACGCGTCTTTTGTGATAACACAAAGTTATTAGCAATAGTAATCGAAAGAGGTGGACAGTACCGGAAATCCGGGGAGACTTTTGGTCACTCAGACTCTAGGGAACACGTCTATAATTATCAGTGAGAAATCACTGATGATGACCTGTGTGAGAACCCCTAATGAGTACAAATAATAATATGTGACCATGAAATGAACGGCAATGATAACAGCATGACTCGTTTTAAAATCCCCGAATGCTGAAACCAACCTACATAACCTACAAACATTAAACAGCGCAACGTAAGTTGAAATATAAATATTACAAAAAGCTGGAAAGAACATCATATGAGCCAACAGTTTCGAAAATCCTTGAAAAAGACTTAAAGAAATTAGAATTAAAGGGAAGATTTAGAATATACAATTCACGGCTGGTACTACACACACTTATCGTGAAGGATCAAAAAGGATTGAAAGATCGAGGAGGGAGATCACCAACCAAACCTCCACTGGAACGTTGGGGAGGCTTATTGCCACTCAAACTCTAAAGAAGACCAACGGTTATTGCCAGTGAACATACATTGTAAACGGCTGTTACGGTAACGCAAAACAATTTGCAACCATTATTTAAAGAGGTAGATAGTGTTGCAAATATGGGGAGACTTGTTGTCATTCAAATTCCAGGGAACACCATTACTGATAGTGACTTGTGTCCAAATGTTACATTTCACTTGTATTTTTATTTTTTTCTTCATAATCGAATTGAATATGTGTTGTTGTGTCCTCTATTTCTTTTTATCCTCGACATCGATATATCCGTGCGTAACTTCTCGTTCTTTTATCTTTGTGGTCGTGTCGTTACTTGAATTTATGTGTGTTCTCGTCACTGCTACGTATCTTCTCGTTGTCGGTTTCTTCTGCATGTCGTCGGTGTGGCTAGAACACATTGTTCGACGCTGTGTATATAAGTTCTTCGTTGCGTTATAGAAGTAATAATTAATTAAGATAATACAGAGATTCAGAATGGAGATTTATTTAGAGAAATATATTTATTCATGAAGGACAGCGACAATTATATTCCTAACTGTTATATCGTAAGAATAACAATAAGTAAATAAGAAACCCTAAGACAGGAATTTGAAAGAATAGGAATTGTATTAAGAATACTTAATTACAATAAGTTGGTCGCCATAGAGCACTAGGCAGACGTGCTAAGCGGTTCTCCTTGGTAAGAAAAAAGGTGTTAACTTCATAGTCACCTGACGTATCCATCCTTTCACTATGGATGAATCCGGATCAGTCCACAACACCACCCCTTTAAGATTTATTTCTTCCTGAAAATATATCTTTTCCTATTAGGGTCAATCTCTAGACGTTCTGTTGAATTTTTCTTTCTTTTCGTAGAAGGAGTAGTAGTAAGGTTTTCAGGAATGGGTACATCAAATACATCGTAAAGTACCTCCATGAGTTCCTCATGTAAGGTTTCTTTTTTTACGTATCTGCGTCTCAACTGATTTACATGACGCTTGTTTTCCCACTTCGGACCCCGAACCATGTATATCAGGCGTCCGATTCTCCTGGTGACAATACCGTCTTGTCAAAATATTTGACCCTTTCTGTAATTAAAACAACAACACTTTTCACCAACATTAAAATGTCTGGTCTTACTATCCGTGTTTTTTAATGTTTTTCTTCACTGGCAACAATTTGTCAGAAATGGTTTTAATTTTTCTTGCGAACATCATATCCGTCGGTGACATGTTTGCCGCAATGTTTCTGTTCGCTGTGACCCTGTAACCCCTTAATGATTGTTGGATCTTCCACTCATCGTTTACTTCATCACCAGCTTTTCTTTAAGCCCTTTTGAAAGGTATCTACAAACCTTTCTGCCTGACCGTTACTTCTCGGGTGATAAGCAGGTGTAGTAATATGTTTTACCCCAAAGTTTATGCAAAACATGTTAAACTTTCCTGAGGTTAATTGGGTCCCATTATATGTGACAATTTCATAAGGTTATCAAAACCTGGCAAACAGTTCATGCAAAAAAAATATTGTTATGGCAGATGTTGGCTATATGCATTTCAGAATCTCTGGTTATTTTGTTAAACTGTCCACCACAATCAAATAATATGCACCATTTAGCGGTCCAGCAAAATCTAGACCATGACATGCCCACTTTCGGACATGATTCCGTCATTATTGGTATTACTTTAGCTGCTAGAGCACAACCTCTACAGCTCTTAACTGTCTTCTCAATGTCCCGGTCCATACCTGGCCAAAAAACGTATGAACGCATAAGTGATTTCATTTTGCACATTTCTGGGTTACCACAATGAAAATCCCTTAAGAGTCTCTTTTGTAGTGACACTAGGATCACGACGCGCTCGGTATACATTAAATGTCATTACAAATTTAATAGTTATTGCTTATCGGCGAATTTATGTTTCCCCTTTGTGTGCACTTCACTTTATCCATCATGTTTTTAATAAAATTATCACTTTTAGATTTTATTTGTATTTCTTGCGCAGTCACGATGCTAACCAGTACTTCTTTTATTTTACTTTTACGTATCTTCCATTGGTTCACCATATTTCGGAATTTATCGCATGGCCTAACTTCTTTGGAGGAATATATTCCATTTTGAAATCATAATTTAGCAGAATAGTGCCCCATCGCTGTTATCTATTTGCTGTATGAACTGGAATTCCTTTCTTTGATCCAAAAAGTAATGGACGATGATTCGCCTGTAAAATAAATTTACCGCCATGGATGAATTTGTGAATTTTTTAATCCCGAAAATAATGGATGACATTTTCTTCATTGATCTGGCTATAGTTTTTTCTCAGCCGAGATAAAACCTCTTCTCGCATGAGCAATGGCTTTTGTGCCCCATAAATTGTCTTTAGTACGGTTCCGATGCCGTAATTACTCGCATCAGTAGTTAAAATTATTTATAATTTCGGGTCATAATTTGTTAAAAAAATGTTCTGATCTAAGCACATCCTTATTCTTTTGAAAAGTCTTTTGGCAATCTCCTGTCCATTGCTATTTTAAAAATCTTTTTTTAACAATTCGTTCAACGGGAAACGTAAATCATGCATATTATATATATATATATATATATATATATATATATATATATATATATATATATATATATATATATATATATGCTAATAATTAGAAAGATCTAGAAATGTTTGCAATTTAGCAACATTTGTCGAGGCAGGCATATTTTTTATTGCACTGGACATTTATCGGTTGGGTCTTTAGCCTTTTTCGTCTATAATTTGTCCTTAATATTTTATTTTGGACATAAAAAAATCGCATTTATCCTCGCCGAGCATTTCTTTTAAAAACCTCATTGAGATGTTCAATGTGTTGTACGACGGTCTCGCTCTTGATTAATATATCCTCCAAGTACGCTATAGCGTAATCCAAACCCGCTAACATGTTATCCATTATATTTTAAAACATACTTGGTGCTACTTTTATTTCGAAAGGTAGACGATTAAACGAATATAATTCGCTATGCGTATTGATAATGAGCAATTTTGTACTCTCTTCCTCGATTTCTACTTGTAGATACACATCTGAGAGATCTAATTTCGAGAAAAATTTTCCGCCATTTAAACGGGCAAAAATGTCTTCTGCGCTAGGAAATGCCTATTCATGCGTTTTCAGGCACATATTCAAGCCTGTCAAGAAACCCGCGCACACCCGAATATTTTTTCCTATTTCATGTAAACTGTGGGTTACGCCCACTCTGAATATTGAACTTTTCTAAGTACCCCCATTTGTTTTAGGCGAACGAGCACTTGCTCTATCGATTCTACAGCTGCATAGGATACACTACGCTGTCTCTAAGTGGGAGTGGGTGTTGGCTAAGGGACAAAAGAAATACAGGGTAGGGTTTTTAGGGATGTGCGGTGTCCTCCAATATAAATAAAATTAGGGCGGGTCAGGGATAAGGTAAATCGGGGGAACAGGCATTCTGGAGGAATTCAGACACCTAAAATAAAGACAGGGGGACAGAACTCATTCGTACTACTAGCTAGAGGGACTGATCCAACACTTTGATGTCCAAGACATTGTCAATAAAAAGAAGACCTAAGGTTAACGTGTGCCATGCTTAGGCAGGGAACACGAACTCAAATCTATTTTGTACGACCACACATAAACTAGCGGTGTATATACACCTACCTTTAAACAGTAAGGTAGGAAACCTCCTTCTATCACATGTAATCTTGATTCTAAGCTGATGCTTAAAATACGAAACTAAATCGTAATGAGAAAGCGGCGCCCCAAACCCTTATTTCTAAGCGTGAAGTATACACTACGAGTCTAGCTACGGCTAAAATCGCAAGAAACACCATTCGTTTCTCCCTTGGCCGCAAGGGATCCCTGTTGAAGACTATGAATGCTAAATCAAGGCACGTATTCACGAAGCTTACAGCAGTTGAAAAAGGCGTGCTAAGCCGTTTTAATTTCATCTTCCTTGCAATGTGGACAAAAAGGGTGCATGCCCATACTAATAGTAAAGCGTATGCTATTAATGGGTACCACAATTCGAACCAATCGCCAGGTTAGAGAAAACTCAATATTGTTAAGATGACTCCGGCCTGGCACCCAATTCCACTGAGAGTGAACCTCCTCCTCCGACAATCCAAGCCGCTCCACAAGTGGATCCAAAGCGATCCCCACCACTAATTCCCGATGTAGTGTTTTCCTAGACCGGGCAAGATAACTGGACCCCAGCAGCACTCTGAGCGCAGTTCGTCATTCGTTGAAGAACTGCGATTGACTCCTTGGTTTACGACGGCATTCAGCCAAGTGATCAGGGATGAGGTTTTGAAAAGCCTCTCAGTATATAAATGGCTCGCCAAGTCGGGCATTCCCAAGCCCCTAACATCAGGACGTTGAGTTCAGACTTGTCTACAGACTAGCGGCTTATTCTTCTCCCACAAAAGCGAGAAAAGCGGACGCGTCAAACCGCCAAGCGGTTTGCAGGCAGAGGTAGTACAGCCAATCGGTAAAGGATAAGAGGAAAGACGTACATGGCGAACGCCTCAGCTCGACCTTAAAGGGAACGCCCCCTTCGAAGCCAAATCCTTACAGTCGCTTCGACCTTAAACTGTACGTCCGACCAATTCTTTTCAAGCTGAAGACCCGGTCCGAACCACATGTCGAGGATCCTAACCGGGACAACTGACCAGTTGATAAGACCCGGCAGCGCAGCTGCGCTACTCCAGGCAGCCAACCTTAGGCCATTGGATTTGCTAAAGTTGACCACGGTCCCTGTAACATCTTCATACCTTTTCAGTTCTTTAGTTACCGTGGAAATGTCTCGAGGGCTCGAGACAAACACGGTAACATCATCGGCATACGCGGAGACCCTGGCTCGCACACCATCAGATAGAGTGATACCGCGTAAGGGCCAGTCCAGCCTCCCCTTGCATCACCTTGCAAAGGAAGGGCTCCAACGCAAGAACGTAAAGTAGAAGAGACAACGGACATCCCTGACGTACCGACCGAGAAACAACAAACGATTCCGATTCCATCCCGTTTACCTGCCCCACTGCCGTCGGGCGGTGATACAGCATGGATATCCATCTACGGAAGTCCGGTGTAAAACCGGTGGCATCTAAAACAGATCCGAAGAACCGATGGCTGACCCTATCAAAAGCTTTGGACTGATTTAAATTGATCAGCGCGGCTTCGGTGTCATCTTCTAACCCCTCTAAGATCGGACGTATCAGATGCAAGTTGTTCTGAATCGATCTCCCCTTCACAGCATAGTTCTGGTCGGATTCAATTAATTTACCAATAACAGTCTGCAACCGGTTGGCAAGAACTTTGGTCAATTTTTTCAAGTTTGTGTTTAACAGAGTTATGGGCCTATAATAATCTACACCCCCGATATTCCAGTCCTTTTTCTTAAGCAATGTTACTACTCCCCTGGTGACTTGACCAGGGATAGAACCCTGTGCAAACGAGTTATTGAACACATCCGTCAGAATAGGTACGAAGATGTGCGACAGTTTCAAGAACAATTCATAGGACAAGCCATCAAATCCCGGAGATTTGTCGTAGCCGACCTGCTTCGACGCAGCCAGGACCTCACATTCTGTAACGCGCCTCTCACAACTAGCTACTCGGCCCGCCTTCAGGCGGGGCGAGCCAGCTAAATAGTTGCCAAACTCCTCGACGCGGAGTCTGGGCAGTTGAGGTGAAGAGATCCACGAAATGCTAACGAAACCTCTAAAAATCTCCCGAGCCGACACAAGGGCGTGTCTTTCCTGGCTTTTAACTTCACGAATATATCCGTCCGAGTTGCGACATAGTGGAGTTCTACGGCTTCGTTGGACACTCTTTCTAACCTAGCCCTGACTAGCTGACCTTCACACCGCTCGTTAGCCGAGCGGTTCAGGTCTCGTTTAGCTAATTCAGTGCTTAGGGATTCCCTTCATCCACCTCCCAGGCTAGCTTATTTTCTAGACGCTTTTCTGCTTCAGACTTATTTAAGGCTGGGCGTTGGCTTTATTTCACAGAAAACCCCTAAATACTACATTTGGCGTTAACCCACCATTTACTCCCGGTTACCGCTCCTACTAAGCCCTTTTGAAAATTAAGTGTTAGCCTGTCCCGGTAGTCACACATCTCCAGTAAAGATTGGGTCTATTTTCTACTTCCAAACTGACCACAAGTAACTTGTGGTCAGAATGGCCTAACCAGTGGAACGTGGGACAAGAGATATAGTCTACGTTTCCTCTTTTCACTAACAATCGATCCAAGTAAGTACTTAAAGCGGCAGGCCCGTTAGAAAGCCACGCCCACCACTCCCGCCCCCGGTGATCGACACAAAACCTGTCGACCAGATCACATTCAGTCATCAGCTCAGACAGACTTGTCTCACACCCATCCAACCATCTCGGCCCATCCACCCGATCTATTTTGGGATCAAAGGATGGTATTCCAACTCCCAGTAAAATTAACCGCCTTGAGCCACCGAGGAACCCCCCACTCCAACCCGCGGATAAAGAGAGCCCTCTCCCGAACGATATTGGGTGCATAAACCGCGACGATTTGAAATGCGGCACTTTTCACAGCAACATCGACCACGACCCGTCTGCCATCAGCATCCGCGTGAACGTTTACCGTTTCGGACAGTGTGCGTCTTACTAACAAGGAAACTCTCCTAGCCCGACGGTCACCGAATGCTGAAAAAACATCGAAATAAGTCAACAGCAGTCGGTGATCGTCGATCGAATCATAGTGAGTTTCCTGTAACGCAACCACATCTATGTTAAAAGACATGCAAAATTTTCGGGACGTAGGATGCCGCAGGCTTGGCCGATCTGTCCGTAATCAGGTTGGACGTAAACTGTCCATCTCTAGCGATGCATCCGACATCCAGTGGATAAGTTAGTTTTAGGGCCTTATAAAATGAGGGGTGGACGTAAATGGGGACCTTTCCTGTGCAGAGAGACGTCAGCTGTTTGAGGGAGTCATGCAACTGTTCAACCAATCTCAGGCCCGGTATTGCAATCTCTGCTACCTCTACCATATTCTATAGCCCCTTAGTGCGCCCCACCCTTGTACTCCTAATGAATGTTGTTACTAACATTAGGAAAGTTTTTCGGGTTTCCAACTCCGAGTTCCCGGATCTGAGTCAGGTGCTGTAGTTGTCTGAGGACTCCGCGTTGCCTAGGATTTAAGTCCCTTACGGCATGATGCGGATCTATATCACAAATTTGATCCCCCGGTAGATAGGGATTTTTCCTTGTTTTTCCATTATTCGAGGGGGTGGCGATGCAGACCTACTACTCATTTTTTGCTCAGGCTCTTTCTCAACGGACACAGAGCGTGAGCAAGCTGGGGAAATTAAAAAGGGAGGGGGATTTCTGCCCAGAAGAAAGAGGAGGGGATTTGGGTTGTGTGATCTGAGCAGGAGAGATAGTTATCTCCTTTGACATAGAGGGAGGGGAATGGAGTCCAACCTTCTTAGCTTTCTTCGTCTTATGCTTAGTTTTTGTATTATTGTCTGCTGTCACTGCTGGGCCAGAGTTTTCCTCTTCCATTGCGTCGTCAATGACGGACTCCCCCCTCTGATTCAGACGCCGAAGGGGTAGACAACTTCCTTTTTGGTGCTGATAAATTTACACGCTGCAGCACCTCGGTGGGGATTTTAATATGGGGCGACCCTTCAGGTAGCCGCATTCTTAATTCTTCATGTGGCTGCACCTATTTGGAGAGGGACTTTGAAGGTTTTAGAACTGCGTCTTAGGTGGTTGTAACGTTCTTCTTGACAACCGCTGTCCATCCATCGGTATTTCCCCCCTCCTGCTGTTTTCTGCAACAGTTTCTCCACCCGGGGCCGCAGGGAACTTAGTTAGACAGTCTTTGGACATGTGCCCCGGCTGCTCACAATGCCAACAATGTGGCCTCCTGCCTTCGACTATTACACTCATAGTCCATGTGTTGCATTTTAATGATGCGGGAATCTTCTTAAAATTTGCATGATCAATGCTCATTTCGATCCGGTAGTCCCCTACCATGATATTACGGTGACCCCGTACTGGAATTACTGCCTCGACGTCCCCATATTGGCTAAGTACAGCTCAAAGTTGTTTATAGCTAATGTAACAGGGGACACCAAGGATCGAGACTGTCGTTCGCCTTTTGTTGAGGTATTCAGGTTTCAGACAGAGGTGTTTCCACTTCAAGGTAGTTTTGGAAAGCTTCTCTGTTTCCTGGCTTTTTGGGAGCAAAATTTCCAACCTTGCGTAGCTTTTTCTATATATATAAGAAGCCGGGATTTTTAGCTCCAATAGCAAGTCTGCCATATTGTCCTTAGAGGCCCCAGTCAGCCCTTTGTCTTAACGTTTGTTGTAAGTAACGCCACTATTCTTTTGGCCAGCTCTTCAACAGCTCGCGTGACGGCTTTGAGGACGTTGCTGACCGTTAGGCTTTTGTAGGTGGTGTCGAAAAGCTGACGGTAATCATACGGGGCTGGCTGTGACATGGGTCCCCATGTTTCCGCTTTAGATGTTGATGGTTGTGGAGACAAGGCAGGAGTTGTTGGAACAGCGTTCGGTGTTAATTGACCGGGCGGGATAGTGCTGTTGCTGCATTCAGCTGTCTTTTGAGTGATAGGGAGGGACGGACAGTCTGAAAGAGACATCGCTGGGTTTTTAGGTACCGGTTGTGCTTTCGGTAAAGTCCCACCCCCCGATTGCTGGCGGCACAAACTGCTTCACTTTTCGGACTGTTCGGTGTAGCGACCCCAATCTTTTTTCTGGATCTGGACTGTCTCGTTGACATTCTTGTCTGCGCAGGTTCGGATTTGAAAGTGCTGACATTATCATCATAACAGCTTTCCGGGCGCAGGGGCCCGCCCTTTGTCTTTGCGTCTGATCTGGACCGGTGACTCCTTTATCTTAGAACTCCACCGACCTGGCTGGCCTTACTCCTGCAGGCAGGAAACTTTTCCTCCTGCAAGCAGGCGAGCTGACATTGAAAGCTTGTCGACCAACTGGTGGGGTGAGGACTCTATCTCACCAACACAGATCACCTGAACTAGTACGTATGCTGCCGGGTTCAACAGCGTTGAAGTTATAGGAAATGGTCTTCATTAGGTGGTAAGCTGCTATCTACTTCGAGTGCAAGGAACGGCACTGGCGGAAGTACTGGGCATGACGCTTAAGGCGTCATGTCCGTGTCCAAAGTATTGGCCTGCTCCGGCGGCCAGATGTTTTTTAGGCATCTGGAAACCAGAACCCAAGCTAGTCACTAAGCCTACACCGAAGCTCAGACCACCCCTCCCTTCTTCCGTTTTGCCTTTGCATAACGGCGAAAAGACAACACGTTAATTAGTAAAAAAAAAAAAGGTAAAATAAATAACCAGTTCTGAACCCGGCTCAAATCCGCCGATTTGAACTTGGAAGAACGTTTGCTAGATATTACTCTAGCTGTTCAAGCAAGTCCGGCCAGCTGCTTTAGTCGCGCCTGAGCTCAGAACAAACCTGCAAAAAAACAGAAAACAAAATAATTAGTGTACAAATCTCCGAAAAGGGGTTATCACCCAAAGAGGGTGGGAAGAGAAATGGTTCCCAAAAGTGGCGCGCCCAGGGAACAGAGAGAGAGAGTTCCCGGTAGAAAGAGGCACAAGAAGCCGAGGAGGGGGTCGCTTCACAAAAAAAACAACGCAATCGTAAGAAATTTTTTTGAAGAAATTTCCGCTAGGCAGCTGTCCTTAGTAAGGGAAAAAAAGTGTCGACATCATAGTGACTTGACAAATCTATCCTGTCATAATGGGTGAATCCGGATCAGTCCACAACACTAACTTAACTATACATAGATTGTCAGACAGATAGATAGATAGACTGGTGAACACCTTCGTCTCCGCCCTTGAGGTTCGCATTCACAAATATCTGGGGACTTAGAACCAACATCAACGACGTAGAAACCTTTCTTCTGACAAACTCCCCGGATATCCAAGCACTCAGTGAAACAAACCTTTAAATCTTCAATCTCTTTTCACCACTTTGACATGACTGATTACCTCCCACTCTACAGTAAAGACTGACAAACATACGCACAGGCTAGGAGTTTATGTTCGGAACACCCTTCCCCTGACTAGAGAACATAAGCTAGAATCAGATGACCAAGACTACATGTGCTTTAGATTGACTTTACATCACAGCGTTACTTACTTATATTTCTTATACCGTTCCCCTTTGACCCAGGACTGTACACTGCTAAACTCTGTCTCTGAAAGCATAGATAGAGCACTCTCACTTGACTCGAATGCCCAGATACATGTATCTGGAGATTTTAATGCACATCACCGTGACTGGTTGGGATTCTTCAGCCTTACTGACGCAGCCGGCAAATCTACGTATAATTTCTCCTTAGCTCACTCCCTGTCTCAGACTGTCGATTTCCCGACCCGCATCCATGATCGAGTAGACCAGCAAGCCTCACTTCTCGACCTGTTCTTGACCTCAATGCCCGAGGCTTGTGTGACGAAAGCTCATAGCCCACCTAAGAATTCTGATCACATTGTGCTAATCATTCATATCAACCTAAAAAATCGTCCAAAA
Source organism: Sepiola atlantica (assembly GCA_963556195.1). Lineage (NCBI taxonomy): Eukaryota > Metazoa > Mollusca > Cephalopoda > Sepiida > Sepiolidae > Sepiola > Sepiola atlantica. The sequence continues at coordinate 36,145,908 of OY744547.1, forward strand.
TCTGATGAGCCGTTGCTCAAAATAACGAGATACTAAGAGCAGTCAATCAGAGATCACATCAGCGACGCTCTATGGAGAGAAACCTTCTCACTCCCTGTGCCCAGTGTGCAAATGAGTTAACTGAATGGATCAAAGCAAGCATTGAAGTCTATACCCCCATGCGAAAATTCTTAAGCAAGCCCCACTCTCCCATAGGTTCACCTCGGAATGTGCAGCTGCCATTGCCGAGAAGCAGCAAGCATTCCGTAAATTCGTTACTAATGGTCAGAAATTTATAAAGTCAAGAAATAATTGTAAGTCCGTGATAGGTGAAGCAAAGAGAAGGTATATTGAGTTAACAAAAAATCGCATCCAGTCACAGAAACTAGGTACTCGCGATTTCTGGAAAATCTACAATAGTGTGGTGAACAATGGTCAATCAACGATTCCCGTACTATCAAACTACAATGATGTCGTTTGCACGGCAACTGATAAGGTTGGACTATTTGCCCAGCATTTCGCCTCTAACTCAACTTTGGACTCAGAAAACTACCCCTCCCTAAATTCCCATTACGGACCGAAGCCACACTTGATAATCTGGTCATAACCCCATCCCAGGTAAGAGACATCATAAAAAACCTTGACACCTCCAAAGCTTGTGGCCCTACAAGAACTCTGTGAATAGAACCAATCCTCAGAACTACCGTTTAATCAGTCTACTCCCGATCTTTGCTAAAATCTTCGAATCCTTAATCAATCTAGCGATAGTCCGGCACCTAGTTAATGCTAAACTTCTTTCTGACCGCCAGTATGGATTTAGACAAGCACGATCTACTGCAGACATCCTAATGGGCATCTCTGAACGCATGCACGATATACTCGACAAGGTAGATGAAGCTAGGGCAGTAGCGCTTGATATATCCAAGGCCTTTGAAAAGGTATGGCATAAAAGGCTTCTCCTAAAAATACGCTCATACGGTATTACTGGGCAATTACTTAATATACTTAGATCCTTCCTAACCAAAAGAAAGATCCAGGTTGTCCTTGATGGCCGTTCATCTAAGCAACATAACATAAATGCTGGTGTACCCCAGGGATCTATCCTTGGACCTTTATTGTTCCTGATCACATTGAGTCTGAGATTGGTTTATTTGCTGACGACACAACGCTTTACTCTCGTCATGTTGGCAAAACAGACACGATCATATTCGAGGCAATGGCTGAATCCTTAGAAAATGACCTCCAGGCTGTAGTTGATTGGGGTCATAAATGGTTGGTAACCTTTAATGCCGCAAAGACAAAGCTCCTTTCCTTCAATAACTACAAGAAACCTCTCCAACCACTGATTGTCATGGCAAATAACACCCTCCATGAGAGTTCAACATTCAAACTCCTCGGCTTAACCTTAACAGGTAACATGAATTGGAACAAATGCATTGAAGACATTGTCAAGACATTGTCAAAGCTGCAGCAAAGAAGGTGGGCTCCCTTTATCGTGCTAGTAAACTCCTCACACCTGACATTATCCTGTATATCTAGAAAGCCACCATCCGCCCATGCGTAGAGTATTGTTGTCACATCTGGGCTGGTGCATCATCTATTAGTCTCTCCCTCCTGGACAAGGTCCAAAAAAGAGTCGCCAACTTAATAGGTCCCTCACTGTCAACCAAGCTCCAGCCCCTGTCCCATCGCCGCTATGTAGCATCCTTGTGCTTGTTTTATAAATACTTCAATCGATTATGCTCCGATGAACTGGCTACTCTGATGCTTCCTCGACGTAAATGCACTAGACCAACTCAACAATCAGCTAAATCCCATCCATTCACTGTGGAAGACCCCAGATGCCAGATAGACTTCTACTCGAATAGCTTCCTTCCTCGTGCTGCTGGCCTCTGGAACTCGCTTGCTTCCCTCTGTTTCCCTGATGGTACTGACCTGCAGAAATTTAAAACAAATGTGAAAAGACATCTCGCTGAGCAACACCCAATTAAGGTTGACCCCCCAAACCTTCTCACTTTTTTCTCAGTAGCCCCTTACGTCTACAATGGCGCCCTGCCTTGTTTGAGGTGAACTATCATTAAGAAAAAGATACAGTGCCGATGGCCGCATGCGGCGTTCACAGTTTTATCGGTTTTAAGATGTTTTTCTAGCAACTGTTTCGAGTTTCCACAACGATCTGAATCTAAAAATCTAATCAACCTTCTTCGCTCTGGTCCAACGTTACGTCACATCCACAGGTGATCTCATCCGTACATCGCTTGAGTCTGGTCCTGTTGACCCCACCTCGTAAAATATGACCCTAATGTCGGACTAAGCTGTTAGAACATTGTTTATTTAACAAACAGGCAGGTCATTGTGACCGTACTCATTCACACGTGTCAACATCTATAGTAGTGATCTACCATCGATAATTTCACAGACACTCCTAATGCGTACAAAATAATAATAATAATACTAATACTAATACTAATAATAATAATAATAATAATAATAATAATAATAATAATAATTACAAATAGCCTAATTTTTCCGCCAAAATAATCCGAAATATTTGCGAGAAATTAACGTTACTTGACAGTTTATTTCAAATAGTCTAAGCGTAAAATATATTTCTTACTGCATCTTCTAATTAAAAAATATGAAAAACATTGCAAAAAACTTTCACATACCACACTGCCTTCTTTGACTACTACTTGGTTCTAAATATAATTAATAGTCCTACGTATTTGCTAGGAACTAAATGACATCACTTTAGTAAATCCTAACGTCACAGCAAGCCTGTTTTTATTCTAAAGATGAGTCAATCAACGTTTGTTTCTCTAAGCATTTTTTCTATATCTTTTAATCACACAAAATTCATGTTAAAATATTACTCAGGTTTCGAATTGATTTATGTTTAGAAAAAAATCATTTTATTTTTTCTAATTAGCTGTAATTTTCAGTTAACTCACCACGTGATCAATTACGACATTTCTATCATTTTCACAACGTCTCACTATATGTTATTTTATCCCCGTTCTTATTTTATACACTATCGATTATTCTCGCTTCCGTCTCTCCCTCTCACTGTTTATCTATTATTACATTAAAGCTGATTTGTTTCGCTAAAGCTTTTCCCCGATATATTTTAACCATACAAAATACATATTTCTTAAGCAAATTGACAACATCTTTGAGGCACGCATGAAAATGTATTTAAGTGAAATATTTAGAAAATCAACACAACGTGCAATTTAAATGAAATAAAATCATTTATTTAATTGTTTTTGCAAGCTTTCGTTGTAGAACAAATTTGTCAGGCGAGAGTGTCTTATAGTTTTTTTCTTTTCTTCTTCCTCATTTTGATAGTATTTACCCCGAGGGGTCGAATCACGATAGAAGCAGAAAGGCACATCAAGTTCTGAAAGACGTTAGAGTAAGTTTAGTCCGGTCTTTCTGCTTCTATCGTTATTAGACGCCTCAGGGTTAATACTATCAAAATGAGGAAGAAGAAAAGAAGAAAAAACTATAAGAAAGTCTTACCTGACAAAGTTGTTCTACAACGAAAGCTTGCAAAAACAATTAAATAAATGAATTTCTCATTTAAATTGCACGTTGTGTTGATTTAAAAATATGACACTTAAATACATTTTCATGCGTGCCTCAAAGATGTTGTCAATTTCCATACTTAAAAAGCGCCAATCTGCGCATAACATCGACCGGACTATACTTATTCTAACGTCTTTTAGAACTTGACGTGCCTTTCTGTTTCTGTCGTGGTTTGACCCCTCGGGGTTAATACCATAAAAATGAGGAAGGAGAAAAGAAGAAGAAAAAACTATGAGACAGTCTCGCCTGAAAAAGTTTTTCTACTACGAAAGCTTGCAAAAGAAAAATTTAATAAATGAATTTTTCATTTAAATTGCACGTTGTGTTGATTTTCAAGATATTTCACTTAAATACATATTTCTTAGTTTAGAGATTGAGTTATATATATAAAAAAACTTAAATTTTAATCGTTCCTAATTTTCAATCAAGTCATTAAGTGATCCATCTTTTACTAAATGTATGGCTATCACTCTCACCCTTTCTTACTATGTTGTTTTAGTCCCGCTCTCATTCTAATGTCACCTATCACTCTCGATTCAGTAACTCTCTCTTTATGAATAGCCGTTGGTAATAAAGAAGAGAAAGTATAAATTATAATAATCTATTATATACAAAAGGAAATATCACCACAATTAGTAATATTATTAAAATTGTAGCTGGAGAGCGAAAGCGTTAAAGAAAAGTCTAATTTCGGATATTTTTCTTTTTTTTAATTAAACTGCTTTTGCAAACTGACTTTTGACTGATTCAAACAATCTAACCCGAGTTCAATGGGTGACTCAAAGCGTCAAATTTGTTTAGTCATATTTTATAAGGCGGAGAAGGCGGAAAATTAATTTCCACCTCCCACCGATGAGGGAAATTATGTTAAGATTTCCCATGTGAAGGGACACGAATACTTATAAGCAAGCAAAACTGAATATTGAAAATATCATTTTTTTTTCTTTTCTTGTTTCTTCCCAAGTTTTTTGCATCTCCATTTGTTGTTTTTATATGTTTGTCGCTTATTGTATGTCTATTTGTTTCGGTTTCTTCTTGCTGTCCTTCGGTGTGTGTGTGTGTGTGGGTCTGTGTGTGTGTGTGTGTGCGCGCGCGGTGTGTGTGTGGGTATGTGGGCCTTATTTCTCACGACGTAAGCGATAAACACTATTCCCGTGAAAGAATTCATAAAAGCAATCTTAGGTCTGGTGCATACACTAACCCATGAAATGTGGCGCAAAACGATAAGAAAAGCCGTGGAGAAACATTAGTGTCATGATCGTCAAGCGCCCCCCCCCCCTCGATGGGGGGGGGGGGTCAGGTCGGCATTCTGCGAATGTTGGCTCGTCTAATTTCAGCTAGAAGAACATCACAATTCAAATACAAGTTAGTATAAATGATCAATGCATTAAACTAAAGAGAAGCCAGAGACAGAAATTGATCAAATGGAAAAGAGACGAGTTATGGAATGCTATTCGGAAAGTAATTTCACACAAATAAGCTACTTGATCTGCTTGATTAACCTATGCAACATATCTGCTGACTTACACACAACGAAATGACGGATTGCAGATTAAGCAAAACATATGTTTAAGAGAGGATTGTTATTGGAACTAGAACGAATGAAAATAAACGGAAAGATAAGTAAAATAACAGAACAATGGAAAATAGCCCCCGGCGAAATTCCACAGGTCGAAGTTGAACACAATTACAAACAATTACAAACCTGAACAACTTATTTTATGCTGAGGCCAAATCTGTTATCGCAAGCTGAAAAAGAAACAAAACCCCGCGGAAAGACAAACTAGAATGCAATACTAAAACAACAAAAAATAAACCAAAAAAAAAAAACAAAAAAGAGAAGCTAATACTGTGAATAAGGCAAAAAGATCAGAAACCGATGGAAGAAGAAAAGTACAACTGACAAAGAAGAAGAAATCCTATTTACGATGTATGAAGAAGATAAGCTAATTATCATAGCAAAGAAAAGATAAAGTTTTAATCCAAACGGTAGAAAAATAAATGATTCTTTTACGAACAATGAAAGCAAGTTTTACAGAATTGTAAACGTAAAAAAAAAGACAAAAACAAAAACAAAACAAACGGACCCGGCAAAGACAAGCAACTTTTGGAGCAATATATTGGGAGAACGACAAGACAACATATCGATTAGTTGAACACCATTAAGAATGACCTTCAAAACATTGAAGGAGGAAGAGAAACTGAAATTAATGAAGAAACTCTCAAGGCATCTTGCGACAAGGAAATACATGAATTTTTGTTCAAGAAAACTACTACTCTACATGGAAGGCTAGCAGAAACGTTAGAAGATAATGTCAAAAACAAAACAGACATACACGAGTGGGAGCCATATTGACAAAAGAATGATAACGAGAAAGGGAAGACCGCAAGCAACTACAGACCAATAACTTGTCTACTAACTACGTGGAAATTTAGCGTAAAAGTCTATCATCTCCTCAGTAGCCACTAGGTTTTACTTAGGATGTTGACAATTATTTTTACGGAGAAAGAAAGTGTTATCTTTTTCTTAATAGTATTGAATCTCACAGACATTTATTATTTCCAACAGAATATTATCATTATTAACAATAAATGATACAGATTGATGTAAAAAGCACCGTGGAATTTCCACGGTTGCATCCTGCTAGTAATTCTTAGTGTATCTATTGCGTCAAAATGACCTAAATAAATGTGACATTTTAGAACCAATCTATTAAGTATTAAACCAGTGGGCAACATTTTTATATGAGAACAACATGTATTTACATTGAAACATCAATTATTTACATGATTGCTTATCAACATTAAGTGATGGCAGTGATTGTTTATTGCCGTTTTACATCGCGCCATCACAAACATCTCTTATTTTATCCATTTCTATTTTTTAGCACAGTTTGAAAAAAAAATGTATATTACAAATACAGCTTGCCTCTCTCTTGTGCACTCGATACTTGCCTTCATTGGTGAGTGAGAAGGGGATAGGCAAGCTTTTATTATCAAGTCACTGTTATCAGAAATTATAGATATATAAATAAATATGCAAATACACCACGTCTATTATTATCGTATGAACGGTCATTGTTGGGTGTGTTTTTGTTCAACTAAATAAAATATGCTCGTGTTATCACCACGGGGATAATATTTGAAAACGATGGGTGTATAGTTATCCTCTTTTCGCAACACGTGTCGTTGAACACTATTTTGAAAACAAAACTGAAGAAAAAAATGGTGGAATACAATGGATAAAACGATATAAAGGCCGAGCGAAATTAATGAAGTAAGATATAACCGAAAAGAGACACCAAACCTGGTTACAGCGAGTAAGTCTCTATGGCGCAATAAATCAGAGTGTTTGACCATTAAATGTACGGCTCTGAAAAGAAAAGCCAGTAGCCCAAGTCCACCAAGAGACCTAACGCTTTATTATTCGAGCAATGTATGAAACAAAAAAAGAATGGCATTTGGTTAAGTGAAATTAGGTCCCTGTGGATGTAACTTCACTTACCGGAATCAAATAACATTGGGTCCCTTACATTTACTAGAATTACGGTGTCTGCGTTTGTCTGTCGGTTTGTTCAGAGATGCAATTGATAAAAACTACCTATACCACGATCAAACACAGGTGTTCTCGTGTAAAATCTTACGACGTATTTGATAGGTGTATGCATTTTGTATTAAGGAATCATACAATCGTATCCTGGAGTCACCATTCGCGGCGGTCATTTATAAACAACAAAGAAGATGTTTTACTTCATCACATTCATAACAAATCAAATCCGAATAAAATAATTCAAGTTTCTCTGGTGACATCTTACGAGCAATCACATCCAATCGTGCGGTTTGCGTTCGTGCCGGACAGGAATCTTATTTACAATTGGAAATGGACACATTTTAAAAAATTAAGAATTAAGAATAAAAATGATAACATTGGGATTCAGGACTGGGAGCAAGAGCACACAGGAGTCCTCATTTATTCCAGGGCAATATATATATATATATATATATATATATATATATATATATATATATATATATATATATATATATATATATATAGTAATCCAGGTAGGGTAAAAATCCATAGGGTAGAAATCCAAAGGGAATCAAACCGGGTTTATAAAAGAGTGCTCAATAAAAAATATAGAGCTGTATTGTGAATGCTTTTATTCAAACATGTACAAGGTCTGCTACACTGGCATGTCGATGTTATCGATCTACAGCTCTCAAGAGCTGAGGTCTCATCAGGCAGAAAATTATTTTTTGATCCAATCTGGTTGCTGAATTCCAGGGAGAATTAAGTCAAGCAAAAAAGAAATAAAAGTCATGTGACCGATTTTAAAATATGATTGCCGTTAGAAATTACTATTTTCATTTTTTTATTTTTTCATTTTTATCTTTTATATATTTTATATATCCAACGCTGAGCTGGGGTAGAAAGGGGGGAGGCGAGGAAAAGAAAAAGAGAAGAGAAGGGAAAGGAAGAATAATACAATTGCTGTTAGAAAAGTTTAATTTACAGCTATTTATATTTTTATTTTTAATTTTTATCCAACGCTTAGCCGTTGAAGGAAAAAGAAAGAGAAAGGGTTAGAGGGATGTTAGGGGTGGATGTCTATAGCCATTTAGGATTTGTTGCGGGAATGGTTAATGTGAGATTCGAGTTAAATTCATATTTATTTTTATTCAACGCTGGGCTGGATAAAGAGGGGGGGTCGGGGGAGATGAAACAAGAGAGAAAGAGAAAATAAAGAAAGAGAAGGAGGGGAGGTTTCAAAGTTGTCGTGTCTGCTTCCTGTCAATGCAGACATATAACAATTGCATGACACACAGCTTACGGGAATAGTTTAGTTTAAATTATTATTAGTGATGGATTTATGGCCTTAATGTTAATAAATTATGTTGTTATATTTTGATCAATTGGCATTTAATTTTGATTATTTTGATGGATAGTTAAATGTATTTTAAATAGTATTTATCAGTTAATTAATAAAACATAATGGTAATTATCTTTATTTTTAGTAAGATTCATATATGGATTAGTGGCAGTAATATTAGTAGATTTAGTTCTAGATAATAATGAGTTAAAATATATTGGGAATTATTCTTGGTAAGGATCGTATATAAGTTTATGACATTGATATTGATGGATTATACTATTATATTTAATTTTAATTATTTTGGAGTATAAATAAATGTATTTCGATTATATATTCGATTTATATATTAATCAATGTATCGTCTATATTTCAAGACTTTCTAAAGATGATTGATTCGAAAAAATACAAGTACAAATCCATTATCTTGAGAAAATCTTACAATAAAAACGAAACGTTGATAAATATATAAATAATTTTTGTTTTTTGTTTTTTTATTTTCCATCACGTTGGAATATTATTTCCATAATTTTATACTTCAATTATCTGCCTTTCTATTCATTCCCATAAATCAATGAATATTACTGATTTTAACTAAAAGTTGGCTGTACCTTTTGTTTTGAAATATGTCAAACAGGTGAATGTTTACCCTTGCATATTAGGCTAAAATGACTGTGAACGCAATCACGTGATTCATTTGTTAAATTTGGTATTGTCTTCTGTTCCGCCTGACTTTGCGTAAGACTATATTCAACAAATAAATCAAAGGATGTTGCTTACTAAGGCAGCACTACTAAACATTTGTGCTAGTATAATACTATAAAGCTCTAGTCATGTATTGAGCACTGTGAAAGTAAAAACTGTGAATGATACATGTATATAGTAACAAATATATCACGTCTATGTAGACGTGATATATTTGTTACTATATAATATAAAACACTAATATATATATATGTATATATATGACAGTCTATCTAGATGTACATATCAATCCATCAATTCCCCAACCTATCTACCTTTGTTCATATCTATTTATCTATATACGTATCTATTTATTCATATATGAATCAATCAATCAATTAACCAATCTATTTCAATCTGTTCAATGGCATTGGTTTCGGCTAATGTAATTAGTTGACATCTCTCTTAATTCCAAGCCTCGACATAACACCCTAGATTAGATGAAACAGTGATAATTGCTTTTATCCTCTTATGGCGAACAGGCACTTGTGACCGAAATCCCCGAGGAGAATTCCCCATTTAAGTTCTCCCACAGCTCACGACAATATCGACAGCTACACTGCCGTCGCCATTGCTACATCGTTCCACTTTAACAGATAACACAGAACCTTTCAATAAAACGTTATAAAAGGATTGATAATACATTCTTTCTTAAAATACGAGCACTGAATTGGGCAAAATAACACATATGAAAACACGCTTTATATAACAGATTTGTGTAAATACACTTCAGATTCCAGAATGATTATATTGCATAAATCAATAGAACAGTTTTAGCTGAGTTTAAATTCAAAGAAGCTTTGGTCGAATGGTAAATATGTATGACATTAATTGGATAAAATCGGGGCTAAAAATACTATTTTACACATTGACTATTAAGCAAGACGAAGTAGAATCCATTGAACAAAAGTTAGCAAGCTTGTGCGTATTACTTTTATGTTTCAGAATATTATCTTCATGGTCTTATTTTGATGTTTATAGAAAAGGTCGTCAAATTATTACAGATATAGATGCTTTTTTAATCCAATAAATTGATTGGGAAAATGTGCCTAAAAACGCACGTATCTATGTAAGGATTTGTCTAAACAAAAATTAAACAGCTGCCCTTATTCTCAGCGGCGTTTCCGTGTGTACAAATATATTGTAAATAAATTTACATATATATATATATATATATATATATATATATATATATATATATATATATATATATATATATATATATATATATATATATGGTATTCTGATGAGTCCACGGAAAAAAATCTGGGATTGACATACAAATATTGGTTGAACGAAACGGATCCGTAATTGTACCAAAGTTTTTTTTAAAAATTTTGGTTATGCAAAATCATATATTTTCACGCACCTATAATATATATATATATATATATATATATATATATATATATATATATATATATATATATATATATATATATATATATATATATCTAAAACTGTATTTTCTGGTATTTGTATGTAAATCATTTTACTTTCATTTTTGTTTCGTTACCCCCGCTTTTTGTCTTTTCTCTTAATTAATTCATCTTAAGAAATACTTTCATTGTTGGAGAGATAATTCAATGAAGTAATACATGTAAGTAAAAATCGGTTTTGCAATATAATTGATAGGACGTCTAACGAAATGGTGAAATCTCAATCCCGTAGATATTGTCGATGTTTAGGGGTATATAACTCACACATATATAAATGACTACGACAAAATCCGAACGTCTTCTATAATAATTTAGTTACTTTTAAGAACGGTTCATGACAACTATTAAGAAAACACGTTCAGTTCATTTGTTTAAACAATGCGAATGTATTCACTCTCCCATGCTTTAGCTTCAAAAACATTTCGCACGTCTGTCTCTCAAAAGTTAAAGATAGATTGTTTATCGGTATGTCATACGAAGTTAAGAAAAACAAACCTTTCTTACATGTTTAAGCAAGGTTTGTTATCCTAAAGTTCATATGACAAACTGATAAACCATATTTTTTAAACATGTAAGAAATGCTTGTTCAGCTAAAGTTCGTATTCTTACATGTTTAAGAAATATCGTTCATCGGTTTGTCATACGAACTTTAGAAATACAAACATTTCTTACATGTTTAAGAAATATGGTTTATCGGTTTGTCATACAAACGTTAACACAAACATTTTTTACATGTTTAAGAAATATTGTTTATCGGTTTGTCATATGAACTTTAGAAAAACAAACATTTCTTACATGTTTAAGAAATATGGTTCATCGGTTTGTCATATGAACTTTAGAAAAACAAACAGTTCTTACATGTTTAAGAAATATGGTTTATCGGTTTGTCATATGAACTTTAGAAAAACAAACATTTCTTACATGTTTAAGAAATATGGTTTATCGGTTTGTCATATGAACTTTAGAAAAACAAACATTTCTTACATGTTTAAGAAATATGGTTTATCGGTTTGTCATATGAACTTTAGAAAAACAAACATTTCTTACATGTTTAAGAAATATGGTTCATCGGTTTGTCATATGAACTTTAGAAAAACAAACATTTCTTACATGTTTAAGAAATATGGTTCATCGGTTTGTCATATGAACTTTAGAAAAACAAACATTTCTTACATGTTTAAGAAATATGGTTTATCGGTTTGTCATATGAACTTTAGAAAAACTAACATTTCTTACATGTTTAAGAAATATGGTTCATCGGTTTGTCATACGAACTTTAGAAAAACAAACATTTCTTACATGTTTAAGAAATATGGTTTATCGGTTTGTCATATGAACTTTAGAAAAACAAACATTTCTTACATGTTTAAGAAATATGGTTTATCGGTTTGTCATATGAACTTTAGAAAAACTAACATTTCTTACATGTTTAAGAAATATGGTTCATCGGTTTGTCATACGAACTTTAGAAAAACAAACATTTCTTACATGTTTAAGAAATATGGTTTATCGGTTTGTCATATGAACTTTAGAAAAACAAACATTTCTTACATGTTTAAGAAATATGGTTTATCGGTTTGTCATATGAACTTTAGAAAAACTAACATTTCTTACATGTTTAAGAAATATGGTTCATCGGTTTGTCATACGAACTTTAGAAAAACAAACATTTCTTACATGTTTAAGAAATATGGTTTATCGGTTTGTCATATGAACTTTAGAAAAACAAACATTTCTTACATGTTTAAGAAATATGGTTTATCGGTTTGTCATATGAACTTTAGAAAAACTAACATTTCTTACATGTTTAAGAAATATGGTTTATCGGTTTGTCATATGAACTTTAGAAAAACAAACATTTCTTACATGTTTAAGAAATATGGTTCATCGGTTTGTCATACGAACTTTAGCAAAACAAACAGTTCTTACATGTTAAAGAAATATGGTTTGTCCGTTTGTGATACAAACGTTAACAAAACAAACATTTCTTACATGTTTAAGAAAGATGGTTGATCAGTTTGTCATACGAACTTTAGAAAAACAAACAATTTTTACATGTTAAAGAAATATTGTTTATCGGTTTGTAATATGAACTTTACAAAAACTAACATTTCTTACATGTTTAAGAAATATGGTTCATCGGTTTGTCATACGAACTTTAGAAAAACAAACATTTCTTACATGTTTAAGAAATATGGTTTATCGGTTTGTCATATGAACTTTAGAAAAACAAACATTTCTTACATGTTTAAGAAATATGGTTCATCGGTTTGTCATACGAACTTTAGAAAAACAAACATTTCTTACATGTTTAAGACATGATCAATAATGTTCTTTTGATTTACGTTTTTCAATTTTCGATAGCAAAAAATTCCACACATAGAAATATATAGGTGCGGTCATTTGTTGTTCACTTGTTGATTTGAAACAAACAGTACCGATTTTGTTATAATCTTCTGTGATACATACATCAATAAATAGAATATATATATATATATATATATATATTTGATTTCTTCAGTTATGCATGAAGGGAAAACATAATTTATGTATATATCAATAAATAAATATATATATATATATATATATATATATATATATATATTATAATATGAAATGAAGTAATAAAATAAGGTGTCAATCAAATTTTATTAGAATTCAAAATTCAAGCAAAGTATCCTTAAGTCCTTAGCTCATGAGTTTTCAAAGATAATTCTTCTTTTCAGAGGACCATTACCGCAGTTATACTACTACAGATAATAAAATTACGCTTTGAAAAAATATAAAATTATATACACAAATACATAAAAAAATACAAAAAGTCCAATCAAAGTTCCAAAATCTCGACATGTGCAACCCAACCGGGATTTTGGAACTTTTTGTATTTTTTATTTGATTTATTTATCATTAACATTGAATATGGACACTTTTCGCGACTGGATAACTTTGCCGGCCCCTTCAATTTCACGTATATGGACTGCTGTTTATAACTTTGAGTAATGTCTTTCCTGATTATGCTTCTCAATTTGTATGACCTGGATGGACTGTATGGATTCAACAAAAAGTGTGTTTTTGGGTTGATATGTTTGATGTTATGTATTTTTATGTATTTGCGTATATAATTTTATATATTTTCAAAGCGTAATTTTATTACCTGTAGTAGTATAACTGCGGTAATGGTCCTCTGAAGAGAAGAATTATCTTTGAAAACTCATGAGCTAAGGACTTAAGGATACTTTGCTTGAATATTGAATTCTAATAAAATTTGATTGACACCTTATTTTATTACTTCATTTTATATTATAATATTGATGCTATATCCAGTATATTAAGCTTCAGTTTTTATCCGGATGTTTCACTAATTATAAGATATTAGTTGACGCTTATATCTTTTGTTGGATTGCTTCATATGTATATATATATATATATATATATATATATATATATATATATATATATATATATATATATATATATTCAACATTAATAATATAATGCAATCCCCCAAAGAATGATAATAAAATAAAAATCAAGACAGATATTTGTTTCATTTTAAATTTCATGTATTTGTTTTTACCTTTTGCAATCATTTTGCTAAAAACATAGCGTTGTCAAGCAGAGAGATATTATAAGTAGTAGTAGTACCTTATGTTCTGTCAGAATGGAAAAAGGACAAAGATGTTATTTTCGTTTTTTATATACTGGTCTCTTGTTTTTTAAAAAGTCGTCCAAAATCTGATGAGCAGTCGCTAAAAATAACGAGATACTACGAGCAGGCTGATTTTGAGTCAATCAGAGATCACATCAGCGACGTCTCATGGAGTGTGCAAATGAGTTAACTGAATGGGTCAAAGCAGGCATTGAAGCCTATGCCCCCATGCGAAAATTCTTTAGCAAGCCCCACTCTCCCCAATGGTTCACCTCGAATGTGCAGCTGCCATTGCTGAGAGGCAGAAAGCATTCCGTAAATTCGGCCGCCATAAGTAAGCAACTAATAGACATAAGTTTATAGAGTCAAGGAATAATTGTAATTCCGTGATAGGTGAAGCAAAGAGAAGGTTAACTGATTTAACAAAAAAACGTATTCGGTCACAGAAAATCTACAATAGTTCAATCAACGATTCCCGTACTATTTAACTACAATGATGTCGTTTGCACGGCAACTGATAAGGCTGAAATACTTGCCCAGCGTTTCGCTTCAAACTCCACTTTGGACTCAGAACCCCCCTCCCTAAATTCCCATTGCGGACCGAAGCCACACTTGATAACCTGGACATCACCCCATCCCAGGTCAGAGCCATAATAACTGTTACACCGGCCGTTCTTACACAGGAGAAACAACACCGGTTGTCACTATAAATAGTGCGAGTCACCAGAGACACAGAGAAGACAAAGAACAGTCTTGTAACTGTCTAGCCAAGTGCTAGTCACTTTCTTACTTTGTTAATACACTTGTTAAACCAACCCTCGACTTGTCTTCTTTTATTTATTATTTACAATTAGACAACTTCACAAACCTTGACACCTCCAAAGCTTGTGGGTCTGATTTTATACCTGTGATAGTAATAAATAAATGCTATGCTGAACTGGCCCCTGTCCTTTCCAAAGCTATTTATTTAGCGAAATGATTGTAAAACGTTAATACAAATACATGAAATTTGAAATGAAAAAAAGATCTGTCTTTATTTTTATTTTATTATTGTATTCTGTATCTTCTGTGCTTTTAGGCGTATGTCTATATTTTATGCTAAATTTCTTAAAAGATGCTTTAAAGGAATATGAACAAACCCATTTTAAATATATATATATTTATAATTATATACATATGCCTATATATATATATATATATATATATACATATACCTATATATAAATATATATATAAATATATACATATACCTATATATATACATATACTTATATATATATATATATATACATATACACACACATATATATATATATATATATATATACATATACCTATCTATATATATATATACATATACCTATATATATATATATATATATATATATATATATATATATATATATATATATATATGTATATATATATATAACTATTTCATGTATTCACATAAACCTTTATAAGAAGAGATATACTTTTTTATGTATACATTTTCAATATTTACTTCAAAAGTGCTCGAAACGTAAGTAGAGCTAGGTAGTAAGCTATGAAAATATATTTATGGCAATTAAGCTACACAAGGGTTCCCGCGTTTCATCCCGGGGTGGGTCTTCATGCTAAATTTTAGCCTGAAGATTCCCCCGAGGATGAAACGCGAAAGCCTCTGTGTAGCTTAATTGCCATAAATATATTTTCATAGCTTACTACTTATTACTATATATATATATATATATATATATATATATATATATATATATATATATATATATAGAGAGAGAGAGAGAGAGAGAGATAGATAGATAGATAGATATAGATATGTCATAGACGAGAAACGCAAGATACAGAAACAAATTGCTAACAATACAAAAGTATTTTCCCTTTCTGTATACCTAGTTGCATCGGTAGAATCTTAACGCACACATAAGATATATATATATATATATATATATATATATATATATATATATATATATATATATATATATATATATATATATTAGTAGTAGTATGTTTTTAAAAGGCTGTGGGCAATGCAAATTCCGGGTAAGATGTAAGTTGGAAGGAACAAAATATATATATATATTTATGATATATATATATATGAAGAGCGCCCTACTGAATCCGGCTTTTTAATAATGTCCCATATTCGAGCTTGTGCAAGATGTTGTCTATTCCACTAGCATTAAGTTTTTCAGATCTATAAATATGACTATTTGTTTTCGTTTCGATATCAATGTCGAAACAATATACTTCTGTATAGTACGGTTTTAATTGAACATTTCATTGAAAATAAATAATTAAATACCGCCGGTACCTTGTAGACTGAGGAATTCGTTTAGATAAAGTAGGATATTCCTCCTGATACATAGAACATCCGCTTGTTTTATCATCGAGCTGATCCCAATACAATAATTGGCAATCAGGTAATTATAGGAAATATATTTCAATACTTATTGTCTTTTTCACCGGCTTTATCGATAACAAGTTATTTGCCGTTGTTAACAAACATTTGAAAAAAAAACTACAACAGAAACTCAAGCTGATGAACATTTCTCAAGTCATGAATAATTCATGAGGTATACATACTCTAAAATGGACACAGGCGTTATAAACCCTCCGCGTGCAAGAAAATAAGTGTGTGAGAGAAAATATAAGAGAGAGATAAATTATGATATATCCTAATTAATGTTTAGTCATTACATTATTATTGGAAAAACTACACTTATCAGTGTAAGAATCCTTTCTTATTATACATATCTAATATATTTTTTTAAAAAAACTACATTTACCAGTGTCAGAATCCTTTCCTTTTATACACATCAAACATATTGGATAAACAACACTTATTAGTGTCATATTCCTTTCTTTCTATACATATCTTATATAATGGAAAAATAACACTTATCAGTGTCATATTCCTTTCATTTTATACATATCTAATTCATTGGAAAACAACACTTTTCTGTGTCAGAATCTTTTCCATTTTGTAAATATCTAATATGTTGGAAAAACAAAACTTATCAGTGTCAGAATCCTTTTCTTTTTATACACATCTAAAACAAAACGTATCAGTGTCAGAATCTTTTTCTTTTTATACATATCTACTATATTTGATAAACAACACTGATCAGTGTCAGAATCCTTTTCTTTTCATACATATCTACTATATTGGAAAACAACACTGATCACTGTCAGAAACCGTTTTATTTTCATACATATCTACTATACTGAAAAACAAAACTTATCAGTGTCAGAATCCTTTTCTTTTTATACATATCTACTATATTTGATAAACAACACTTACCAGTATCAGCACTCTGTTTTCTTTTTATACATATCTAATATATTAAGTGAGTCAGTATTTGGACATCGATCTTTTTCTTCCTGTTAAATCAAAAGTCTCTTCCGACTAGCCATTTTCTTCTGTTGTGTGATTAAAAACAATAACATGTAATTCGATTTAGTTTATTTTAAATTATACTTTATCTAGTTAAAATATTTTTCAGGGCGAGGACATGTTTTCTCGGCAGAAAATGTACATTAAACTGAACACTAACCTAGCTCTAAGCAGTCAATGTAATATTAAATAGTAAATACACATACTAATATTTTTTCATTTATCACTGTTAATAACAGATAATTTATATTATATTTTTATTGTGCTTTCACAAATTAGGACCCACGCTTACTTTGACCCCGTCATTAGGGTTAAGGTTAGTATCAGAGTGGGGATTCGCTTTAGCGTTAGGTTAGAGTATTAGTCAGCGTGGGTCCTAATCTGTGAAAGTACCTTTTTTATTAATATAGAAACAGACGCGGAAAAAAGAGCAAATCTCTTGAAGCTTTGACATTTCGCTGTTGCAACAGGTGACGTCATACGCATTTTGTATTGGTATCTAAAAATACTTCATATCTACTAATGCTACGTGCGATCATTGTCAAATCACATGCTTTTATTAAATCTGAAATATTATCTTATTCTGTAAGCTGGCGTCTACTTCGATATCGCAGTATGTGATTAATATTTATATTTGAATCTTACATTTTCATAGAGAGTCGTTTGCAAAACATATTTTAATGGAACTGTACTAACGTGTTGTTTTATTTTAATAAGCGACAGGTTTATTTTTCCATATGGTAAGCGAGGTTTCGGTTTTCAAAATGGCTAACAATCCCTTAATAGAAACAAATTATTTTATTACACACGTGTTATTTCTTTTTCATTAAAATGTTTTACATTAAGCGCCGTACATCGAAAAGGATTCTTTAGTGCTGAAACAAAAATGTATCGTTTGTTTTAGATGCCGTGTTGAAAAAAATAATTACTTTCACTATTTCTTTGAGATTACGGCAAGAAACTCATATTTCTATTTTCTTTCTCTTTCCGTTTCCATATGAGTGTCACGTGTATGATTCTATATTTTAAGCGAAGTTTCTACTTTCAAAATGTTTTCATTTACACAGACATTTGAAAGAAATATTTCTACAAAACTATACTAACTTTTCGGTTTAGTTTCAAATCTTTTACACGTGTGTGAGACAGTTTTCTAGTGTTTTCAATTAAGTTGAAGACTTCTGAGATTCTGTTTTCGCCGTTTTTATTTTGTGTATCAACTGTTTCTGTCTGTTTAATGGTTGACCTCTTTTGTACGACTACTTTGATGAATTTGACGGAATGATTTCGATCAAGAACATGTTTGATAAGCATTAGTGCTGTAATCGGCGTTATGGCTTCAGAAATGCGTTTTGTGTGAATGCAAGTTCCATAAATGGCTGAATTCCTGACATCATAGGGATGATCGTTATCAAAATATATGGCTATCTGGAGGTTCGCTTGTATAAAGATGTCGTTTTTTACTCATACGTCTAGAAAAATATAGATGTATGAGAGTATTCGTATGTAGCTGTAATAACATCATGGAAACTATTTATTGCTGTATTAAAACTCCGTAAGGCTTGTTTACAATACGTCGGTATATCAGGGAGAGAGGCACCCAGTCCATGGCCACCGAGAGTTGACAAGGCTAAGCAACTAACTCCTGCCCCCCTCTGACGTCACTGCATTCCGTGTCAAAACAAGGACCGTAGTAATAACAATAAGAAGGCATTTCGACTTCTCCATTCACTAAATAATCCATCAAAATTCAGGAAATCAACCAATTTTAATGAAATTTTCAGTATTTATTAATTAATGATCACAGAATATAATAAATCCATTACTTTATTATAAAGCCTGGTGCAAATGTATTATTTCTTGTAAACAAAAACACCTTTACCAAAGTTATTCAAAATATCAAAACATGTTGACCATACGATATTGTAAATATTTAAAACAAAGCATTAGAAAACTTTAAAAATTGCATGTAAGAAAAGAAAAGAAAAGAACACGATTCGATTCATCTTGAAACTGATCTTTATTCAATATTAATTTAAAGAAAATAATAATTCACGATCAAATACTGCAAAAAACTGAATTATGAATTACCATTATTTTAATTTCTAACCCAATCAACCGTAAGTAATTCAGACTTTGAAATTTGTTTAAAAATTATACAAAAAAAAAATAACTTTAGTAAAGGTGTTTTTTGTTTACAAGAAATAATGCATTTGCACCAAGCCTCATAATAAAGTAATGGATTTATTATATTCCGTGATCATTAATTAATAAATACTGAAAATTTCATTAAAATTGGTTGATTTCCTGAATTTTAATGGATTATTTAGTGAATAGAGAAGTCGAAATGCCTTCTTATTGTCATTACGACGGCCATTGTTTTGACACGCAATGCAGTGACGTCATTTTCTAGCCAACCGGCCTGTAGTAACTCTCGGTGGCCAAGCCAAGTCCCACCTAAGATTTAACAATCATAAAATAGTAATCACAGACAACTCATCTGATTCATCAGTCGCACGGCATTATAATTTATCAAACCACAACACAGACAAAATAAAATAATTCTACAGACAGAGTTTAGTACCACACAACAATGAAACAAAATGGATACACCCATTATACACACATTAACAGACTTAATTCGAACATACGAATACTACATTACTATAGATTTGTTTAACCGCTTCCCATTCTTTGAATAAATGAAACGAATTTTTAAAAATTTATTAACGTTGTAACAAGTGAATTTAAGTTCCATTAACATAAAAAAAATTTTTTTTTAAATAGTAAAGTCAACAGGACGCAAAAAATTCGATTTTTAAATAATTAATTTAAAACAATTTGTGAAGTAGAATTTTTTTTACTTTAGTGACACGAATTAATCTTAAATTAGGCGTTTCAGTTGCATCATGTCCAAATTTGAATTCATATTTAAAAAGAGTTCTTGATTGTTGTGTCATCGATTTCTATCAGGTATTTACCGTTTATCCATGCCATTGCATTAAACGAGCTTTCATTTCAAAACTTGTTTTCACGCATCAAAAAAAAAAGTAGCAGTATAGTTTCGGCTTCAGACAGATACAAAATCTCCATTATTAATAAAAGTAATAGTATAGTTCCGGCTTCAGACAGACAGATACCAAATCTATATTATTAATAAAAGTAATAGTATAGTTTCGGCTTCAGACAGACCGATACCAAATCTATATTATTAATAAAAGTAATCATATAGTTTTGGCTTCATACAGGCATACACCAAATCTCCATTATAAATAAAAGTAATAGTATAATTACGCCTTAAGTCAAGCATACACCAAATCTCAGTTAAAAAGTGATAGTATACTTTCGGCTTTAGACATATACCAAACTTCGATTATTAATAAAAGTAATTGCATAGTTTCGCCTTCAGACAGACGGATACAAACTCTCGATTATTAATAAAAGTAATAGCATAGTTTCGGCTTCAGACAGACATATACGCAATCTCGATTATTAATAAAATTAATAGTATAGTTTCGGCTTCAGACTAACATATACCAAATTTCCTTAATTAATAAAAGTAATAGTATTTTTTCGGCTTCAGAAAGATATATACCAAATCTCTATGATTAATAAAAGTAATAGAATAGTTTCGGCTTGCTACTAAGATATTTCAAATCTAAATTATTAATAAAAGTAATTGTATAGTTCCGGCTTCAGACACATACCAACTCTCTATTATTTATAAAAGTAATACTATAGTTCCGGCTTTAGACATATACCAAATCTCAATTATTAATAGAAGTAATAGTTTAATTTCTGCTTGAGACAAATACTAAATTTCAATTTTTAATAAAAGTAATAGTATACTTTCGGCTAAGAACAGATGAATATTATATATATTTATTAATAAAAGTAATAGGATAGTTCTGACTTGTAACAGACAGATACCAAACCTTTATTAGTAATAAAAGTAATAGTATAGTTTCACTTTAAGACAGATCTCAAATAGCTATTATTAATAAAATTAATAGTATTGTTTCGGCATCAGACAGACATATACCAAATTTTATTCAATTAATCAAAATGATAGTATAGTTTCGCCTTTAAAAAAGACATATACCAAATCTCCATTATTAATACAAGTGATAGTATTGTTTCTGCTTCAGACAGATACTTTATTTCCTTTATTAATAAAAGTAATAGCATAGTTTTGATTCAAAAATACATATACAAAATCTCTATTATTTATAAAAGTATAAGTATAGTTTCGGTTTCAGACAAATACCAAATCTTTATTATTTATAAAAGTAACAGTTGGGTTTCGGCTTTAGGCAGATTAATATTAAATCTCTATTATTAATAAAAGTAATAGTATTATTTCGCTTTCAGACGAACAAATATCAACTCTCCATTATTAATAAAAGTAATAGTATAGTTTCGGGTTCAGATAGACAAATTCAAAATCTCCATTATCAATAACAGTAACAGAATAGTTTTTTTTTTTTTACTTCAGCCGCATACCAAATCTCAATTATTAATACAAGTAATAGAATAATTTCGGCTTCAGAAAGACATATACCAAATCTCCATTATTAATAGAAGTAATAGTATAATTCGGCTTCAGACAGACATATATTCAAATATCGATTATTAATAAAAGTAATAGTATAGTTTCGCTTTAAGACGGACAGAAACCAAATCTCCATTATTAATAAAAGTAATTGTATTTTTTCGGCTTAAGACAAATACCAAATCTCCATTATTAATAAAAGTAATAGTATTGTTTCAGCTTCATACAGAGAAATACCAAATCTCAATTATTTATAAAAGTATAAGTATAGTTTCAGTTTCAGACAAATACCAAATAATTAAAACTATAGTATGGTTTCGGCTTAAGACAGATAAATATCAAATTTCCATTATTAATAAAAGTAATTGTATAATTTCGCCTCTAGACAGACAAAGATTAATCCTTTTTTATTAATAAAAGTGATAGTATAGTTTCAGGTTCAGACAAACATATATCAAATCTCCATTATTAAAAAAGTAATAGTACAGTTTCTGCTTCAGAAAGACATATATCAAATCACTATTATTACTAGATGTAATAGTATAGTTTCGGCTTCAAACAGACATATACCAAATATTGATTATTAATAAACGTAATAGTATAGTGTCGGCTTCAGACAGATACCAACTATTATTTTAAAAATATTTGGTTGATATCGATTCAATCTGAAATTTAATGTGTAATGCTCTAATGTATATATTTATTTGGTTTCTTTGTTTTTCATTGTTTTTGAGTATTTTTGTTGTCCTACTCTGCATCTCTTTTTAAAGGAAATTATAAATATCTTATGTAAATAACATTTATTGACAACCATTGAGGATATGTGTAGTAGTGTTGTCTATGGAGTAACTGTGGTATTGTTGTGATTGATGAAATTAAAAGTGATGGACTAATGATACATCTCGAATTCTTTTATTCTGTAAAACGCCTTCATTTACAAAAAAAATAAACTGTAGTAATCTCCTTTTTACAAAAAATATTTACTTTAACAAACTGTTTATTTTTTCATATATAAACCATGTTCAATCATTGATATACAGAACGACACCTCCTTCAACTTCACTGCAGTATCGCAACAAAGATAGGAATATCGGAATGAATGTCGCTACAGCTGAGATTAAAGATATTCTCCTTTTGGGAATTACAGTTTCTATTTACAAAGTCAGTCTGTCATTCCGCCAAGTCATAATCAATTGAGAATCTGAAAAAATATTATAAAACTGATTTGTACATTTAATTAAAAAAATTAGGTATATATACCAAAAATCAGGGCAACATTTCGTGTAGAATTTTAATTAAAAATATAAATAAGTTTTCTCGTATTGTTCCGATTCTAATTATGACTTCGTGAAATGACAGACTGACTAATCTCTAATGTTTTATGTAAATCTTCAAAAGTATTTTCGCTTTTATCTATGTATAATCGTATGAAAAAGATGGAAATGATTTATATTTTAATTTAATTTCTACTCAATAATTTTCCCTTATTTTTGGTGCAAACACCTACCTCTGCCCGGTGCGTAAGTATATACAAGTTTTCCTGTTTATTTACTTTTAACTTCTATGTTTCACTTTATACCAAAAAAAAAAATAAACGCAGCGATATATATTTACTTTAATATAAGTTCTGCTTCTACACATTTCGAACCAAACTAAACCCACTATTACTGAACTAAACATAAAACTTAGTTTAGGGTTAGGGTAAAAAAGTAAAACATGTTTGTTCATTTTGTGTAAAAGTATCGATAACTTTATTTATATTGTTTTGTTTTAATACAAAATCGGACCAGTCTATGTATGAAGGGGCTTACCAAAATATACATTTTTTTCGTAGGTTGAAAAAATCAGTGTCACTAAACTTTTGTTTTCATTTCTCAATGAGAATAGTGAAATACGGTTTATCACAGCCATCGTAGTATGGGGGCATTTTTTCCTTTTTCCCCCAAATATATTTACTTTTACGCTTATTTTCATTAAACTTACTAATTTTTCTTTCATCTTAATTGAAAATCTAAACATTCCGTTACTATTCCATCTCTTCTACGATTTATCAAATATGATTAGTGAACTATTTGCGTTACCACAGTTTTTAAGCCATTATCTATGGACCCTTATTGGTTCGCAAAATGGATACTCATTTTGCTTAAATAATTACGTGACTCAAACGGAATTACATTGCTTTAAACAAATTCATGGGAATTCTTTACTATCACACCCGACGTCAAACACTTCCAATTCTTCTTTTTGCGATTACATGTAAACAGCAAAAAAGAAAATAACAACAAAAAAATTCCACATTCTAAGGGGGGATCACTTTTCTATATAAATTTAAGGAGTCATGAGCACCCACTTCCTGTCCAGTTAGCTGGGTATCGACATGTATAACCGTTTCTCAATTTTGGGACTCATCCAAATTAGTTTTTTTCTGTTTTAAATAGTTTTACGTTTTAAGATTTTTCGATTTTTTTCGATTTTTTTCGATTTTTTTCGATTTTTTGGTGGGAGGAAAATTATGAAATCAGCGACCACTTCACAGAAAAAAATTCGACCATGATCGAAATTAATCGTGTTTGGTTCAGTAAAAATGCGACAATAAACATCAAACGTTTTTTTTAGCCTAACCGAATCTTAAAGTTTTATTTTAAGTTTTAAGAGAGGCTAAACATTACCTTAAAACATTATACATGTTTTCCGCACTTTATTTTTATCGTAGGAAAAAAGAAATATTTTTTTAGGAAATTCCTTTTTACGGATATTTTTCATAGTTAAATCATTCTTTTATATTCCACACAGACAATGCCAGGACACAGGTAATAAATAAATATTTTAATATCCATAGACATATATATGTTTCGCGTTTTTATTTTACGCTTGGCAGTATGGAATTACAAAACCGTATCGTCGGTCTAACAATCTGAACCTAGGATCTAAGTATTAGGAACCGTGTCTAGTAACCATTCAGCCAACGCGACGATCACGGTTTGAAATACGAGATAATTACGCCTTGAAATACATCTAAATAAAAAGCGAGTGCGGACACGGGCGAAGCATAATTTCAGTACGTGTACTCTAGTATATACTCATATATATATATATATATATATATATATATATATATATATATATATATATACACGTTCCGACTACAACGTCAAATATGACTTCTGTATTGGGGTTCGAATCGAGTGACCGGTAGGCATTGTCTTCTCCAATATTGATGCTTGCAGGTTTGGCATGAAACACATGTGTATATAGGTTAATTTGACAATATTATTTATAAATAATTATTCAAAGCTCTCGCTAGATTTAGCATTTAAATTAAGTTAATAACTAGCCGTTATTTATAGCGTAATGCGGTACTCCAGACTCTGTCTATCGAGTTCTATTGACAACTTGATCGACGACCGCTTAAATTTGCCATTTAGACGTTAATTAACTTTCATATTTCCAGACAATGTGTTGTGGGCTTCAACTACTAAAATGGCTTTCATATTGGGGTTCGAACCTTGTAGCCGGCAGGAATTGTCTCCTCCCATACTGATGATTGCATGTTTGGCATGAAACACATGTGTATATAAGTTAATTTGAAAACATTATTTATAAATCATTATATATATATAAATTATATATATATATAAATTGTTATTTTATATATGTATATATGCTCATAAGACTGAGTCAATAATCTTAAGATGACCTAAGATATGTAGAATTTTAGATGATTTTTGTATATTATGTGGGAGTGAGAAACTATCAATTGTAAAAATCTACTAAACATAAAAGGGGAAATAACTATAAACTGTAGACATACTACCTTTACTTTCGGATAGATACTAAATAAAACATTATCATAATAATTTGTTAAGCAAAAACGGACTACCATAGTTTATGTAAACAGCGTATGTTTGATCTGCTTGAGAAGAGATGTTATAGCATTAGCTGAAATCAGTTAAATTCCACTGATTGAATGGAGTAGGTGGAGATGGCTATGGGTGTTTTGTATAATCAATAAAAACTAATAACTTAAATTAGTAGATGATAATAAAAAATCATTCGCGTATGAAAAGAAGTGGAATGTTAATGTTCATGCAATGAAACGTAACCATTTCATGTATAGCTTAATTGTAACGACTATATTTTATATTACTATGCTCATATAGATGTATATATCTATATGGGATAATAAATAACGTAGACATACACATATTTTGATGCTCATATATATATATATATATATATATATATATGTATATATATAGTTTATATATACTTTAGTAAGCAAAAGTGAATGTTTTATTTAGTTGAGAGACGAAATCCTATAAGTGATAAATCCACGGCTTTCTTGCAGGAAGGAGACTCTAACTTGTTGCTACTTAAGGGGGTGGGGAGGTTTGATGAGAACAGATGATTGGTTTCTTTGGAAAATTACTTCATCAAAGATAGAGAAAGTCTTTATTTTTCCATCATCTTATTCGCTTCATACGCTTCTTTTATTAAATAGTACGGTTTTAAATAGAAACTTTCTTTATATGAATCGTATGTCTAGAAGGCGTACTGTTATGATTCCGTATGGAATTTACCAAACCATGTGAGAGAAAACAAAGAAATATACTCGCATAAAACAAAAGTTCGGGTATTCTGCTAGTTAAAAATAACATTACTTCACCCAACAGAATATGTTTGCACCACTTTTATGTCACTTTACGAAGATAAAAAGAAAGATATATATGCTACTCACCTTTATGTCTCGAATCTTTATTGCAACTTTAATCAAAATATGTTTTTATTATTTTAGTTAAATGTCTTAGCAGGTCTTAGCAGGTCTTAGAAAGAAATTTAAATTCAGTGAATCTTACTGGATTTCGGTCTAATACCTTTCGCTAAAATATCTGGATTTTTAACTAGAAGGTGGTGCCTATATTATGCCCCTAAAAACCGTTTTAAATATTAAAAACCGGAAGTTTATGGGCGATGTACTACTCCATGTCTAATACCAACGTTTAAAATTTCATTAAAATCGAGGATATCTAAATTTCATCGAATAGCTTCCAACTTTCATCCCATCTGTATGTAGTAAGAACTGCGATTAATGACAAGTTTATACAGAAATGTCACGTCCGATTGATGTAAACCAATGCGCTTTAGAAGTTGTTAGATAACGGAAAAATCCACCAACATCTAATGTTGAAAGATGTTTTTACAAATCAATTGAATGGTGAGTGGGGTGGGATTTTTTCTAGAAATTATAGCATAAATATAATTTTAAATTACTTTTAAGAAAAATGCTTTGAAACCGACTGGTTTCGATAACAGTAGCCATCTGATAATGTTATATTTGTAACACCTTTGCCCGTGTGAGGAAGGGCGAGTGATGGTAGTGATACTAATGGTTCCGAAAAGCGCGTTGGGCAGGAATTGGGTTAAGCTTAAAATTAGTTAGGAATGTGGAGGTCGACTTTTTATATGTTATGACAATCTTGAGAGTTGTGGGTCGATTTGAAAAATAAACAAAAGTCATTCGTGGATTAGTTAAGGTCTGCACAAAAACAAACAATTGGCGATTTTGTGACTGAGTAGCGAGGACGTCTTCAGCGCATCTTCCCACTAAGTAAGAGCTCGTCTCCACGGTACACGAAATAGGAGAGTGTGAGAAAACATTGTAACATCAAATAAAGTAAGCGATGAAAGTTTATTTTGTGTTTTCCGAGTCTTCAATTATAAACCAACCGGGGAGGAAAGGGGTACTTCCAGAAATTGTAACGGTGTTCCGAACCGAAGAACACGTTTCTTTTTAGTCTTGGTCACGTGGCCCCAGTAAAGAAAATGATATATGTTACACTAGCAGGGGTACCCAGTGTTGCTAAAGGCTCTTCTTTCCGTTCCCCGGTCTCCCCTGCATGCCCTCCCCTCTTCTCCACTCCGCCCTTGTCCCCGTTGTCTGGGGTAATAGTGTAACATATTTCCATTAAAAGTACTAACTCTATCTTCCCGGTCGCCGCCTCCCTTCTTCGTTGTATATTTAGCTCACCATAAAAAAAATTCGGGGATTCGGTGGGGATTGAACCATTAACCTCTAGGTCTTGGTCCTTCGTCGTTTCCCAATTAGCCAAGCGAAAAATAGGTGAATTAACCGTCGTTTGAATCCGGGCTGTGTCTGACACGTTTTGCATGCGCAAACTGAACGATCTGCCAAAAGGCGAACAAATTTAAGAATCCCCGTCAAACGTTTAGAGTACGTTTCATATGAAGAAATCGATGTTTTTTTTCCAATTCTTTTATATATCTCGGCCGAAAAATAGACGATTCAGAAAACGTCAACTTCATGGCTTTGTCGAGTATATCGGGAGCCTTTTGAATAATACAAACATACACACATACAAACATACAAACAAACATACACTTCCCCTTTATATAATAGACTAGCAGGAGTACACTGCGTTACACTGACTCTCCCCCATCCCTTTCTTAAGGCAAAATGTAACAATACTGAGTATTGAACCTTCAGATGACTTAGAACTGATTATACTTAGCACTTATATCCCTTGCGCCACGGATCCTTGCAAGGACGTAGGTTACATCGATCGAAACGTTGTGAGAATAACCCCCAACATGAGAACAGTAGTCTAAATAATCCAAATAATACAAATTATCAATCCTTATCTAAAAAAAACAATCCGAAACATTAAATACTAATTTGTTCGAAATCCTATGAGTTCAGATGCGGACATCACGTATCTGTTGCTCGATTCTACTTAATCTTGCCATTAACGTAAACAGATGAAACTGCTGCTATATTTTCTTAAGTTTAAGTTACGAATGAGTACGATGTATATTTAGAAAAAAAGAGTGGTTTTAGTTTAATTTTTGTTCGGATGTATTTGATTTCATCAAACTTATATTAGATTTTGAACAATAACTATGGATAAAAAGTCTTTTTGTCACCAGATAAAAAAATGAAAATCAATTTCACGATTAAAATATACTAATTTATTAATTTTAGAGAGTTTAAAGAAAATATTTGTACAAATTTTGTGTCATAAAAAAGTTATGACAAATATACGCTAACTGTCCGTTTGATCGCTTGAATAAATTACAATTATTTTCTCAATGAAAATAACAACAAATATTACGAATTATTGGGCTTAATTTAATCATTTTATTATAATTCTTAATCAGATTTTACATTCGACATTCTATCTTCAAGCATCATTATTAGTGTTGGATGGCTTCAAGCATCATTATTAGTGTTGGATGACTTCAAGCATCATTATTAGTGTTGGATGGTTTTAAACATCATTATTAGTGTTGGATGACTTCAAGCATCATTATTAGTGTTGGATGGCTTCAACCGTCATTATTAGTGTTGGATGACTTCAAGCATCATTATTAGTGTTGGATGGCTTCAAGCATCATTATTAGTGTTGGATGACTTCAAGCATCATTATTAGTGTTGGATGGCTTCAAGCATCATTATCAGTGTTGGATGGCTTCAATCATCATTATTAGTGTTGGATGACTTCAAGCATCATTATTAGTGTTGTATGGCTTCAAGCATCATTATTAGTGTTGGATGGCTTCAAGCATTATTATTAGTGTTGGATGGCTTCAAGCATCATTATTAGTGTTGGATGACTTCAAGCATCATTATTAGTGTTGGATGGCTTCAAGCATCATTATTCGTGTTGGATGGCTTCAAGCATCATTATTAGTGTTGGATGGCTTCAAGCATCATTATTAGTGTTGGATGACTTCAAGCATCATTATTAGTGTTTGATGGCTTTGTTTAATGTTATGTTTTTGTAACAAAACGTGTTTAACGTTATCTCTATTTTCATAGTAAAACACGTTGTTAGGGTTATTTATACCAAGTACTCATTTCCAAATCTACACTTTTAGCGCTGGCATATTCTAAAAAGATAATTCCATGAAAATTAAAATTTCAACACTAATAAAATTAAATGTATATATTTTACATAAATAAATAATAATGAATTTTCTTATTTATCGTTGTTTCTACTCAGCATAATCTCAAGCAAGTTAATATTATTTTAAAAGTCTTATCTGAAGGTCCTCAATACTGTCCATGCAGGGTATTTATGTAGACCATAAACACAAAATCGACAAATGTTATGTTTCTGTTTTGGGGCGTGCAGAGTAATCTGATTCTAATGCACATGAGTCTAAATTGATAAAATATCGAGGAACATGAATGAAAAGCAAAACTACATTGAATAAGTAGATTAAAAAGAATATGAATAGAATCAATAGATTTAGCTGAGATCGATAGAATACAAAAGATAATAAGTAAGATTAAAGCGGATACAACTTTGCTTTACTCAAAGGTTTTGTAAAAACAATATTGAATATACGATCCAAAAATACACACACAAACATGGCGGCCGTATATTTTTATCCAGATGAGAGCCGTGGCTTAAAAACCTTTGAGTGAAATAATAATTCAGATATTCGACTCTTATTATATGGATCTATTTCGGGAATAATAATCGACCATTAATAATTGATTAAATTGGAGGATGGGTGTATCTACACCGTGTCAATAACAACAATGAATTTATGATCTGATGAAAGTGTAGCCCTACACCCTATGCAAATTCCGAGCCCCCAATAAATTCTCCATTTTAGACGATTACATGTAAACACCCGAAAATTTTGCTGCAAACGTTTAAAAATATAAGAAAACAATTATTTTACAATTTTGAATCGGGGATCAATTTTACATATGAATTTTTACCGTAAAAAAATCACCCACTTCCGGAACACCAAGTTATAATGATCACCTACTTAATGAGCATGGTGCATTTTTTTAAAGAGAGAAACATTGTGTTTGTGTGTATTTGGCGGAGGAGAGTAATAAATCTTGGGCAATTTTTTTTGCTGAAAACAAAATGAACATGTAAAAAATATAATTATGAGCATGATGCATTTTTTTAAAGAGAGAAACATTGTGTTTGTGTGTATTTGGCGGAGGAGAATAATAAATCTTGGGCAATTTTTTTTTGCTGAAAACAAAATAGACATGTAAAAAATATAATTAATTTTCATAACTTAAAACAGTAGCTGTTATTGTAAAACTTGAGCACCACCTCCTATGCTAATTCATAATTATAATAGTCAATGTTCCTGATACAACTTGAATATAAAAAATGTCAATGTTAAAAATCATGAAAAACTTAAGCCATTTCTTAACATTACCACTAACCCTAGGCCATGGGGTGGGGGGCAATAACACTATATAACAAAGATGGAGAAGATGCAAGCAAAGTGAATGTAGCATGACTGTTAAAAGTCAATTTATAGTCTACAGGATCGTTATAAGTTACATTTGCCACCAAAAGAAAGTAATTCTTTTACTTATAACGTGTTTAATGTATAATTTCAGCAGAAAAAACACCCCCGAAACACCACCAATTCATTTCTAAGAAATTAAGAAAATTGCCAAGATTTAAAAAAAAATCGTTACATGTCTTATCTGACATGGGGGTGGATGATCATTTTGCGTTAAATTTATATGCAAAACTGATCCCTTCTCGAAAATCTAAAATATATATTTTTGTTTTATTTATTGTTATCGTCGAGTTTTTCAGTCTGTTTACGCCTAATCCCCTAATAAAGTAGAATTTCATTTTATGGGGCTGGGGTAGCATAGGATGCAAGGCTCTAATGATATCCATTATTTTTAATTTAACTTTTGACGGAATTAAATCTATTTAGTTATTTCTCGATGAAAATTTCGGTAGACACACGATGCGAAAAAGAATGCACAATCCTATTTCAACACTTTTTTTCGGTAGACACACGATGCGAAAAAGAATGCGCAATCCTATTTCAACACTTTTTTTCGGTAGACACACGATGCGAAAAAGAATGCACAATCCTATTTCAACACTTTTTTTCGGTAGACACACGATGCGAAAAAGAATGCACAATCCTATTTCAACACTTTTTTTTTCGGTAGTAAACACACGATGCGAAAAAGAATGCACCATCCTATTTCAACACTTTTTTTTCGGTAGACACACGATGCGAAAAAGAATGCACCATCCTATTTCAACACTTTTTTTTCGGTAGACACACGATGCGAAAAAGAATGCACAATCCTATTCCAACACTTTTTTTCGGTAGACACACGATGCGAAAAAGAATGCACGATCCTATTTCAACACTTTTTTTTTCGGTAGACACACGATGCGAAAAAGAATGCACAATCCTATTTCAACACTTTTTTTTCGGTAGACACACGATGCGAAAAAGAATGCACAATACTATTTCAACACTTTTTTTTCGGTAGACACACGATGCGAAAAAGAATGCACAATCCTATTTCAACACTTTTTTTTCGGTAGACACACGATGCGAAAAAGAATGCACAATCCTATTTCAATACTTTTTTTTTCGGTAGACACACGATGCGAAAAAGAATGCACAATTCTATTTCAACACTTTTTTTTCGGTAGACACACGATGCGAAAAAGAATGCACAATCCTATTTCAACACTTTTTTTTCGGTAGACACACGATGCGAAAAAGAATGCACAATCCTATTTCAACACTTTTTTAATGTTGAAAAATGTTTCATTATTCTTTCCTTTTTTTAAATAAAAATAATTTTTTCTATATTTTTTTTTCTTTAACTTTCAGTAAGTTAATATAATTTCAACAATAGCGTTCATGAAATCCATTATTTATACAATGATCACATAATCGGTCAATATTATTTTGACACTTAATGCCAGGTGGTGTATTCTTGCTCAGCCAATTTGTTCAAGTAATTCCTGAGTCGATGAAGGAATCCCAATGTTTATTGGGGTGAGCGATCAAATTGTTTGTCCGATTATTATTTGTATCCCTATTTACACTCCTCGTAACTTTAAAGATAACTTTACTCTTTAATGGTTCACATTGATCCAAGTCGAGGATACGTTCTCGACAATCAGTCCGACGGAGAGTTGGCCGTTCTGGTTTCAGCTGATTCTGCTCTGTCGGGGTGAGGTATGGTCCTGTTCAGTCATAAAAGCTGGACCCTCCCAGGCTTTACATTCTAACTTCGAGATCCAGTTGGTTTATTGCTAATCGATTGAGGCGTCTCTATGAGCAATACCGACGGGACTGTTCAGGCTATTTTTACGGAGTCAGAATGCACTCCTTTCTGGTTCGCTGGCGTTTCCTATCTCCCAGCTTGCCGACAGTATACCAAATATTTCTGCGGTGAGAATGAAGTAAACGTTATCTGTAATCGTCTAATTAAACCATGAATTACCAGGTGTTGCTTAAATCTATTAAGCTAAAAATAAATTCAATTTACTATATCAAAAAGTAAGTCAAATACAATCAATAATATTTGGTTTTATTATTTACATTGTTTTAATTGAAACAAAAAATCACCAGCGAATGTTCATTATACGTGTTTTCATTTGATATTTAAAATAAAATAAATAAAACAAATACAATACATAATTGCATAAGTAATAAAATATATTAGTATGTATCGAATAAAGCATAACTTCTTGGCGGGACAAGTTCTGTAGAGGTAAGATAACAGTTGTTCTTGAATAAACGATATTCTATAAATAATTTACAAAACGTATTGCGTTAACAAATAACACGAAGGATTGATATGGCGTAATACGGACAAACCAGTTGGAATATTTTTAACTAGCTAACCTCAGATTTCATTATTCCTGTGTAAACAAGAAACTATATTGATTCAAATACACTGAATACGGAGATTACAATTAAAAGCTATTTTTAGAATTCGCGTATATCCATTTACACATGCACAGACGATAAAGCGTAACCACCCAATACGCATGCGTCGTATGCTTGACGAAGATTATTCGATTAAACATGGTCACGCAACGTTCTTTGAATTTATTGATTTCTTTTATTTGCTATATCGTGTCACTTTCTTTCTTTCTTTCTTTTTTTCTTTCAAGAACTCATAATAATATACTAATCAGATGAATGAAGTATAGTTTACCGTCTCTGTTAGTGAGTTTTCAGACATTGCCAGTACTATGATAATCTACATACAAGCTAACCGCCCCAGGACGAGTTGATGATATTTATATGAGCCACCAGGATGCTAACGTTTTCAAGGTTGAAAGCCATTCGACGAAAGTTCGTTTGTGTGAACATGGCTCCGCGCATTATCTTTAATGATTTAATAATTCGAAATATATATTATCCACCCAATGAGAATATAAAAAAGCACCCATTTCTGTGATATTAGAATCAGCAATAATCATACTTCCGACGTTGATTCCAGTTGGAATTAAAAGCTACGTGGGAAAACCACTAGAGTTCCGGAGAGCATTGTGTTCTATAATATTTCACCTAGAATGCATATTTGACGTCTAACATCACCGAAGAGCCGTGATACATAAAAAAAAAACAGCTGTCTATGGAGGACTACATTTTCTTCCCAATGAGGACATCAACGCTAGTCACGTAGCATAATATAGAGCTATTCGTTCAAACAATTGAGGACTATAGGCAGCCGGTAATGTGAATATAAAAATATATTTGCATTATCAGTTCTCTTACCTCGTAGCGAAGGTAATAGCGCAATGGTAATAGTTATCGACTGCAGACGAAACGGTCGGGTTTTGAATCTCAAATTAGAACGCCACACCAGATAGCCTTGATGTGGCGAGACAATTGTCTGTGGATGACTATATATATATATATATATATATATATATATATATATATATATATATATATATATATATATATATATATAGTCATCCACAGACATTATAAAAACATTTCAAATAGTCTACAGAAATTAATTCATGTGTCGGTACTACAGTATACCGCGTCTGGACCACAAGTTCATAATGAAAACCAATTGCTTCTTTCCAAAAAGGAAATCAAATGTCAAGCCTTCAGACAGTCAAATTTTATCATCAGTAGAAATCGCTATCCGACATATTAACACAGTTACCCCGCTTAAAATAATGACAGTGGAGAAGTGAGGTGTCAAAAATCATGTCACATTTAAAAAAAAACACACAACTAATGAAATTCAAAACTCGCCTTTCTCCTTTATACTATCCTAAAAACTCCAGTAAGCGCCAGAGCGAACACATAGACGGACGTCACATACATTTATAACAGAATATATATGTACACATACAAGCCAAGAAACACGCAAACAAGGACACCCATATATAGCCACTTAAATTTTCACATACATACACACGTCGAACACATGCCATGGTTTACCTACAAATTAAGACCCATCGAGAATGTTAGCATATAGAGCACACACATGTCACCGAATATCCAATAAACTCACTATATCATAGATATCCACAGGTTACAGGAGAACAAATTTACCCCGTACACAGATATAAACGGATACATCAACAATAATTAAACTTACATACATTTCAACACACACCCACTTAGATAACATTATATAATCTAAGTAAATGTGTTATACGTGTATTTTCGACGTGCGGTGAATAGTATTTTTGGTAAATGGTTGGAACCAATGTGTATCGCTTTGCTTTTGTATAGTCTCCTCAAGAATAAATATTGCAGAACTGAACCCTTTTTGTTTATTTTTCCTGAATTTAGGTTTGGAAAGCTGAGTAACTAAAAAAACAAGTAAGAAATAGAATTGCCTAAATACTATCTCCTGCACCCCACAAAAAGCTGAAGAGTTTCATCAAAGTGACAGTGATTTTTATAGATGTTACAACATGTGCTTTGAGCGGTCATAATATCTTATAGATAAGTCTATGAGAGAGGGTTAGAGAGCGATCTAAGATGATGGAAAATTTAATTTAAGAAATTGTAGTTATATAATAATGTAATATAAATTAATTAGTCTAATCCAGTCTTCATGTTTTATAAAGATGCTCGGAAAATGGCGTCCTATAGCGGGTGTAAGCAATAAAGATAGCATTAGTTTATAATTTTACTGTTTTTACGTTCTTTTGGGGGTATGATACGGTTTCGGTGGCACTCTTCTAAATGGAAAAGTATGAATAAATAACGTGCCTACGTTAATCACCCTACATATTCCATAATTCATAACAAGTAAATAAGTTAGGATTTTACCAATCACAAACAGATCAGTGACGCTCATGCGCGCGTATCGATCTTTTTTAAAATGTATTACTTAATATAACGCAATACTTAAGACAGAGCAATTCTCATCTCTAAATATTTTTCTATGTACATTATTTTAAAGGTTTTTGGGGGGAGCGGTCGATACAAGTTCGAGTGAGCGCATCACATGGTAAAGTTAAAAAAAATAATCTGCATGTGTTAGTCACCGAGTTACCAAGAATACATATTCCAAAATACATTGATTCATAAAAAAATGAATAACAACTTTATATATATGCAACCCTTAAATGTTAACATTTATCAAAAATTCATTAAGATCCATCGTTCGTGAGTTTAGAAGATTACAGTATATATATATATATATATATATATATATATATATATATATATATATATATATATATATAGAGAGAGAGAGAGAGAGAGAGAGAGAGAGAGAGAGAGATAGATAGATAGATAGATAGAGAGATAGATAGATATATATAGAGAGAGAGAGAATAAGAGAGAGAGGTAAACGTTTAATTTTTAAAGAAAAAACAGTTTAAATGAAATACTATATAATGATAGGCTAAAATATGTCCCCTCAAGCACATCGAAATATATGATGGCCTGCAAACGAACGAAAACTATTTTTAAGGGATATATGTTATTTGGTATGTATTTGATGCGTAATTTTAGATAATAAATAAATAACGACGAGTAAATGTGTTTGCTTAAAGCATTTGCTTAAAGTCAAATAATAAGACATGATGTCAGAAAATACGAATGGTTACTACATATTTGAATTTGAGTATCCGTAGATTTACAAGCGGTGGAACTAAAATTTATTACGAAATATTTTAACCCGGTGATTCTAGTCGACGTACAATGACTTGTAATTGAGAGGCGGTAACCTCTCCCGAGTCTGTCTATAACAATAGTAATAAAAAGAAAAACTGATGAGCGGACTAAATATAAAAATGTAATAAACCGATTGAAAATGTAAATTTTGCTGTTTCAGGATACGAACCAATTGCTGTTTGATGGCGATAATGAATGACGAACAAGATTGCTTATGTAGTTTCTGTTTACAGGCTTATTCCAGGAATTGGATTAGGCAGAAATCATATACACATAAACACACACGTACAATATATATATATATATATATATATATATATATATATATATATATATATATATATATATATATATATATACTACGGTACACCCTCTGTCAAAGATGGCGGGAAGAAATAATACTTCACCTGTGATCGCACTTGCTATTTCTTTGGCTATATTACTAAAATATTTAT
Source organism: Sepiola atlantica (assembly GCA_963556195.1). NCBI lineage: Eukaryota > Metazoa > Mollusca > Cephalopoda > Sepiida > Sepiolidae > Sepiola > Sepiola atlantica. The sequence continues at coordinate 36,183,525 of OY744547.1, forward strand.
AGAATGACTTTAGTAATTCAATTTTTTATATCTAAATTATTATTATCCTTTCTGAAACTTACAAAAAACAACAATGGCTTTTTAATATAAATTGGAAGATTTCTTTCGGAATTTATTTCAGACAGTGGAGTAAGTCTAATGTTATTTTCTGAATTGCAATTTACTTTCTCCTCACCACTTGAAATGGTTTCGTCAAAATGGTCAGAAAAAAGTACGGGGTTTGCTCTCTAACTTATGCGTGGTAGTATAGAAGTATATATGTATGTATATAAATAAATATATATATCTATATATATATATATATATATATATATTAGTTTATTAATACATAAATATGCAACTAAATATATATTGATCTTTATTATATAGTAGAGAACATCCGGTAAATCACTCGTAATGGAGAATGGTCTTCCTCAACTTCACCTACCGCTAAATTTGATATTGTACTCGTCTGGTATGGCCACTGTAATTACCTATAAGCACTGATAAAGGCTTAAACGAACACCAACACACATAACATGCAGGATTAACACGTCATTTGTCTGTCGATATTGTATCTTGATTCATTGTTACATGATCTTATAATCCACGGTTGCTTTTCATGACGTTGCCACATTGTGGGCAGACAGATATATTTAGTGGTGACATTTCCTTTTCATGTAAATTAGGAATTATTTATATATTTAGTTGCATTACTTTTAAGTGTTACTAAACAGTAAGAGAGAAAGAAATCGTATGAAATAAGAGAGACGGTTCAAACAACATAGAGTGATAGAGTGGGAACGTGGTAAAGAGAGATTTGATGAATTACCAATTACAGCTAAATAAACAGTTCAGTTCTGAAATTTTGTATAGATCCTGAGTTTGACGAGACGCACCGTTGTAAGAATAACATCCAAGATTAGAACATTAGTTCGAATAATACAAATAATTGAAAGGTTCATCATTTGCTAATCAACCAAAGACAACATTGCTTAACTTTGAATAGTCAGTGAAGACAGCTGTTCTATATTGCTTACAATCACCATAACATTTCTTGTATGCAATAATTAAATGGTTCATCATTTGCCAATGACGACATTGCAAAAATTAGGATTGTCAATTAAGACAGCTGTTGTAAGTCGTTGCAAATGTCATCATGCCAACTGATTTATTGATTTATTGTCGTCCCGTTGCGGTTCATAAGAAAAGTGACAATTTTGTGATCGTCCGAGTTTGCAGCTGCTTGTGCTGGTCGATGGATGATTCAACCTTGGAATTCGCAAATGTATTTCCTTCAATTATAAATGGTGCATACGATATTCGGCATCTCTTTCAACCTTTTCGACTATCGATCTGAGAAAGCGGCACATTCAAACGGAGTCAGTTGATTTCCGTCCGCCTTTCTGCGAACGCAGTCATTCATTATAAAAACCAGCACAAACTCAGCAAATATGAAGAGATAGATTACTCAAGCCATTTCGTTTGTTACTTTTCGATGGTTGCCATCTCGGAAACCATCCGTCTTTTCTTTTTCGATGGCAATCATGTCTTCTATCAGAGATTGATTACTTAGACAACAGAAACGAATTATGTTCGCGATAAAAAAGATCATTAATAAACAAATTCAACCGATAAACCTATTTTCTCGAAATGATTTGCTATTTTTAAATTTACGTATATTAGCATTTTTTTTTGTTTCAGAATAATCTATCTTATATTTGTAGTGTCGCTGTCTGTTTGCTGTCTCGGAAGAAATAATAATCAAAGCTCTATGCCAAGAACAAGCAACACTTTCTGCAATTAAATATTTAACATGAATCCAACGAGAATATTCGTGTTGTATTAGTGTTTTGTACAGTAATAACGTGGGGTCTGCGTTCGCGTCGGGTATCCGTAAAAATCAAACACTACGTTTTACTTTAATGTTATTTTATTTATGACTCGAAAATTTAAAATAAAATAGTAATACTGCGTTCAGGACAGGGAGCAAAAAGTAACACAGGTTCTCATTAATTGACGGTAAACAACGGGGTGTCTGTTGGTTATTTGTAAGTAACAAAACAAAAACTAATAAAACAATACTGAGATGCTTGTTAGTTGAGGAAATACATTCGTTGTATTCATACATTTATTTGAAAAGAGTTTGTTACGAACTGCAAATAACAAAGTTAAGAACATTTGAAATATTTTTTCGAATAACGAAAATTAATACAGACACCATGTTTTATGTTAAAAAAAAACAAGATATAAAGAAAAGTCAGTCGGATTCTCGAAGTTATAGCGTTATAGTATGTCATCTGGCAAATCTATCTTTGATTCTTCCTAGCCAATGAATTATGGGATTTTTGGTCTGTCGTCTTTACAAAAAAAAAGAAATTCTAATCGATTTCATCTCCTATATCTTCTATCCGACCCGATATTTTTTTAGTAATAGACACATAGCTTCACCGTTTATTTTATTTGATGATCAACGGAGATGATTATCCATTCAAGTTATGCTAATGGGAAGTTATTTTATTTACAATTTTCTTCCCTTTTAATATTTAAATGCAAACACTTATAACATTAATTATTCGAAATTTTACGTTGTTTTATAATTTAGTGAAGATACACATAACTCATGTTGTTCAAATAAAAATAAAACGCACAAAATATGTGTGTGCAGACGCTTACACGGTCTTTCTTACATTGCATTACTACAGAACAGTTCTGTGCTTTGTACAATTTAAATACTAAAAGCCCTCCATTTAAATTCATAAATAAACTTTTAGATTTCGTTTGAAATAAATACTTTCTTATTACGGGGGAAGGGTGGTCTCATTGAAAGCCACAAGAAAGAAATAAGTCGTATGTACACCCACAATCACGATCGTCTGATAATTACCCACAACACGCTAGCACGTTCTTGTTTTTTTTTAATAAAAAATGACGCAAGTCGAAACGGTGAAGGCAAAAATATTTCCCCTCTGATTATATTGTAATTGCTAAACATACATGAAATTGACGCTCACTGTGAAATAAAACTCGTCTGATCAGTTTTCTTACTTCTGTCTTCGCAAAATATTTCAAACGAAGAAAAAATACCGATTTGACCAATACAAAAGAAGGAAACATTAACATATATGCAAACGATATATCATTGCGTTATTGGCGACCAGGGTTAAAACGATTATGTCTGTGTGTATGTGTGCATGTGTGTATGAGTGGGTGTGTGTGCGTACACACGGTTACATGTGTCTTTTTACTCTTACAAAATGTAAAGATTCTATTCGACTAAAAGTAATTGTTTTATTAAAACGCTCACTTTTAGTCGCAAATAATTATTTTAAATTTCGTTCGACCTCTGTTAGATTTTATTACACACAGATTTTTGTTTAAATTGGATTATCTTTCCTAAAATGTTTATATTTTAATAATAAATGGGGTGGGGGCGAAACAAAAAGGAAGATACAAACTTCCGTGCAACGCCGGGTAAGTACAGCTCGCAATAAATACATAAATCATAACAATCTTACGGAAATTCACGAATATTTAAAAAGTTTTAATTATTGTAGAAGTTCACTTTTTTAATAATATGTGATGTCAATATTATTTCTTATCAACAAACTCGTTACTAAGAATTTAGAAAGTTTAAAAAAAAATCCAAAAAATAGATCAATAGTTTTGTTTATTTTTCGCCCACTTTAAATATCATATAGAATCGAAATATAAATATCCTATAGAATCGAAATATAAATATCATATAGAATCGAAATATAAATATCATATAGAATCGAAATATAAATATCATATGGAATCGAAATATAAATATCATATAGAATCGAAATATAAATATCATATAAAATCGAAATATAAATATCATATAGAATCGAAATATAAATATCATATAGAATCGAAATATAAATATCCTATAGAATCGAAATATAAATATCATATCGAATCGAAATATAAATATCATATAGAATCGAAATATAAATATCATATAAAATCGAAATATAAATATCATATAGAATCGAAATATAAATATCCTATAGAATCGAAATATAAATATCATATCGAATCGTAATATAAATATCCTATAGAATCGAAATATAAATATCATATAAAATCGAAATATAAATATCCTATAGAATCGAAATATAAATATCATATAGAATCGAAATATAAATATCCTATAGAATCGAAATATAAATATCCTATAGAATCGAAATATAAATATCCTATAGAATCGAAATATAAATATCCTATAGAATCGAAATATAAATATCATATAGAATCGAAATATAAATATCCTATAGAATCGAAATATAAATATCCTATAAAATCGAAATATAAATATCATATAGAATCGAAATATAAATATCATATAGAATCGAAATATAAATATCATATAGAATCGAAATATAAATATCATATATAATCGAAATATAAATATCATATAGAATCGAAATATAAATATCCTATAAAATCGAAATATAAATATCATATAGAATCGAAATATAAATATCCTATAAAATCGAAATATAAATATCCTATAGAATCGAAATATAAATATCATATCGAATCGAACTATAAATATCCTATAGAATCGAAATATAAATATCATATAAAATCGAAATATAAATATCCTATAGAATCGAAATATAAATATCATATAGAATCGAAATATAAATATCCTATAGAATCGAAATATAAATATCCTATAGAATCGAAATATAAATATCCTATAGAATCGAAATATAAATATCCTATAGAATCGAAATATAAATATCATATAAAATCGAAATATAAATATCCTATAGAATCGAAATATAAATATCATATAGAATCGAAATATAAATATCCTATAGAATCGAAATATAAATATCCTATAGAATCGAAATATAAATATCCTATAGAATCGAAATATAAATATCCTATAGAATCGAAATATAAATATCCTATAGAATCGAAATATAAATATCCTATAGAATCGAAATATAAATATCATATAGAATCGAAATATAAATATCCTATAGAATCGAAATATAAATATCCTATAAAATCGAAATATAAATATCATATAGAATCGAAATATAAATATCATATAGAATCGAAATATAAATATCATATAGAATCGAAATATAAATATCCTATAAAATCGAAATATAAATATCATATAGAATCGAAATATAAATATCATATAGAATCGAAATATAAATATCATATAGAATCGAAATATAAATATCATATAGAATCGAAATATAAATATCATATAGAATCGAAATATAAATATCATATAAAATCGAAATATAAATATCATATAGAATCGAAATATAAATATCCTATAAAATCGAAATATAAATATCCTATAGAATCGAAATATAAATATCATATCGAATCGAAATATAAATATCCTATAGAATCGAAATATAAATATCATATAAAATCGAAATATAAATATCCTATAGAATCGAAATATAAATATCATATAGAATCGAAATATAAATATCCTATAGAATCGAAATATAAATATCCTATAGAATCGAAATATAAATATCCTATAGAATCGAAATATAAATATCCTATAGAATCGAAATATAAATATCATATAAAATCGAAATATAAATATCCTATAGAATCGAAATATAAATATCATATAGAATCGAAATATAAATATCCTATAGAATCGAAATATAAATATCCTATAGAATCGAAATATAAATATCCTATAGAATCGAAATATAAATATCCTATAGAATCGAAATATAAATATCCTATAGAATCGAAATATAAATATCCTATAGAATCGAAATATAAATATCATATAGAATCGAAATATAAATATCCTATAGAATCGAAATATAAATATCCTATAAAATCGAAATATAAATATCATATAGAATCGAAATATAAATATCATATAGAATCGAAATATAAATATCATATAGAATCGAAATATAAATATCATATAGAATCGAAATATAAATATCATATAGAATCGAAATATAAATATCCTATAAAATCGAAATATAAATATCATATAGAATCGAAATATAAATATCATATAGAATCGAAATATAAATATCATATAGAATCGAAATATAAATATCATATAGAATCGAAATATAAATATCATATAGAATCGAAATATAAATATCATATAGAATCGAAATATAAATATCCTATAAAATCGAAATATAAATATCATATAGAATCGAAATATAAATATCATATAGAATCGAAATATAAATATCCTATAGAATCGAAATATAAATATCCTATAAAATCGAAATATAAATATCATATAGAATCGAAATATAAATATCCTATAGAATCGAAATATAAATATCCTATAAAATCGAAATATAAATATCATATAGAATCGAAATATAAATATCATATAGAATCGAAATATAAATATCATATAGAATCGAAATATAAATATCATATAGAATCGAAATATAAATATCATATAGAATCGAAATATAAATATCCTATAAAATCGAAATATAAATATCATATAGAATCGAAATATAAATATCCTATAGAATCGAAATATAAATATCATATAGAATCGAAATATAAATATCATATAGAATCGAAATATAAATATCATATAGAATCGAAATATAAATATCATATAGAATCGAAATATAAATATCCTATAAAATCGAAATATAAATATCATATAGAATCGAAATATAAATATCATATAGAATCGAAATATAAATATCATATAGAATCGAAATATAAATATCATATAGAATCGAAATATAAATATCATATAGAATCGAAATATAAATATCCTATAAAATCGAAATATAAATATCATATAGAATCGAAATATAAATATCATATAGAATCGAAATATAAATATCATATAGAATCGAAATATAAATATCATATAGAATCGAAATATAAATATCATATAGAATCGAAATATAAATATCATAGAGAATCGAAATATAAATATCATATAGAATCGAAATATAAATATCCTATAGAATCGAAATATAAATATCATATAGAATCGAAATATAAATATCATATAGAATCGAAATATAAATATCATATAGAATCGAAATATAAATATCATATAGAATCGAAATAAGGATAACGGCATTATCTGTTTTTCTGTAAAAAGAACGAGAGCTATTGAGATTTCATGGGGCGTGCTTGCTAGTTAATTTGCTCACAGCCTAGCGCTCAAGTTGGATAATGCCAGCTCGGTTTCAGGAGGCTATTTGATGAGACGGCTAAAGGAGGCTGGTTGACTTATCACCGATCCCCTGAGACGACCTCATCGGGAATAATGACGGGTTCGTTCACGATTATTTTTGCGCTGTCCAGAGTGTCCCCCTTTAGTGGAGCTGAACTTCCTTCATTAAACACTTCGTGTGACTAAAATTGGACGTTAAACAAATACTTGCTCAAACTAACCCTAACCCTAAATTACTATGTTTACATTTTTATTATCTTTTGTTGAGTAAATCAACTTAACTATCTGTACTATTTGTATTAATCTTAACCATTACTAAATTGCTATGTTTACATTTTTATGTATCTTTTGTTTAGTTAATCAACTTAACTATCTGTACTATTTGCATTAACCCTAACCTTAACCATTACTAAATTATTATGTTTACATCTTTATTATCTTTTGTTTAGTTAATCAACTGAACTATCTGTACTATTTGCATTAACCCTAACCTTAACCATTACTAAATTACTATGTTTACATGTTTATGTATCTTTTGTTTAGTTAATCAACTTAACTATCTGTACTATTTGTATTAACCCTAACCTTAACCATTACTAAATTACTATGTTTACATTTTTATGTATCTTTTGTTTAGTTAATCAACTTAACTATCTGTACTATTTGCATTAACCCTAACCTTAACCATTACTAAATTACTATGTTTACATTTTTATGTATCTTTTGTTTAGTTAGTCAACTTAACTATCTGTACTATTTGCATTAACCCTAACCTTAACCATTACTAAATTACTATGTTTACATTTTTATGTATCTTTTGTTTAGTTAATCTACTTAACTATCTGTACTATTTGCATTAACCCTAACCTTAACCATTACTAAATTACTATGTTTACATTTTTATGTATCTTTTGTTTAGTTAATCAACTTAACTATCTGTGCTATTTGTATTAACCCTAACCTTAACCATTACTAAATTACTATGTTTACATTTTTATGTATCTTTTGTTTAGTTAATCAACTTAACTATCTGTACTATTTGCATTAACCCTAACCTTAACCATTACTAAATTACTATGTTTACATTTTTATGTATCTTTTGTTTAGTTAGTCAACTTAACTATCTGTACTATTTGCATTAACCCTAACCTTAACCATTACTAAATTACTATGTTTACATTTTTATGTATCTTTTGTTTAGTTAATCAACTTAACTATCTGTACTATTTGCATTAACCCTAACCTTAACCTAAATTACTATGTTTACATTTTTATGTATCTTTTGTTTAGTTAATCTACTTAACTATCTGTACTATTTGCATTAACCCTAACCTTAACCATTACTAAATTACTATGTTTGCATCTTTATGTATCTTTTGTTTAGTTAATCAACTTAACTATCTGTACTATTTGTATTAACCCTAACCTTAACCATTACTAAATTACTATGTTTACATTTTTATGTATTTTTTGTTTAGTTAATCTACTTAACTATCTGTACTATTTGCATTAACCCTAACCTTAACCATTACTAAATTACTATGTTTACATTTTTATGTATCTTTTGTTTAGTTAATCAACTTAACTATCTGTACTATTTGCATTAACCCTAACCTTAACCATTACTAAATTACTATGTTTACATTTTTATGTATCTTTTGTTTAGTTAGTCAACTTAACTATCTGTACTATTTGCATTAACCCTAACCTTAACCATTACTAAATTACTATGTTTACATTTTTATGTATCTTTTGTTTAGTTAATCAACTTAACTATCTGTACTATTTGCATTAACCCTAACCTTAACCATTACTAAATTACTATGTTTACATTTTTATGTATCTTTTGTTTAGTTAGTCAACTTAACTATCTGTACTATTTGCATTAACCCTAACCTTAACCATTACTAAATTACTATGTTTACATTTTTATGTATCTTTTGTTTAGTTAATCTACTTAACTATCTGTACTATTTGCATTAACCCTAACCTTAACCATTACTAAATTACTATGTTTACATTTTTATGTATCTTTTGTTTAGTTAGTCAACTTAACTATCTGTACTATTTGCATTAACCCTAACCTTAACCATTACTAAATTACTATGTTTACATTTTTATGTATCTTTTGTTTAGTTAATCAACTTAACTATCTGTACTATTTGCATTAACCCTAACCTTAACCTAAATTACTATGTTTACATTTTTATGTATCTTTTGTTTAGTTAATCTACTTAACTATCTGTACTATTTGCATTAACCCTAACCTTAACCATTACTAAATTACTATGTTTGCATCTTTATGTATCTTTTGTTTAGTTAATCAACTTAACTATCTGTACTATTTGTATTAACCCTAACCTTAACCATTACTAAATTACTATGTTTACATTTTTATGTATTTTTTGTTTAGTTAATCTACTTAACTATCTGTACTATTTGCATTAACCCTAACCTTAACCATTACTAAATTACTATGTTTACATTTTTATGTATCTTTTGTTTAGTTAATCAACTTAACTATCTGTACTATTTGCATTAACCCTAACCTTAACCATTACTAAATTACTATGTTTACATCTTTATGTATCTTTTGTTTAGTTAATCAACTTAACTATCTGTACTATTTGTATTAACCCTAACCTTAACCATTACTAAATTACTATGTTTACATTTTTATGTATTTTTTGTTTAGTTAATCTACTTAACTATCTGTACTATTTGCATTAACCCTAACCTTAACCATTACTAAATTACTATGTTTACATTTTTATGTATCTTTTGTTTAGTTAATCAACTTAACTATCTGTACTATTTGTATTAACCCTAACCTTAACCATTACTAAATTACTATGTTTACATTTTTATGTATCTTTTGTTTAGTTAGTCAACTTAACTATCTGTACTATTTGCATTAACCCTAACCTTAACCATTACTAAATTACTATGTTTACATTTTTATGTATCTTTTGTTTAGTTAATCAACTTAACTATCTGTACTATTTGCATTAACCCTAACCTTAACTATTACTAAATTACTATGTTTACATGTTTATGTATCTTTTGTTTAGTTAATCAACTTAACTATCTGTACTATTTGTATTAACCTTAACCTTAACCATTACTAAATTACTATGTTTACATTTTTATGTATCTTTTGTTTAGTTAATCAACTTAACTATCTGTACTATTTGCATTAACCCTAACCTTAACCATTACTAAATTACTATGTTTACATTTTTATGTATCTTTTGTTTAGTTAATCAACTTAACTATCTGTACTATTTGCATTAACCCTAACTTTAACCATTACTAAATTACTATGTTTACATGTTTATGTATCTTTTGTTTAGTTAATCAACTTAACTATCTGTACTATTTGCATTAACCCTTACCTTAACTATTACTAAATTACTATGTTTACATGTTTATGTATCTTTTGTTTAGTTAATCAACTTAACTATCTGTACTATTTGCATTAACCCTAACTTTAACCATTACTAAATTACTATGTTTACATTTTTATGTATCTTTTGTTTAGTTAATCAACTTAACTATCTGTACTATTTGCATTAACCCTAACCTTAACCATTACTAAATTACTATGTTTACATTTTTATGTATCTTTTGTTTAGTTAATCAACTTAACTATCTGTACTATTTGCATTAACCCTAACCTTAACCATTACTAAATTACTATGTTTACATCTTTATGTATCTTTTGTTTAGTTAATCAACTTAACTATCTGTACTATTTGTATTAACCCTAACCTTAACCATTACTAAATTACTATGTTTACATTTTTATGTATTTTTTGTTTAGTTAATCTACTTAACTATCTGTACTATTTGCATTAACCCTAACCTTAACCATTACTAAATTACTATGTTTACATTTTTATGTATCTTTTGTTTAGTTAATCAACTTAACTATCTGTACTATTTGTATTAACCCTAACCTTAACCATTACTAAATTACTATGTTTACATTTTTATGTATCTTTTGTTTAGTTAGTCAACTTAACTATCTGTACTATTTGCATTAACCCTAACCTTAACCATTACTAAATTACTATGTTTACATTTTTATGTATCTTTTGTTTAGTTAATCAACTTAACTATCTGTACTATTTGCATTAACCCTAACCTTAACTATTACTAAATTACTATGTTTACATGTTTATGTATCTTTTGTTTAGTTAATCAACTTAACTATCTGTACTATTTGCATTAACCCTAACTTTAACCATTACTAAATTACTATGTTTACATTTTTATGTATCTTTTGTTTAGTTAATCAACTTAACTATCTGTACTATTTGCATTAACCCTTACCTTAACCATTACTAAATTACTATGTTTACATGTTTATGTATCTTTTGTTTAGTTAATCTACTTAACTATCTGTAATATTTGCATTATTCCGACTACTGTTCTCATTTTGGATGTTATTCCCACAAAGGTGCGCCTGGTGTAATGTCAGGTGCGCAATGAAAAAGGTGATAAGTAATATTCAGTTCGAAGTCACAGTCTTTGTGGTATTCTTTGCCTATTCTGAACTAGGATTAAGTACAAGCTTGTATAGTTATATTATCTGCGCACACAATAACATCAACAATGAAGCAGCTTAATACATAACATACTGTATGCATATATATATATATATATATATATATATATATATATATATATCTATGCATGTGTTGTTGAAAACGACAGAACTCTTCTGTTTAGTGTTTCCTTTTTTTATTTTTTCCATTCGTCGAATGATCTTTTTGACGTTGAAATGGAATGAATTAATGTAGGATCCGTGTGTTTGACCAACGTTTTCGATTCTCTCCGGAATCATCTTCAGGTCTTTAATGGCAAAAATGAATAAAAAGCGAGTGAAAGAATGGAATTTCTTTAAAAAATACGCCAGCAAACCGTTCACGTAAAAGACGGACGTCTACATTTTGAAATGTGACGATTGAAACAGTTCTTCGTTTATTTATTAATTTTATTTATCATTCTTCTTATTATTTTTTATAATTTTAATTTAAAATGGTGGCCGATTTAATTTGGTCCAGTCTAATAATCATGGAGAAGGAAAATGGGGGAGATAGGCAGTAAGTCATTTTAATAAGATGCCCATATATTTTTTTAAATTGAATGAGGCGACACCGGTTGATGTCACTGAACTAAGCTAAGCTAAGCTAAGCATTTTAAAATAGTTTTACTTGTCTCATATGAAATGTTATTAATTTTAGGTTGCTTTGTTTTTATGTATACGGCTTCAAGTATTTTTACTTTTTTTAAATTAGTTTCGGAATGTATTATTTTTGTGTTCATTACTAAGATCTGTCTCAACTCAGATGTAGGGCAGTTGTGCATTTGTAGGTGTTTGTATATTGAACTAGTGTTGGCGAGGTGCATAGTGAGGCGGCGGGATAGAGTGGTTGTTGTAAAACCAATGTAGCTATTATAATTCTGGGAGGTACATCCTCCTAAAGGGCATTTAAATTTATAAACTACATTGGTTCTTTCTAGTGTTTTGGGGGTTGGAGAAGGGTTGTTTTATACTACAAGGTTTTACGTTGTGAATCTTTTATAATAAATAATTAATTTAATTCTGTTTTCTTTATCTGTTGGAGATATATATCGATGTGTAATATCCTTTATAGCTTTTTCTTCTAGTCTGAAATTTGGCTGGATTTGATTGCGGTAATATATGTTGATGTAATTGGAGTTGTTATGTTGTATATTATTATTTATATTAGTGTTTGTCAGGTTTTTTATCATTGATTTTATTAGTTCGTCGACGAGGTAGTTGGGAAATTCATTGTTAATTAATACTTATTTTATATGTTTTAGTTCGATGAATAGTGTTTTTTTAGAGGAGGAGATCAATTTTGCTCGGTTTAGTACATTTTTTACGATAGCTATTTTATAAGGGTGGGGGCATTCACTCTTGAAATTTAATAGGCTGGCGTTTTTGCTGGTTGTTTTTTTATAGGCAGAGGTGTTAAAAGTATTGTTAGAAGTGTCAATTAGTACATCTAGGATATTAGTCAAACACACGGATCCTACATTAATTCATTCCATTTCAACGTCAAAAAGATCATTCGACGAATGGAAAAAATAAAAAAAAGGAATTACTAAACAGAAGAGTTCTGTCGTTTTCAACAACACATGCATTAATGAAAAAATGCTGCCTAAATACACACACAATATATATATATATATACTACAAAGACTCAAACACATCAACATGAATAACCTCACTATGGCCAGTTTAGATATTAAATCTCTCTCCACTAACGTACCTATATCTAAATTCCTCAGATTCCTAACATTTCATTTTATCAAATCCAAAATAAAACTCCCCCCTCCCCACCACTCAAATTATCAAACTATGCCATCTAATAACACAACAATGCCACTTTACCGTTAACAATAGTCTATATAAGCAAACATTTGGTCTACCTATGGGTTCCCCTCTCAGTGGAGTCCTTGCCTGTCTTTTCCTAGAATTCCTAGAGAACGGTCCATTCAAATCAATTCTATCCAAGAACTTCCACTACTTTAGATACATAGACGATACCCTCCTTATTTACTCACATCACATTAATCTCCCCGACATAGTCGAAAAACTCAATAAAATAGAACACACCATTTCTTTCACTTCCGAACCAGAAAATAACCACCTCCTTAACTTCCTTGACATCACTCTTCATAACACCCCTAATGGCCTGCACTTCTCAGTCTTTAGAAAAACAACTAACAACAATGACCTCATATATTTTTACTCTGACCACAACAAAATATAAAATCCGGAATGATCATAGGAGCAGAGCTCTGAGAATTTGCAGTCCCGCTCATCTCTACAATGAAGAATCCTATATTAAAAAATCCTACCAAGCTCTAAAATATCCTCAATCCTTAATCCTTAACGCTAAACAAAAAGCCTTCAACATCCACAAAAAGACCGGCCCCACAAAAATATCGCCTCAAAATATAACCAACACAAATATCACTGACACAACGAAGGAAAATAAATCTTACATAGTTCTCCCCAATAACCCTATATCTGTCTCCCTACAGAAACAACTCAAACCCGACATAAATATAGTAACATCCACCTCAACAACCATTAAAGATTTACTTAATACCAAACCCCGCTCCCGACCACCCCCCATAGTCACTTCTCACTCTGCCGGCATCTACAAAATAAAATGCGCTGCATGTCTGATGTTCTACATTGGGGAAACGTCCAGAAACTTGAGATCATACCCGTACATCAAGTCTTGGCCCACTCCGGCCCCAGATGTATTTTAGGAATCTCGGAACCAGAGCCAGAGCTAGGCACTAAACCTTCACCGGAGCTCGGTCCAGTCCTCCCCTCTTCCGTTTTGCTCTGCACAACGGCAGAATAAAAACAAAACGCGTATTAAGTTTATGAAAAAAAATAAATGACAATAAAACCAGTTCTGAACCCGGCTCAACACCTGCCGATTTTGGAGATGGAAGAACGTTTGCTAGATGTTGCTCTAGCTGTTCAACCAAATCCAGCTGCTTAAGTTGTACCTGGGCTCAGAACACACCTGCAAAAAAGAAGGAAATAATGTCAATTAGTGCCCAAGAGGGGCTATACAAATCACCCAAGAGGAGTGATCATCCAACATGGGTGGGAAGAACAATGGTGCCCAAAAGGGGCTTGCCCAGGAGAATGAAAGAGTCCCCTGTCAAAAAAGGGGCACAAAAGGCAAAGTAGCGAGTCGCTCCAAAGAAACAAATCCAACGCACGAATCCTTGGGTGAAATTTAAAAAAATCTGAACAACAGCACCTCTTTAGTCTAAAGAGTACAGTATGTATACTGATCAATGCCAATTAACTCCCAACTATAGCCATCTAGCAGTTAAGGACTCCAAACAGTAAATTTGCAAAGGGTGATAACTCAATTGGCGACTAAACCACAGTATAATTTATTGTTGATAATATAAGTATAATAATTGATTGTTTATAATATAAGTATGATAATTAATTGTTTATAAAATAACTATAATAATTGATTGTTTATAATGTAAGTATAATAATTGATTGTTTATAATATAAGTATAATAATCGAGTGTTTATAATATAAGTATAATAATTGATTTTTTATAATGTAAGTATGATAATTAATTGTTTATAATATAAGTATAACAATTGATTGTTTATAATATAAGTATAATCATTGATTGCTTATAATATAAGTATAATAATCGATTGCTTATAATATAAGAATAATAATTGATTGTTTATAATATAAGTATGATAATTAATTGTTTATAATATAAGTATAACAATTGATTGTTTATGATATAAGTACAATCATTGATTGTTTATAATATAAGAATAATAATTGATTGTTTATAATGTAACTCTAGGTAACAACCGAAATCGACGCCATGTTTATGCTTCAAAACATTCAAACTGCGCTCCACGTACTGTTTTTCCCTTTTCATTTTATTTCAGTGTAAAGTCTTAGAAATGAAGGGGGCCCTTTCCTGGGGCTAACACTTAATCTCTATATAAGATACATAGATATCCGAGTGTTAAATTAAAGGTATCCTTTACCTGTCAAACGTTGAGTTAGTAAAGAATTAGAGAACATAATTTTCTTCTCCAAAATTGACAAGTTAACTGTTATATTATATCTTTCCAGGACAAGGATTTTTATAGTCTGGTTGAGTATCCAATTAAGTGCTGTTACTTGAGGTAAAATCACTAGGAGAAAATGCACCATTTCTCATATGAGTCACTGTATAGCCGTGTCAAGAGGATCTTATTTGGGCTTCGAATACTATGTTATTTTCAATATTTTGTAAGGTTTTACTTGCAGTGTGAAATATTCTCATGTCAGGTTGTTCTGATAAACCTTTGTAGAGAGGGATCGAATACACTCAAAGATAGCGTCTTGTATGCAATTCAAACTCTAAGAAGTGGATGTGCTGTGTATCTTGAAGTAAGAGTTGCTTTTTAATATATTTTGAATTATTTTTCTCGAAATACCCGACCCGGAGAACGCCAGGAAAATATCGCAAGTATTTTATAAATATAAATATAAAACACTGAATAAGTATATTTTCATTAGGTATTTTTTTGATTTTTAAATAAAACTTTATCATATTAAGTTTCATTAATAAATAAATGTACTGCGAATGAGTGGAAAGAGAACTGTCAACCATTTTTAATTATTTATTTTACTTATGAGCGAAGACAATTTTTAGAAAAATAGCAGACAAATATTATGAAAAATGAGAAAATGTAACATATTTTTAACATATATATATATATATATATATATATATATATATATATATATATATATATATATATATATATAAAGAGATTATTTACATATATATATTTTCTTAACACACATATATATATATATGCATATATTTTAAACACACACATATATATATATATATATATATATATATATATATATATATATATATATATATATTAACATATACATTTTTTAACATATTTAACATCAAAATCCTCAGGATTAATTCTTATCATAAGCCAGAAAGTAGTATTGTTGAAATCCTTTCAAAATCTTTATTTATTTATATTTGTAGTAATTAAAGAGTTCCGATATATATATATATATATATATATATATATATATATATATATATATATATATATATATATATATATATATATATATATATATATATATATATAGGTAGCGGATAAATACTTAAAAAAAGTATTTAAAAAACCCAAAACACCGGTGTTCTATCGCCAATAAAAAACAAACAATAACAAAGCTTCGTAACATGATAGGCAATACAAATAATCGTACATATATATCATCTTGGCCTGGTTGTAAAGCACCAGGCAATAGACATTTACATCAAGGGTTCTATCCCTGCCCAGGGTAACCATGCTTATGACGGAAACACGTGTCTATTGATTTCTTGTACGTAAACATTAATTGATAAATATGTATGAAAAATAAAAATTGACGACACGTCCGATTAAGGGCAATTGAATGCAGTACTTAGCGTATTCTTAAATGTTTAGGAAGCGGATAAATACAAAAAAAAAATAAAAGTAAGCGAACTACACTGATGTTTTATTGCCAGCAAAAACATAACAAAGCTATTTCTGTATGTGTGTGTATGTGTGTATATCTCTCTTTATATATATATATATATATATATATATATATATATATATATATATATATATATATATATATATATATATCTATATATATATAGTCTAAAGAAGCTTTGAGTTATTTTAAACAAAAAGACAAAAAAAAGGAAAATGCAGTTTAAATTCCCAGAGAAACTAACTAAATCCAAAATAGTGTAGACTTAACATTTGTTGGAAAATTCATAAATAAATAATATATAATAGTAAGTAAATAAAATAACCAGGGGATTAAGTATCTAACAGTGAAACAAAAGCAGGAGACCTTAACGTAAGCATCTAATATTAACACGGGGATCATCAGCTGTTTACCATGTAACTGTTTCGGAGATTTAAAAACAGGACAGTTATATGCATGGCTCTCCAATGGTACAGATAAAACTACCATTTCCCCAATAATCAAGTGCCGAAATAATTCAGCTTAAAATGTTACTTATATATACATAAATAAATAATAAAATAATAATAATAATAATATACTACCCTTAAGACTATCGTGTGATATGGTAATTTGCATATCAAATAAAATTCTTTATAACAATATATATATATACATATATATATATATATATATATATATATATATATATATATATATATATATATATATTCTTGTTTGGCTGTCACAAACGTACTTTTATTTACACACTCAGCTTTATTTATAATAAGGCAATCTATATTATAAATTTATAATATATGTTGTTGTTTCTCTGTTTTTCTCACTGACTGTTTCTCTCCGGGGATGCAATTGATAATAAAGTTTCATACCAAGATCAAACATTACTTTTATCGATTAACTTTTGACGTAGAATGCAATGACAGCATTCCTTTTTATGTGTTTATTATTTTGTTTTCCAATTCTTTAAAGACCGATCGAAATATTTTTGTACAAGGTTACATGCTTCAAGTTCTTAATATTTTAACAGATGTAATAAGTATAGGAATAGTTTGTAGATCAATTTGTTTTGTAGCGTATATTTTGTCGTTATAGTTATGGAAGGATCTGTGGCAGGTACTACCACTGTTGGTCAAAGTGGGTATGGAAGAAATTGCAACCAAGAGACACCGCCACACTCGCTAAATATCCTAAATTGTGGACTAACGACAGCTTAAGTAGATGATATTGTTTTGAAATAGGGTAGGCAGAAAAAAAGTAGAACTGACATGCATTTCTACTGCTTGTGAGAGATAGGTAAGGAAAACCTTCGCCGAGCACGTCCGAAGCAGTTAAGTGTCGTCCACAGGACAAATTCCATTTAACACAGTTAGTAGCACTCTTGATCGGAGTAGAATTGCGAGTAATCGTATTTAAGGGGTGACACCACACTCCCTAAATCTTAGAAATTTAGCCCCTTTCTTTAGGATTCAGTTTTATGTCATGCTCAGTTTCATGTCTTATCAAAGACATATTCTTTTAACCATTGGTTTTTTATATGTAGTTGGTTCGATGATTGGGTAGGAAGAAAGTCTGGATGAAAAACGTAACTTGGTAGAGTTAGCCGTGTCTGCCCACATCTGACTAATATCAAATATTGAATAAGAAAAAAGTCACCATTTTCCATAAAAAACGAAAACATTTTTACTAGTAAATATTCAATTCGGTTCAATTCAATTCAATTAAATCATTTGGCAAAAAATAAAACAAGCGTGTTTTAGTTGACATGTAGGGAAAGAGTAGTAGAACTTTACACAAAAGAGCATACAGTAGGCCAGCACCTGCTCAAATTCACCTTGAATTGTTGGCGCAGTTATTACCTCTCTTCGGGGTATATTTCAAGGTTCAGGGATCCTGATTGAGACGGCAGCCCTCCTGCGGTCCAATCGAAATCGGCGATAAAATAGTTTCTTGTGGTGTCTGCCTAGACCTCTTTCTAGTGCAGCCGTGAATACTATGTATCAATTTTTATTCAAAGGAACACTTTAACATAACAGGAATTGTTTGATAGGCTTGCTTTTGTCAATAAACGAATGCTGCATCCTGGAGTTCCATTCTAGCAGGCCGCTTGTGGCTAAACCGCGAGAACCGCGAGAACAGGATAACACATCTTATCATGAGGCACTGGTTTGAATCGTATTTTTTTGGCGCATTGATTTCGATTCTGCGCCGTCGCGTCAGAACTCACACGCAGTTATAAGTCTAGGTCCCTCGTGCAACTGTGACAGCCCCATAGATGAAACGTTGACAGATATCACTACTCTGTGTAAGAGTACATCTCAAATAAATATAAGAGGTGCCACCCCTTTTAAATTAAGGCCACACCATTGGATGCATTTAAAGGGCATATCCAACCCTTATTCATTTTTATTATGGTGTTTTGGCCTACGTTCGCACTCCACACTCATATACAGCAACTATGAACCTGTACTTTATTTGAGAAATTTAAAAATACAAACAATGCTCATAGCTAGGCAAGAATACACAGGAGTTCTAATTCGTTCCCGAGTGATGCCGGATGCTATCTATCTAGTATACAATATATGAGTATTTTTGTTGTTGTTTAGCTGCCAGGAAGTAGACATTTAATTTACTAACATAGATCGGCTTTATATAAAGATGGTTGTGAACTAGCATCGTGACAAGTGCATCTTACACGTATAAGGAAACGCATCGTAGAACAGATATAACTACTCTAAAAGACCTAAAGGCAGTACTTAGATCAGTACGTAAGAACGATTAAATGTTTCGCTTGGTGTTTTCTTCTTTTTTGTCACATGTGATGTTTTCTTTTTTATTGCGTTTAGGGCTAAAAATAGTGCGTTTTATTTCCTTCAAGAAGTAACCACTTCGTGTTTGTCTCTCGAACAAAAGACGAACAAATACAAAACTTTCCGTGAAGGTTAAAGCGAAAACATTACCGGTTGAAGGCTTGTAATAAGATTTACTTTCGCAATGCCGTCTTCGGAAAAACTTCTTTTTTTACAAAAGCTATATATTTCCTCGTAGAATTGGTTCAATCAACAAAAGAAATAATGGCCGGCGGTCAGTCCGATTATATCTCTTATTCACGCACTTGTTTACGAATGTGAATATGTGTGTGTGTGTGTGTGTGCGTGCGTGCGAAGATTAACGTTTGCTGATACTTATGAAGTTTATTTATATCGGCCCAAATTCTGTTATGTTTCTCGTAGACACAGCTTGTCTAAACTAAATTACAAACAAACAAAAACAACATCTATTACTAATGGTGATTTGAAGCCGGAACTATACTATTACGGCCTGTTAATGCTCAATCCAGTTTACTATACTATTTCAGACTAATGTACTACGTTTCAATGCTCAATTCGGGGATGACGGTGAAGTTATGCAGTATTCGTCCTGTTGTCATGATACCATCATCCAAGGCATTACCAACTCCGTTTGGGGTAGTGTTTATCTGTTCTGTTGTCACGTGACCATCCTTCAAGGTATTACCTCCTTCTTTGGGAATAGTGTAGTATATGTTCGTTCGTCATGATACCATCCTCCCAGAAATGACCTTTTCGTTTGTAGGTCAGTGTAGAATATGTTCGTTTGTCACATATACTAGCAGAACAAATGCGACCCGAAGGAGTGGAATATTGCGAGTACACATGCCAAATGCAAGAAACTGCCGTCCTCAGACTCAAACAACATTTCCTGTTGTTTATTCGATAAAATGTATTTAAAATGTTCACTCTTCCCTGCTCCTTCTACAGAATATTAAACTTGGTTTTATGTTGAGGAATTAATGGGAATAGATAAATAATCTATGCTCGAGTTTATTGCAGAAATAACAATTTAAAGACAATTGCACCGAAATATAGTTTTTAATGTTTGGTCACAATTTATCAAGACCAAGAGCCACTTAAGGATGATGGTAAATAAGATGGAATGATTGTCAGGTTTATATACTCATGCGGAAGTTCACACAAGTATTGGATGAGAAGACGATTATGTTATCATCTGCAGGGAAACAGTCCCGCGGTAATGTGTTTCATAGACGGAAAGTATTTTCAAAGAAGCTCTGTCTTTGGAAATTCAGTCTGACCCATGGCACATGGAAGAGAACAAGGAAAGTACTCTTACGTTGTGGCAGTAGGATGAGTTCTTGTTGTGAATTATTTGTAAAGAGCAATCAGAGATTGGAACTCAGTCGAGCAGTTTCCATAGCAATCACGATAGTGAGAGACTGGCAGCATCTCTTCTGTGAGAAATGGGCTGTAGGTAAGAGAAGAAATCATATTTTACTAGATTTAGTGGTCGATTTTGTACTTTGTTTCACATACATTTTCGTATAACAATAAGTCACCATTGTACAATCATTCTATGCAAATGTCCAAACATTTGATAATTTCGATCAGTAGCGAAGATGGGACAGGATTTCATTTTCGTGATTTTTAAAATAAATATTTTATTTCCCTCCCACAGTGGGAAGATATGACACTAAGTCCGAAAGTGTGGATTTAAATGCCAGCGCCTTAGAGGAAGAGCACTCTGACCTATAAAAATGCCTGATCCCTATCAGGGAATGCGAACGAAGCTGCGCCTCAAGCGATTAGCAATAAACTAAGCCCTTCTCAAAGCGTGAAAAGTTAAAGCTAGGGAGAGTGGACCTCCTAGAAAAACCATACCTTTGACCGACAGGGCGAGAAGATTCCACAATGGTCCACCCCCTCTGTCGAACAGATCGTCGAGGACGTATCCTCGACTGACCGTGTTATCTTAGTTTTATAACGTCACATCATGGAAAGCTTAGTTGTAAACACGTATGACGTCATTATAAAATTATGACACTGACTTTCATGATGTAAAGGCATTTTTATAATTGCATCCTTAAATCTTCAGGAGATGCTTTGTCGGTCAGTCGGTCGGTCGATCGGTCTGCCAGGCTTTAGTTGAAATAGAATTTCCGTTGGTCTCTTAAGATTAAGTCTGAAATAACATTTTTGTCGATCGTGCTTAATTTTGTAGTAGTATTTTTTTTGGTCTGTCATGTTTGACACTGAATTTGCATTTTCATCGCTTAAAGCACAGATTCAATGGCTATATCGTATGAATGTGGATTCTTGTTTATTTATTTAAGGCATTAAACGTATAATTTTTATCGTTTCTGTTTGTAATGTTGCTTTCATTACACGAAAATCATTATTCTTTCATCAACTGATTTTTCAATATTAAAAACGATGTTAATTCTTCGCTATCTGACGGCAAGGATGTTATCGGTATTTCCTCGGTAATCCGACAGATGAAAGGTGAAGCAGACATTTTCGTGTACCAATAAGTCACGATTTACCAAGACCAAGACCCACTCGCGGACAAGGGTTAATGAAATGGTCAATTGACTGATAAATAATATTATGAGAGGGTTGGAAACGGTGGGTGGAAAATGGGTAGATTTTGACGACTTAAGAGGACACCTCGACAAGTAATTGGTAACATTAGACTTAAAAAGGGGCATGTTGTATTTTGCAGGAAGCGGTACTGTGGTAACGTGTTTCATAGATTGGAAATTAATGAAAGTTCCGTTTAGTACACAGGGGAAGAAAAGAAAGTTCGTTGCAGTGGTTGTAGTTAGACGAGTTCGCAAACTTCCTTCTTTTCCTCTTCAAAATGGCAACCTTCCAACCACAGTCTCGCAAAAATTCAATTATTCTTAGACCAAGAATAACCGAATGTTCAAGAGATATTGATTAGAAATTATATCCATTTCCCCAAAATATGTAATTAACGAAAACTATTGTTGCTTATTTAGTTATTTACCAGTAAATACACACACCGCGAGAGGAAATACTAATTGTATTCAATCGTCCTGAAACAGGTGGCACTCGACTTTAATATCCAAGTAAAACAATAGTCAAACCCGCAATGAACTTAATATTAACTGGAATTCCCACGAATGTTTTATGTGAAACAAGATCAGGTCTTAACGTGGGAAGTCCAACATCCACAAAAGGAAGCACTGAACGGGAGCCAAAATACCTTGATCAGATGCTTCAGCATTCCATGGTAAGGACTCCTCAGGCTTTGGTCATAAATCACATGCCTTTTAAGAGAAGTAACGAAGGGGGTAATCCTACTCTGCCTCCTTAGTAGGAAGGACTACCCCTGCGGATGGTTCTTGAGAGCGATCAGCCCGAAAGCCAGGAGCGAAACCAATGATTCCCCATAATAAATACCCAGAAATTCATGATTTGACACATGGCCACGATTTAATGAGGGAGTTCAGCTCATCCAGAATGGAGGGCACCTTAGACGGGAACAAACATAGCCATGATCAGACTCATCGATATTTCCCGGCAGGAGCGCCTCAGGCTAACGATAATACCCCCCCCCACAAGGAAAGACGAAGGAGGCTGCCCTATTCGACACATCCGAAGGAGAAGGAAATGCGTGAGAGGATGGCCTCATAAGACCGACCAGGCACTCACTTCAACCCGGTTCGAAGACCAAGTCACCCAGGAATGAAGTGAATGAAAAACGCCAGCCAGTACCACTGTATTTTTATTATATTCTGGGGCTCACCACTTCACTAGAGATTTAAGTTCTAACTCTGGTGTCAGTGATGGCATTCTTCATTATCACACATATTCAAACATAAGCGGGGAGCGATTTCTACACGAATAACATCGTCATCGATAAAGGTTTCGGATGATGACGATTAGCAATGCATTGAACCATGCTAAACTGCTAGCCAAAAACAGCTACAAGACAACCTAAGCAGTATTGGTTAAGTTTGGGCTTCAAATTAGAAATATGTTTGACGTAAGAGATCTCGTCCCACACGTGCTACATTCATTCACTATAAAATGCTTTCAATTTTGAATGAAAATAAATTGCTGAAAATAACTCAAAAAATTGATTATGAAAATGGATAAAATTGAATTTAGAATTGTTTTTTTTTCTTTTTAGCAAGTTTTTTTGCACTCGTCTGGCGTTTGTTCAGTCTGGATGATGTGGTGTTCATGGGAAACCCGAGAAATAGCGCAATCGAAATTAGATCTCATTTCTCCAGAGGCTGATTGAAATCAGCAACACAAGCTTCAATCAGTTCGCAAAAAGAAGAGTTTATTTGAAAAAGTGAAACTTTGGTGTATTTCCATTCAGAATTTAGAATTAAATTAAAAAATAAATGTTTTGAGTTGTTGATTCCTTAAGGTATGAAGGGGTCGGAGGAGTAATATTAAATGGGAAACGAAGGGGGGGAATTAGAAGTCACATATACGAATGGGGAGATTCAAAAGAGGAGGTAAATAGGTAAAAAGACATGTTAAAAAGGAAGTGAAGAAGGTTGATGGGAGGAGGGCTTGTTTAATGGTCATAGAGAGGTGGAATTGAAGATGAATGGCGTGAAAGAAAGACGATAAAAAGGGAATTAGATAGAGCAAGGGAGGAGAAAAAGATGGCGAATAAATAGCGAATGAGGAGAGTAAAATATAGGAAGTGGGTTGAAGGGGGTGAGAATAAATATACAAATAACAGGGAAAGAAGGATGGCAAAATGGTTTGTATAATACGCTTAGATAGTGAGAGTGGATAGAGATGGACAAAATACGCGATGAAGGATAAAATAGAGGACAGGCCGATCAAATAAAGTGGGAGTGAAAAAAGAGGAGAATGAGAGAGAGACATGGAGAGCGAGAGAAAAAGGAAGAAAATGTGAGAGAGTTGATGTGTGTTAAATTATGAAAAGCTGGAGGAAATAATAATGAATAAAGAAGGAGAGAAGTACGTAGGATTAAAGGGCGGAAAGCAGGGATAAAAAAGGAGGAAATCAAAGGAGAAAGAGGAGAAAGAAATGGAATGGAGAATATTTCTAATGCTCATAGAAAAAAATGACAAGAGGAGTAGATTCAAGTTGAAATATAAACGGGTATAGAAAAACGGAGGAGAGAAAAGGGAAGACATAGAAACGAGAGTTAAATGGCGTTCTTTAAAGTTATGTAAGAACGAAATGAAATCAGAAGAAAAACGAGCGTAGAGGCATGAAGAAGATGGCAGTGATATTTAGGACATAGAAACGAAACAGGAGATCTCCAGTATAATAAGAGAAACCGATACGGGAACTACAATCACTAAATGAATGTCAGAAAGATGTGTATACACTATCATTAGCATAATTTTCTGTGGTTAGTTCACGCAGTCGTGTCTTCGGTGGTCGAAGGCTTGGCAAGCGTGAAGTCAAGCCGTCTTGACTAGTCAACCACTTTTGTTTCGGCTGTTCTCTCAACCTTTTCCCAGGGGTCTCAATTGTTTATCCAGTTTTTACGACTCCCCTTCTCCCTCTACAGCCTTGCAGATTTGGGTAAAAATAGAAATCTTAATAAATGGTTAATAAGGTTGTTCAAAATTTGAAGCAGGAGTTATTCCTCATATTATTCCTCGGCAACGCCGGGAATACCAGCTTTCCTTTACACCAGCCTAGTATGAAAGACTACACCAAGAGTGGCAATGACCCCCCACACATATATATATATATATATATATATATATATATATATATATATATATATAAATATATATATATACATATATATATATATATATATATATATATATATATATATATATATATATATATATATATATATATATATATATATATTAGTAGTAAGTTTTTGAAAGGCTGTGGGCAATGCAAATTCCGGGTAAGATGCAAGTTGTAAGGAACAAAAACAATAACAATAAATCGAATACGAAATATGACTTACTATTTATTTTTCCTTTTTTCCTAAAATCTTACATAACAGCAAGAGTTTTTTTAGCTGTTCGTGTGATGTCCGGGTGATTAAAAATCACTATTTAATATTTCGGGAAAATAGACTTCCCTTTGTCAAAAATAATTAAACCAGAAGAAAAATTTCTCCGACTGTGTAGAGAATCCTACAAAATACTATAAATATTTTATTAAATATTAAAGTGTTTTTCACCTACAGACGATATCGTTTCAGGCTTTTTGCCTTCATCATTGCAGGAGTCGTGGTTGTAGGCAGTCTCACGGGATCGAACGCATTCATAATTCAGGCTAGAATTACGAGACAAACGCTCGAGACCACACGGTTACCGACAATCAGTACATACAGTGATTGAAATTGAGATACTCTTATGTATGGGAGCAGTGGAAAGCGTTATTAATGTCAACAGTGTTCAACGGTCGCACGGAACTTTCTTTGTCGCAAATGGCAACAACCTAATCTCAACTTCACGGTGCTTTACTTTCAAGACTTACATCTTTAAAGGGGCTTTTAACTATACATATTTTATTAAATATTAAAGTGTGTATACATACACACACACACACATATATATATATATATATATTTACTCTCAACATTGTATGCTATAGTGATTATCTATTTGCCTCTACACGTGGGCAGAGTTAGACACTAATTTCCGAAATTAATAAGAAAAAAAGTCAAGTAAAAAAATTAAATAATTTTTAATTAAAATTTTCGCATCTTAAACCGTGGTCTACAAAGGCATATCGTCTGTTTTTCAAAGTTTTAATATATATATATATATATATATATATATATATATATATATATATATATATATATATATATATATATATATATATATTACTGGTTTCCGACACCTTATTAGTGACTGTCATTCAGGGGGTTTTGCCATAGTCGCCACGCTAGGCACTGCGGGTTGGCGACGCTATTTACCCATAGCTAGGTGCCCACATATAGCGCCTATTATTTCGAACTGGTCACCCATCTAGTACTGGCCAGACTCATATATATATATATATATATATATATATATATATATATATATATATATATTATGTTTTACGCCTGTACTTATTATTTGCTGACGGTTTAGTATTATTAGAATTGTTTTAGACGTATAGTTAATTCGAGCCATCCGTAATTGTAAAAATCTGATTTTTATAAATAAATTATTGTGCGGATGTATTAATAGATTGTTCAATAAAGAACCGGGAGATAAAAACCATAAACTCTCGTTTTTTTCAGACGACACTTTTTATCGATTACAAAATCGAAATGGTTCGAGGTGATTGCTGGATCAGTTACATGAAACTAACTTCATTAAGTCATCAGAGCAAAAGTAATTCGATTATTCAGACACAAAACATTTTCAATGACACGAACTCGATCTTAATCAGTGACATCAAATAATTTGCTCATATATATATATATATATATATATATATATATATATATATATATATATATATATAATAATGAACACATTTTTATACAGTTCAGATTGATTTAAGTAGGATTTCGTTTCTAAATGACAATATTTAGAGTATTAAATAGAGCTTAGAATAAAAAAGATTACAGTCAAAAGTATTTACTTTTATAATTTCATAACACTTTCGGAACAAAAATATTTTACACATGTTCTAGATGGACTGAAAATAAAAATAAAAAACAAATCCAGGTACTTTACTCTATTTACTCCAAACAACAGTTCCCTGTCATCAGAAAAGACATATCCAAGGGAAATCCAGTAAAGAAATATCGAAAATATTGGCACATTGAAAGGCAAGAGCCTGATTAGACGTCAAACGTTAAATAGAGAAAATTGTCCAACAAAAAGTAAACAAAACCAGTCAAGAGGAAAATATTTACAACACCGTAGAAAGTTTAAAGTGTATAAAAAAAGAAGTTAATATTCCGAAAGTAAAGGAAAAACATTGAAAAAAAGCTACTGGCCTTCATTCCGTGCACAGAAATGAACAAGACATCATGCATTACGTTTTTTTTATTATTGACACTCGTTTTGCGTAGGTAATGCCATTAAATAAACGGTTAAGTCCCCGGGGCTGGAAATAAAATGAGAAAAGGACAGAGTGAATAATGAGTCGTACAGGATACGAATCTGTCTTCGAAAGAGGGATTATCTTACACAGGTATATTCTTATACCGCTTGAATAATGAAGCGTACGGTTTGGAAAATTTGAATTTGTACAAAAAACTCATCCGCCAAAATGTGCAAGTAATCTTCGTATACGTTTTTACAACCTTGTAACCATAGTCACGAAACTGCGAACTCGAGCAACGAATTCTCGTTATATCTAAGATATAGAGTTATCTGGTTGGATATTCCGATTTTGTCATCGAGGGCAATTCATCTGAAAGATCAATTATTCATCCTGACGAGCCAATTTTCTTTTTTCCATCAACCATGTTTTATTATACAAAATGTCTTTCGCTCCAGTTTCTTTGAGATAACACTTATTCCTGTTTAGTGCTTTTTAACATAGGACCAATTTTCACTAAACGCCTTCACATATTCTGCAACATATAATTTAAATAACAAAATAATTCCATGACTTTATCTATAAAGCTTTTCGATAATACACATTAAACAATTCATGTTTTTTCTTATTTTATAGCACCGTAATAGGTATACAAGTTCGCATTATCCCACTGTCTTATACTGTGGTCTATATGCAATTACACAAGAGACCTTTTGATCTGCTAGGACCGTGAGATTTAATATTTAGCAGATTTTTTCTGCTTGTTGAATATAAACATGTCTGAACTTCGAGCTTGGATACATTTTCTTGTTAACATTATTATTATTATTCATTTAAAGTTCCCACATCAGCCGTTGCCAATGATTTATCGCTGATAAATTAGTCGATTCCCACCTAATGTGTCCTTCTATAAAAGACGTTTACTTTAACTATTATATTATACGCTGATGCCACGAAATAAAGATATAGTCGAAAGCGATTCTAGTGTTTTAGAGAAAAGTTCATGCCATTCTCAGTGAAATGGTTTTTCGTAGAAGTTAAGAAATTCGTCTAAAAGTTTGATCAATCGGTTTCTCACGCGAGAGGAAGACGGTGGTAATTTTTTTCGGAAATGACCGCGGCTTAGGGAATGAAACGTTAAAAAATGGATACAGAGGTGGAAATATAGACTGGTGATCTGACAAATATACTGACCGACTGAATAGTCGGTTAAAGAATGGAAAGAAAAGAGATTAGAAATCGGTAGATAGAGGAACGACTTGACCACGTGGAAGACATTTCAGAATAGACAGGCAGGAAATTTGATACACGTCGGGCAGATTTGATTCAGACGTCAAGTAATGATGGATGGAAAACAACAACAACAAGAGACAAACGAACTAGAATCGTGAACACTGCTTTTTGTATTTAACGTTTCTGAGTAACGCTTCATGTTTTCAGTTCTATTATTAAATGGATACACACACACACACACACACACACACACACACACACACACACACACACACATATATATATATATATATATATATATATATATATCGCTTACAGATTCAAGGTGTCTCTGTAGACCGGGTTCGCGCCCTGTGACCGTCTGAGATTGTTATTTCCCTGCACTGATGAGAGCCCCAAGCTCAAAACGAAGTCGTACATAGGTAAAATATTTAAAAAATATTATATATATATATATATATATATATATATATATATATATAAGATGACATTTTTTCAGAATTGAAATAGAGCCGAATCTTGCACACACATAGGAGTTGACATCCTTTTATATATAACTTGATAAAAACAATAAGTAAACAAGCCGCGCGTGCGTGGTCCTCCTTTGTATGTGACGAGTGTAAAATGCAATAAATTTGGGCAATTTGGGGCATTTTTGACCCCCCCCTTTGACCCACTGAGGGCGCGAACCTGAATTTTTCTGAGGTCAAGGATGCTCATTTTATATCCAGAACAATTTTCTCTACATTTTTGCCAAGTTTCAGAAAAATTGAATAGATGGATCAAACGTTATGGGAGAAAAGGGTAATTTTTCCATTTTGTGGGGCTTTTGACCCCCTGGAGGCGCGAACCAGAATTTTTCTGAGGTCAAGGATGCTCATTTTATATCCAGAACAATTGCCTCCATATTTTGGCCAAGTTTCAGAGAAATTAAATGGATGGATGAAAAGTTATGGGGCAAAAAATGTAATTTTTTGCCATTTTGGGGCCTTTTGACCCCCTGGGGCGCTAACCAGATTTTTTTTAAAACCTGACCAAAGTTACAACTTCATGCAAAATTTCAGAAAAATTCCATAGATGGTTGCGGAGAAAAATCCAGACGGACGGACGGACATGCCTCAAAACATAAGAATGGCTAACTGTAACATTTCCCAGATCAGTTTGATGTTGCATTAAAATGTATGAAGACGTATCTGAGAATAGATCGGGTCTACCGTGGAACTTTTGTAATGTGTAAGGATACGCTAATTTTATATATATATATATATATATATATATATATATATATATATATATATATATATATATATATATATATATATATATATATATATATATATATATATATATATATATAATAAATGTGGCTTATCTTAATTGATAAGTCACATTTATTATTATTACAATTATTATTATTATTTACTCATTAGGAGTTCTCACATAGGTCATCAGTGATAGCTCACCGACAACCGGTGGTATTCCCTTGAGTCTGAGTGACAACAAGTCTACCTAGATTTCCAGTATTCTCCACCTCTTTTCGATAGCCACCGCAAATAAACTTGCAAAATCACAACAGCCGTTTAACATTGATTTCTCGCTGGTAAGGACCATTGGTCTTCTCTGGGATTTGGGTGGCAATAAGCCCCCTGAAGGTCCCAGCAGTCTCTGAACTTCCAGTGGAGGTCTGGTTTGTGCTGTCCCTCCTCGGTCTTCTCATCCTCCTTGACCCTATGTAAATATTTTGTGTCATGTCAGCCTAGGCTGGTACCTTTTTATTTTAATTTTCTAAATTTTTATTTGGGGGGGGGGGCGGGAGCTGATTATTTGGGGGGGGGCTGATGGTGTTTCTTGCTCTTTCTATTCATTGGTTCATTTTTGTGTCGTGTCAGTTGAGGTCGGTGTAATTTATTGGAAGGGGTGGTGGGTTTATAAAGCGATGTTTCTTGCATTTTCTGTTTATTTGTTTGTGATGTGTTCTTTCTGTGGTTTTGTTTTCTTCCTGTAGTAGATTCCGTGTGACCCTTCGTAACTTATGCGGGTTTGTTTCCGAATTCAATGATTTTTCTGAAGATTGTTGCTGTTTTATCATTGCTGTCCTTTTTATAGTTCCAATGATCCCTTTGATTCCAATTTCTCCCAGTCTTTTTTCTGGGTTTTTGGGGATTGTTCCTAGTGCTCCTACGATTATTAGTATTATACTGACTTTCTTCATGCTCCATATTCCTTTCAGTTCTCTGGCTAGTTCCGTGTATTAGCTTCGTTTTCCGTTTCTTTGATTTTCACTCTGTATACTGCTGGAACGGCGAAGTCTACGATTTTGCAAGATTGTTCCTTCTTGTTGATTATTATAACATCCGGTCTCCTTGCTTGTATGAGTTTGTCTGTTTGCATATCCATATCCCAGATGATTTTGTGTTTTTCGTTTTCAAGTACTGTTTCTGGTTTATGTTTGTACCATTTGTCTGCGTATTCGAAATTCAATTGTTTGCACAGTTCCCGGTGTACTGCTTTCCCCTCACAGTATGTCTGTTCTTATATTATTTTTCGGTTAGTTTGCTACATTCAATTATATGATTTACTGTTTCGTCTCTTTGTCCACACAGTCTGCATTTACTGTTTTCCTGGGTTTTATCTATTTTAGCTTTAATTTAGTTTGTTCTAATTGCATTGTTCTGTGCAGCCATCAGTAAAGATTCCGTTTCTCTGTTCAAGTGTCCTTTTCTTAGCCATGTTCAACTATTTTCGTGGGTTTCTTCTCTTGTCAGTCTTCTAAAGTGTCCATGTAGTTTTTTTTCTTCCCACTTTTCTTTTCTTATCGTTTTGTTTCTGGTTTTGGTGCTTCACGAGTTTTTCGTTCGAACGGTGTCTCTTGCTGCAGTTATAAGGATTTCCATGTGTTGAGTTATGTATTTTTCCAGCTCTTTTTTTTAGTCTGCCACACAATCTTCTATACTTACCAGTTTTTTTCCCCCTTCCTTTCTTTTCATGTAGAGTCTGTCCGTGTCGTCTTTTAGATGTAGTGCATTGTGCATGGTTATTAATTTTCTAGTCCTCTGGTCCAGGTGCCTGAGTTCGTCTTTGGTCCAGCCTATGAATGGTCCAGAGTATCTTATTAGTGCTACTGCTCAGGTGTTTATTCCTGTTACTAGATTCCTGCTATATAATTTCGTTTCTAGGAGTTTTCTTGTTCTACGTAAATATTCTTTTCCAATCTTCTATTTCATTTCTGTAGATTTGATGGTGTCTGCTTCCAGAACTCCAAGATATTTGTAGCTATCCTGTTCGCCTAGCGCCCTCATTTCTTCTTGGTTGGGGAGTTCCATGCCATCTGTTGTCTCCAATTTTCCTTTTTTTATTTCTAGTAGTGCACATTTTTCCATTCCGAATTCTATTTGGATGTCTTGGCTGAATATTCTGGTCATATTTATCAGCTTTTCCAGTTTCTTTTTGCTTTTTGCAAATAGTTTCAGGTCATCCATGTACATCAGGTGGTTTACTCTTAGTTCTGTGTCTGTAAACTTGTATCCGGCATCACATTTTCTGAGTATGTAGTTAAGTGGCATCATAGCTATTATAAACAGTAGTGGTGGTAGGGAGTCTCTTTGGAAGATGCCTCTCTGTATCTTTATCTCAGTCAGGTGTTGTCCTCTGGCTGTCAGTTCCAGTCTCCATGTTCCCATTGCTTTCTTAATAAGATTAATCATCCTTTCGGGTATCTTGTATATTTTCAAACATTCAATTATCCATGCTTGAGGGATTCTGTCGTAAGCTTTTTTGTAGTCAATCCATGTCATGGATATGTTCTTTTTTCTGTTTTTTACCTCCTTCAGGATCTTTTGATCGATGTATAGGAGGTCATGCGTACCTCTTTTCCCTTTACGGTATCCTTTTTGTTCTTCGATTATTATTATTATTATTATTATTATTATTATTATTATTATTATTATTATTATTATTATTATTATTATTATTATTATTATAAATCTCTGTCTGAAAAGATATCGAGCATTTTTGTGTGTGCAATATCTGCGCTGTTGATTCAGCTCTTTTTTGATTTTCTTCGACATGAAGGCACATCTTTTCGAGGTGGCGTGCTATTAATAATGTGTCACCCTCTGCAACTCTGGTGTTTATTACAGCGTGAGAGAAGTACAGAGTATCGTTAACGATTAATATTTATACCGAGATGAGGGATGGGATAAAGAGAAACTATAACTAAGCATGAGATATTTTGGTCAGAGTGAGGTGACGAATAAAGCCTACTGTAAGCAATCGGACATTAGTTGCGATACATGTAGAATTAAATAACACTTGGATCCGAGGGGTGGGACTTTTAAGCAAATACGATTTGATTTTTCCTTAATTGTTTTTCTACGGGTCCAACCTCTATTCACAGTATTTGGCTTCTATATCTCACTGTGTTTAGAGCAGAACTTGCAAAAGCCAATCCGAAGACAAACTACATTTTCTCTAAACCTAGTAAGGGCAGAAAAAAGTTAGGGGATAAGGACAATCCCTGTGTAGTTTTAGAAGTTTAGCGAATACTTTTTTGTAGGGATGAACTCAACGTTGGAGAATTGAAAGGTGATCACTTTTGGAAATTTGATGTTAGATTACAGAGTAATCTTCTCACACCTAAAGGGGGTGTTACGTGGTTTTAAGATTTATGTAGAATACATTTTTATTCGCCAGAAATGGACGATATATTTGGTCGTGTGTGTGTTAAAAACTGAATTTTCCATATAAAATTAGATTAAGTAAGAAAAAAGAAATTCCATTAAAAGTTAAGTCAGAGCTGAAGCTAGTGTGTTCAAGAAGTTTCGTAATTGGCAGAAAAGAAAATGAAATCATCAATTTTCGAAGCAACCACTTACGGGGCAGTTTTATTAATGATGTATAATCCCCTGCAAATCTTTTTGGGGGGAAAGTGTGGGAAATTTTTTTTCTACCTTGTTTTTTACCATTTGGGTGAATGCGAGTGGAGGAGACAGGACTTATAATAAGTTTTACGTGTGAATGCATCATCAAGTTGCTGGCTATGAGAAATTATGTTTAGTCTCATTTAGTTCATCATTCAGTGTAAATAAACATAGAGTATAAGATAAGATAAAATATTGAAAAATAAAAATTAGCGAAATATTAACGGTTGGTTTAAAAAATAATTTTTTAACATATAATGTGACCCCAATTGCATGTAACTTCTTAAGATAAATGTTCTTCCATGTTAATTTCTGCATTCATAATAAGAAATTTAATTTCTGCATTCATAATAAGAAATTTATCTGATGAGGTTCAGCCGGGCCCGAGATGAAACTAAAACATGTCGGCAAATGTTAAGCCAAAAATGTTTGTATAAACAAAACGTTTTACACAAAATAAATATACAGCTCTATTTATTATTGAACATTTTTATATAAAGGCACTAAGGATTCACTGGATTCAAAATAGTGGTCATAATCTAACCGGAATTATATATATATATATTTATATATATATATATATATATATATATATATATATATATATATATATATATATATATATATATTTATATATATATATATATATATATATATATATATATATATATATATATATATATAAGTATAAATTTTTATTTATACAAACATTATTGGTTACATATGTGCATACATGTTTCGGTTGTACTTTCCCAAGAAAGTCAACCTCATCAGACCGAGAATATTTCAGGAATGGCTTCTCGGTCTGATGAGGTTGACTTTCTTGGGAAAGTACAACCGAAACATGTATGCACATATGTAACCAATAATGTTTGTATAAATAAAAATTTATACTTATAAACAGCTCTACTTGGTATTGAGCACTTTTTATAAACACCTGAGTTTCTACGGATTTACATTTACAGAAACCAATACATGTACGATATATATATATATATATTTATTTATATTAGAATCATGTTTTCACCAGTTACATTCAGCTTGAGACGCATTTTCTTATTTGTTTTTATATTCTTATTTATTTAACGTGATCATCTTTTGCTCTTCGTCTGAAATTCCTTTTTATTTGTATATGATTTACGCATCCGTATTTAAATCGGAAAAACCAGTCAATATCAGATGGCGATAATTTTGGGGTTGTCCTAATAATAACTTCATGGTTGTCCTAATAATAACTTTATGGTTGTCCTAATAATAAACTAAAACTGTATCCTTAAGTAAATGATGTAATTCGTAAACAATGTGAGATTTCGCTTAATTCTGTGTATTAAACCGATGACGACGAGTGAGATTCTATTTTCACTAGACGCAACAATGTGTTTCCTCCCATGCCCAACATGGTTTATTCCGATTTACGGTTTGGAAATTCTACAGACAAAACAAAGACGAATACAGATGATTGACCATTTTCAAGATTGGAACACTGATTATAAGAGACAGCCAAGAGAGATAGACAGAGAAGAGAGAGAGAGGGACACAACGAGAGAGAGAAGAGAAAAATGGATATAACTTATTGAGAGCAAGTGATTGCAATATATATAAAGAAGGAACGAGAGGATGAAAGGACGTGTAAGCTAAAATAATTAAAATATAAATTATCAGCTTAAAAGTGGCACACTCTGTGGCGTTTAAAGCTTGCTCCTGAAGAAAGGCTAATCGAGCAGCTGGCGCATAAAACTAAGGGGTCAAAATTATATCAACGAATTTTAATAATACTAATTAACTAGCTGAACCCTTCCCCGGCGTTGCTCGGGAGAAATATAAAAGAATGACTTAAAATTTGTCAACATCCGACCGAACGCAAATAGGTCACATTTTGGAATTGTTGCAGGGTGGAAACCAGGAGACGCGGTTTTAGGAGTCTTCCTGCCCATCCTAGGGTACCGGTATTTACTCAGAATTTTTCTTTTGGATTAAACACCCGCTCTATCTAAAATCAAAGAGGCCTACAGAGCCCTATTACATTCAATTTCCCTGTTATCTTTGTATAGAAATTCCATTTTTTGTGAGCAAAAAGAAAAGGAAATAGAAAAAAGAAAATGAGTATGCCTTCTCAGCACTATTGAAACAAACAAATATAATTAATGAGGTTTGCAGAGCACTAATGAACTATGTGTGTACGAAGAGAAATGATGATATTCACAATAGTTAATGTACTACATATTACATTGATGTCTTTGCAAATTACTTCATAATAACCTGGAATTTAAAATATCCCGCCCATATTTAATTTTAAGGAAAATTAGGTCATCTAAACGAAGCATGGGTTTTATTGTACGATCCGCCGTAAGGCGACCACATCTCAGGTCCACAAGTCGAACATTTTGGGTCATTTCTATACCAAGAAATCGATGTTTCTTTCAAATGTTTGGATATTATGCGTGTGAACGATGTAGCATTCAGGAAATCGCACCTTTATGGACTGTCGAGTATCTTGGCGTATCTGGACTAAATTCGAAAGTCGAGTAGTTGAAGAAATTGTATCCGCTATGTTCGTTAATTGCATTCTCTAAAAGCCGGAATGAGTATAAATACATACATAATAAGTAGAAGTAACATAATACAATATTCTCGAAAATCAACAGAATTAGAGGAAGCGTCAATTAAATGTGTGCGTAATGTTTTGTATTGTTTAGTAAATTAATAGCAGACAAATAGCAAATTCAAACGGACGCTTTTTAAAAAAAAATGTAGATGTTTATTATTTCCCGGTGTCAATGAGGAGGGTGTCAGTAATGAAGTGTTAGGGGAAAAGGTTTTGCTACCACTTATATGGAATATGTTTGGAGGAGAATCGAAGATGATGGGCCAAAAGTAATATTCAGTGTTAGCTGGAGAAAAATAATAAGAGATTTACTAAAACACGCTCGAGTGAATAAGCGTAATATAGTGGTGAGTTTTGTAGCCTGTGATGCGTGTGGTTATTTTCCTATTCTTCAAAGAAAGCTACAGGAGGAAAATCGTCTTAACTTTATATATTATATAAAAGGTATGAGATAGTCATGCTCAGACGGATAAGATTAAAAGCAAGGAAATGAAAACCCTGTCACAGCTGAGTACCACAGAAGAGTAAAGAGTATTCTTAAATTACAGCTCCACAGTCGAAGTACAAACTATGCTTTCAATGTCAGATCAGTAGCTATCATTCGATATACTTCATGTATACTTGACTGGAATGTAAATGAACTAAAATGTTTGGATACCAAAACACGGAAAATGCTTATAATTTATGGAGCTTTTGCAAAGAAAGGAGATGTAGATCGATTGTATCTACCTAGAACGGAGGGTGGTCGAGGTCTACTTAGTGTTGAATATGTTGTGAATATAGAAGAAGGTTGTCAATATAAATATATTTCTGAAAGTAATGAGATTCTGCTCCGTGAAGTGAAAAGAGAGGAAATACTAAAGACTGGAGTGAAAAAGAATCAAATGTTACAAGAAAGGGGGTTAAAATTATTTGAAAAGAGTGTACACTATGTATTTTTTAAGAATACTGCATGTAGATATAATGACAGCTGGAATTGGTTGGTCAGAGGTGATCTCAAAAGATCCACTGAGAGCACCTTAATGGCAACCCAGGAACAAGCAACTCGCGCTAGGCCCATCAAACATTACATTGAAACAAACTGCAGAATCACCGATATGATGATTGTGTAAGGAAAGGGAAGAAACCTTAGCGCATATTGTATCTGAATGCGCTATGCTAGCACAACATCAGTATAAAAAATGGAGACACGACAAAGTCATTCAGGTACTACACTGGAATATATGCAAACCTTCTGAATTGGACCACAATGGGAAGTGGTATGAGCATAAGCCAGAAATGGTACAGGGAAACAACAATGTCAAACATCTTTGGGACATTCGCATATAAACTGAGAAGGTTCTTGAACATTACAAACCCGACTCAATCTTTCTAAACAAAAACAAGAGGACTTGCTTTATCATTGATATAGTCTGCATCTTCGATACCAGACTGCAGGAGAAAACACACGGAAAAATATCAAGATCTAAAATGGGAATTAGTTAAACTATGGAAATGTAAATAAGTCAAGGTGATTCCCGTTGTAATTGGAACGATAAGGAAAATCCACTACTAATAGATTAAACAGATTGACAGGACAATTTATTTTCCAATTCTGCCTGTTAAGAACGGCGAAAGTGTTAAGATACAGCTTGAATGTCTTAAGTCAAGGAAATTAACTTGATGTTCACTAAGAAAAATCCAACTAAACCATACAAAATTTGAAACTACTATAGAATAATAAAAAAAAATAATAATAATGATATTTGTATATATATACATATATATAAATATATATATATATATATATATACACATATATATATATATACATATATATATATATATATAAATATATAGAGAGAGAGAGATAAAGAAAGAGAGGGATAGATACTTGTCAATGTTTATGTAAGCATAGAAATGTCACATCTTAACAACGCCTGCGGGAATCGCCGGCTGTAAACTAGATAGTTGTAGAAGCAGGGACTGTGATACAGCCAAACCATCTGTCTGTAGAGCACACACACATACAAACCCACACCCACATATATGTATCTTAATGTCTATTCGAAATGATCCACTTCCTTCCCCCACTACCATAATAATTTATTTATTTATATGTAGTTGCAGTTTGCATTACGTCGTTAGTACGTCGCAAAGATTAGACATCTGGGACAAACAACACCTGCCCATAAGAATTCGTCCGGCAAATTATTTACCGTCGGATGTTCTCAACATTAGGTGCGTGTTATCTATAGCTGAACACCGAATAAATAGCTGTACCCGTGTCTCCAATTTTAATGTTGACTTACCCTCCCTCCTAAGAAGTCACACTCTTAAGATTTCAGAAAATATTTATATGAAGACTTTGCGACTTTCACTTTGTAACCAAAGAGAAAATCTTACCAGGCTTAATGTAGTTATTGATTTTCCCTTAACGTTTTTCTATAATTTTTATAGCATTTCTTTCGGATAATATTAAACCTTATCTCTAGAACCTTATTCTAATTTTGATAAAAAATCCAGTACTAGATTTTTAGAAAATGTCTAAATTTAAGGAGTTAAGCTTAAGGAGGCTTAAGAAATGGAAATTCAGGGATTCTTGCTTAACCTGTGTCTAATGACTATTGATC
This sequence comes from Sepiola atlantica, assembly GCA_963556195.1. Classification (NCBI taxonomy): domain Eukaryota; kingdom Metazoa; phylum Mollusca; class Cephalopoda; order Sepiida; family Sepiolidae; genus Sepiola; species Sepiola atlantica. The sequence goes on from OY744547.1 coordinate 36,222,971, forward strand.
AAATTCATTGCACATCTGATATATTTGAATATTTAAAAGTCTTTTAAAATACTCCAAATAAACTGAAATATCGGTAAATATTTATTATTTTATCTCTAATATGTATTGTAAAAATTAACAAAATCAAAGGTATCTGAATTTTTGCAAAGAGCTTCCATCCTTTTTTACCCATTATAGAAAACACTAAATTAAATTAAATATATCCCACATTTGGGCCCGTTATGCTTAGTAGCTGTGTTCCAAAATTTATAATTAGTTAATTAGTTTTGGAGTGAATCCTGTACATACACGTATAAGCATGCCTAACATATATATCTTCTCTGTCAGGCCGGTCCACATTGCAAAAATACTTTATTGATTTTAGGCTTACACAGAATTATAAATGACCAATCAATAAATGACAATCAAATCACTTTAATATGACTGGCTAGTGTTTGAATACAAAATAAGTAAAAATTCGTCTGTCTCCAAGAAAAATAAGGAAAGCGAAGAATCTATTCCTTAAAAGAAGATTAAGATTCTTTTTGCAACACTTATTGCAAAAAGAATCTAAATCGTTTTTTTTATCGTAATTTAACTTCCTTTGTGCTCTTTTCACATTAGTAACCTCGATTCTCTCCAAGCAATTCTCTCTGCAAAAATTGAGGATTTTCATGACATCATTATGCAAGGTGACACCCGAAACAACCACAGATGGTTATATTTGACAATGTCCTTCTCCTAGATACTAATGTTTGGGGGGGGGGCGAGTGTTTTTACACTCGGTAGTGCCTTATGTGGCATTCGCTTTGGGCGGGCATCCGGCTCCCACCGAATAAGGAAGTTTCTAGGGAATATCAAACACACATGTGGTCCTTAGCCGTGTGTATATCCCGGTCAGGATAGAAGGAATACAGCGCTGAGTATTCACAAATTGTCACCTATTTGCTACTAACCAGGTTCAACTTCGATGCGTCATCCTGATTTTGCCGTATATCGGTCTAGACTATCCAACTATTGAAACCATAATTGGAGGGAAAAGAGATAGATGCATACATTTCCAAACGTGATTAGTAAAAGTGATTCTAAAGCCGTTGACAGAACGTCAGAGTTCAGAGTTCACGCCCACACCCGCCGTTTCCTATTTAGCTAGTGAGAAATAAATTGCACTTTTAAAAATGAGTCGATCTTATTGTCTAGGGAGCGATTCAGGCGTGCGAGAATAAAGAGGTCACGTGTCCTTTGGTAATTTCCTTACATTTTTTAATATTCAAATCATCTTAGTTTGGCACAAGCCCATGCAATATTTGTTTTGCTTTTAGTCACGCCAAACAGGGCATATTGCCAGTGAAGCTCGACGAGCTACCGTAATAGAGGCCGAATTGATAGCTAGAAAAATGGATTACGAGTTGGTCAGCAAAGATGTTTGTTCATATTATATTTATATGTGTGCCTGTTGGTACTACCGGAGGAACATGGAGCAGGCATGGAATTCACAAGATAAGCGTCCCGAACACAAAAGCTATCATAGTAGAAAATCTTCCGGCGCTTAGGGATCTCTACAGTAACAGGTTTAGAAACTAGTCGGGTGGGTTGGGCTATTTTCATTTAGGCGGTACAGGCGCAGAAAGTTCATCGGAGCACACCACGTGGAAGTAATTATAAAGTAAGCATCGGGATGCAACTCTCGTGAATGCGTTCTAATAAACTAACATATGGTTATTTTGGTAAATATAATATCTCGATCTAATTTGTTTATCTGATGTTTAAGCTTTACACCTCTAATGTTGACAACAGGACAACTTGTACATAACCGTACCCTGAGTATTCCTTATATAAACTTGTAACAACGATGTTAATTGATTTTTGTCTAAATACTGGACCCTGTTTTTCGGACTATATAATAATTGTCTTACTATTTAACTGCTTATAGATAAAGGTAAGAAAAATAACGACTTCAAAATCGCTGTATAAAAAATAATGCTAAGTAAATATGTTATTTGTCATCTTCTAACTTCTAACATCTAACATCTAACATTATCTTGTGGTATTTTAAAGGTGAATTTGCAGTTGTTGTTGTTATACCATGTTATTGGTACTTTGCTAAAGTTTATTTTAAAAAATAATGCCCGTCCGGACAACTGGTAATATGGGATTATTTTGAGAAAGAAAAATCACTATCAGCAAACGGGAGTAATTCATAGTTTTAATTGAACAATAAATAAAAATTAAAACCTAAAATGACTTCACTGCAGCCCGGGTAACGTCTGGAATACGTATTCCAGACATTTAATTTCCCTGATGATCTGCCAAGCAAGTGTCTGCTTGGTAGTGAAACACGTGTAGGAAAAAACATTTAATTTGAATATATAAAATTTGTAAGAAAAAATATCTTTAATGGTGATCATTGGTGTCCTGAAAGGAATGCTTTGGTAAGCCTTCATAAAATCACATATAAATGCTCTGTACTCTGTAATCGAGTATCATTGAGCTTGTTTTTATTGGAACAACCCCGGTCTTCACTGAATGATCTATTTTATAAGTGAAAAATCTAAATATATATATATATATATATATATATATATATATATATATATAGTTTATACCAAAAGGAGAGAAATATAATGAATAGTGTCCACTCTTCATATTGGATGTGTACATTACTAGTCTCATTCGGGTTTATATAATAATTGAGCAACATCCGGGTAGCCTTGCTAGTTAAATTTATACTTCAACCACTTCAACACAAGATATTTTCAGTTCACTCATGAAAGAGAGGAAGAATATAAATTCAGTAAATCGTACCAACACCGGCTTCACATTGACTTTGAAATAGATTCCTTTCTATTCAAAATACTTCCCCATTAGAATTTCTTTGAATAGATTCATTCGAACTTTTCTTCAATAATTATATTCGTTTTGTGGAAATTTGGAAGTCTATTCTCACTTCCCTCCAGCCACGCATGAAATAGACTTGAGAATTTTTTTTTACTGAATTCTTTATGATAATCGTCTACAACATATTGTTAATATATATATATATATATATATATATATATATAGAGACATATATATAGAGAGACATATATATATATATGTATATATAAATCTCTCTCTATATATATGTAAATATATACATTTCATATTAAAATGTATATATATGTATATATATATACATTTCATATTAAAATTTAAAAACCATATTAAGATGCAATAAAAATGAATAAAATCATTGGTTTTATTATTTTAAGCAAGAATTTCGATAAGTATATCATTTTCAAGCAAAACGTTGTCCTCTTTTTTCCTCATTTTCTTGGTATTTACCCCAAAGGGGTGCGAACAGAAAACATATACGCCAAGGTGTAAAGAACACAGTTTAAAGTAAGTCTGGGCGATGTGCAGCAGTTGTTGGCGCGTTTTTCAAAGAAAATAGATCACATCTTAAGAAGCATCTCATTGTATGAATATTTTATATTAAAATCTGAAGACGTCTGCGATTTTTTCCAAATTCAAATGAAGTAAATAAATAAAAAAAAAGTGTCGATAAAGGAATGACGCAGGTGCTTGCAATTAATTAGAGTAATCAGATAAAATTGTCTATAAATGAAAGCAAGAGCGTGAGAGTAGAAGTTTTGTGAAGAATAGAAATCGGTCCTGGAATGAACGATATCTTTAAGTAACCAGCTTGAGAAGATGTGCGTGTGTGTTCGCTTTCCGATCACTACGGAAATGATGTAAGATGTAACAATGACGAGCAAATTTGACGAGAATTGATAGATGGAAAGAATAAGAGATATGGAGATGTATTAAGCACAAAAATAGTTAGAAGATTGTGAGTTCAAACCCTATTCAGGGCAGTACATTTGATTTTTTCTTCAATTACATCAAAATTTATAAGTAGTAAACAATATCCGAGAAGAAACTAGCTATTATTGTAATCATGAAGTTTCCCGACCCACGTAATTTTATCGAAAAGACGATATGCACTAGCTCAAAAATTGTATTTAAAAAAAGATTATGACATGCTGAACGACGTATTGAATATCTCTTACTATGATGCACATTTCACAGCCAACATCTGAATAATCTCTACATTTTAATCATACCAGACGATCGATTGCGCTGTTCCATCAACATTGGTAGATTCACGTAAACTCTTAGTGACATCAACAGAGCGTGGAAGTTAATCGATAGATATTTGAAAAGTACGTTTATTTTTTGGATGGTTTTATATTTTAAAAAGTCCTATACATATTTACACAGCATTTTATTTATTTATAGTCTTTTACACAAAAAATAACTTTTACCTACTTTAGCCTGACCTCAACCTATATCTATATGTACCTATTATAATCTCAACCTTTTATGTATATTTCGGAGATTATTGGGTTTTATTGGAGATAAAATTAAAATATACTGCTTGTACAGTGATTGAATTTTATACACACCTCTCTACATCTCCTTCCTCATACCACTTCTCTTTTCATTCACCCCTCATCCCATATTCAACTAAAGAAGATAATCCAGCGTTTTAGTATAAGATAGATGATGAAAATGAAACAACAATTGTTAGTCGTATGTTGTGTCTTTGTGCACCAAATATGGTCGGATGCTACGATGACCACATGCATTCGAGTAGTTGCTCTGTTATTTGTTCTGCGTCCACGTTCTCTTTGACGATCTGCAGATTTTTCATGCTGATGCGACATAACCGAAGACTTGAGTAAGTTGTCGGTGAACTCGGTGTGAACAATAACACATATTTATCAGAACAAAAGTGGGTAACAATAATAAAAGCTAAAAGTTATGTTGTTTATGTTGGTGAAAAAAGTCAAATTGAGGCATTTAACTAGTACTACATATTGGGTGAGGAATATTGAAATTTTTATATATATATATATATATATATATATATATATATATATATATATATATATATATTTAAACATATACACACACATAACTTTATGTATGGACAGAAGGCGTACGTTTTGTAATCTGTTTATTGATTGCCGTCGTTGTCGTCCTCTGAATGAGCAAATAGGTAAAAATCAAGAAGAAATAACATTTTAGAAGATGGCAGACGATATCTTTTGACTTCATTTTACTCAGAAAAGAAAGAAAATCCACTGCTCTTTCCAAATTTATGTCAATATTCATTGAAGAAAACAAAATTCAGTAAATACAATTAATCTTACAGAATTCATTTAAACAGTTATTGAAACGAAACACTTTTATTTGATTCAACTTTTAGTGTTATTTGATTTAAATACATTTTTAGATGCGGCAAAATATCTCTAAATATTCTGTCCGTCTTATAATATTATTTTCATTTCACTTATGTTCAAGATAACATGTTTATTTGTCGATCACGCCCAAGTTAGTTTAGCATGTTTATTTGTCTATCACGCCCAAGTTAGTTTAGCATGTTTATTTGTCTATCACGCCCAAGTTAGTTTAGCATGTTTATTTGTCGATCACGCCCAAGTTAGTTTAGCATGTTTATTTGTCTATCACGCCCAAGTTAGTTTAGCATGTTTATTTGTCGATCACGCCCAAGTTTGTTTAGCATGTTTATTTGTCGATCACGCCCAAGTTAGTTTAGCATTTTTATTTGTCGATCACGCCCAAGTTAGTTTAGCATGTTTATTTGTCTATCACGCCCAAGTTAGTTTAGCATGTTTATTTGTCTATCACGCCCAAGTTAGTTTAGCATGTTTATTTGTCTATCACGCCCAAGTTTGTTTAGCATGTTTATTTGTCGATCACGCCCAAGTTAGTTTAGCATGTTTATTTGTCTATCACGCCCAAGTTTGTTTAGCATGTTTATTTGTCGATCACGCCCAAGTTAGTTTAGCATGTTTATTTGTCTATCACGCCCAAGTTTGTTTAGCATGTTTATTTGTCGATCACGCCCAAGTTAGTTTAGCATGTTTATTTGTCTATCACGCCCAAGTTTGTTTAGCATGTTTATTTGTCGATCACGCCCAAGTTAGTTTAGCATGTTTATTTGTCTATCACGCCCAAGTTTGTTTAGCATGTTTATTTGTCGATCACGCCCAAGTTTGTTTAGCATGTTTATTTGTCTATCACGCCCAAGTTAGTTTAGCATGTTTATTTGTCTATCACGCCCAAGTTAGTTTAGCATGTTTATTTGTCTATCACGCCCAAGTTAGTTTAGCATGTTTATTTGTCGATCACGCCCAAGTTAGTTTAGCATGTTTATTTGTCGATCACGCCCAAGTTTGTTTAGCATGTTTATTTGTCGATCACGCCCAAGTTAGTTTAGCATTTTTATTTGTCGATCACGCCCAAGTTAGTTTAGCATGTTTATTTGTCTATCACGCCCAAGTTAGTTTAGCATGTTTATTTGTCTATCACGCCCAAGTTAGTTTAGCATGTTTATTTGTCTATCACGCCCAAGTTTGTTTAGCATGTTTATTTGTCGATCACGCCCAAGTTAGTTTAGCATGTTTATTTGTCTATCACGCCCAAGTTTGTTTAGCATGTTTATTTGTCGATCACGCCCAAGTTAGTTTAGCATGTTTATTTGTCTATCACGCCCAAGTTTGTTTAGCATGTTTATTTGTCGATCACGCCCAAGTTAGTTTAGCATGTTTATTTGTCTATCACGCCCAAGTTAGTTTAGCATGTTTATTTGTCTATCACGCCCAAGTTTGTTTAGCATGTTTATTTGTCTATCACGCCCAAGTTAGTTTAGCATGTTTATTTGTCGATCACGCCCAAGTTAGTTTAGCATGTTTATTTGTCTATCACGCCCAAGTTTGTTTAGCATGTTTATTTGTCGATCACGCCCAAGTTAGTTTAGCATGTTTATTTGTCTATCACGCCCAAGTTTGTTTAGCATGTTTATTTGTCTATCACGCCCAAGTTAGTTTAGCATGTTTATTTGTCTATCACGCCCAAGTTTGTTTAGCATGTTTATTTGTCGATCACGCCCAAGTTAGTTTAGCATGTTTATTTGTCTATCACGCCCAAGTTAGTTTAGCATGTTTATTTGTCGATCACGCCCAAGTTAGTTTAGCATGTTTATTTGTCGATCACGCCCAAGTTAGTTTAGCATGTTTATTTGTCTATCACGCCCAAGTTAGTTTAGCATGTTTATTTGTCTATCACGCCCAAGTTTGTTTAGCATGTTTATTTGTCGATCACGCCCAAGTTAGTTTAGCATTTTTATTTGTCGATCACGCCCAAGTTAGTTTAGCATGTTTATTTGTCTATCACGCCCAAGTTAGTTTAGCATGTTTATTTGTCTATCACGCCCAAGTTAGTTTAGCATGTGTATTTGTCTATCACGCCCAAGTTAGTTTAGCATGTTTATTTGTCTATCACGCCCAAGTTAGTTTAGCATGTTTATTTGTCTATCACGCCCAAGTTTGTTTAGCATGTTTATTTGTCGATCACGCCCAAGTTAGTTTAGCATTTTTATTTGTCTTTCGGGCCCAAGTTTGCATAATATTTTTAATTTTGTGTCACGCCAAAGTTTGCTTAGATTTTTTTAATTTGTCTTTCACGTCCATATTGCTTAGCATTTTTATTTGTCTGTCACGCCACAGTTTGCTAAGCATTTTATTTGAATATCACGCCACACTTTGCTAAGCATTTTATTTGTCTGCCACGCCACAGTTTGCTAAGCATTTTATTTGAATATCACGCCACAGTTTGCTAAGTATTTTATTTGTCTGCCACGCCACAGTTTGCTAAGCATTTTATTTGAATATCACGCCACAGTTTGCTAAGCATTTTATTTGTCTGCCACGCCACAGTTTGCTAAGCATTTTATTTGAATATCACGCCACAGTTTGCTAAGCATTTTATTTGTCTGCCACGCCACAGTTTGCTAAGCATTTTATTTGTCTGCCACGCCACAGTTTGCTAAGCATTTTATTTGAATATCACGCCACAGGTTGCTTAACATTTTATTTGCCTGTCACGCCAAAGTTTTCTTAGCATTTTTATTTGTCTGTCACGCCAAAGTTTGTTTAGTATTTTTATTTTCCTGTCACGCCCAATTTTTTTACACTTTTATGAGTCTCTCACACGCACGTTTACAAAGGTTATTAGTTGTTTACGTCTGTTTAGTTTCTTTTGTCGAGCTTTTCTTTTAACGTTATTGTTTTAAATTTATCCGGGATTTATTCATTTATTTGCTTAATTTTATGACTTCGTTATTGATTTTACGGCATATCAACACTCTTTCAGTATTTCATGTGTACAATACTTATTATAAACGATTAATTGCAAACAATTCGGTAAATCTGAAAAAAAGCAGAGTTTCATACTGTTTTCAAGAATGTTATTGAATGGAATTGATCAAAATTGATTGAAAATCGTTTTACCGATGTGTTAGAAATCACAAACACATTCACTATTTCACTGCTAGACTTAAACGAGAATATTGTTTAAAAAATCTGTTTATTTTTGTTTAAATTATTGTTTAAAGATTTTTGATTGTTTAATGTATTGAGTCGGCCGAATATTGATATCTTTGGTTTTCTTACACTGTTCCAACTGCTGCACGAATTTTGAGTGTGTTATGATACAGCGCCCCGTCTTCACCTTTTTGTCGTCATGTTCCAAGCTGTGTCTGAGTATTCTAGTTTCCCACCATCTTTTTCTGAAACTCTTATTCTCAGGTGTCCGTTGCGTCAGTATTGCTTTGCAATACCAGACATTGTAGTCTTCTCGGTATTCCCTCAGGTAACCAATACTTCGTCGATTTAAATGTCTCAACAACTTTCCAAATAACACGTCTCAAACAAACTTGACAGTAAAATGTTAGCTGGACATAATTAAGTCGTAAAATTGAATTTCTATACAGTTGAAAAATACTTAATACAGAAACGCACGTTACATACGTGCATAGAGAACGAGAACACTGATCAAGCACCATCAAAAAGCAAATCATACATTCCAATGTATCATAGGAAATGTTGTCTTTGTCGGCAACCAAAACTACGTCTCATTTCTCAAACATATATCGTATTATGAAACGTTTTTTTCAAGATCTGAAGCATTTATAATTATTGTGTCGGTTTTATTTTAGATGAGGATTCATGATTTGTGTCATTTGTATTATTCGGACTACTATTCTCATCTTGGTTGTTATATTCACAACGTAATCTGCGACCTTCTTCAGGTGCATAGTTTCGAACTTGGGAACCTTCAAGAGGAATATTTATGTCGAACTTGCGAACCGGAACCTAATTTCGAACTGCATTCTTTACTTAATCCTTAGAGTAGATTGTCCTTGTTTCGTCAGACATGATCTGGTCGAAGTATTAATTTTCTTTCAATATTATATTATTACAGGCAATGATAAATATATTGACATAAATAACCACTTCTACCTGAATACAAACAATCTACCCATTATAGATCGAATAAGGAGTTCAGTTTGAGATTCCATCCAGGTTGCCGATTTTTACATAAAGGTTCCGACGTTCGAAAAATATGCGCATGACGACGGTCGGAGTTTACATCGGCCGAAACGTTGTGAAACATACCAGCAAAGAAGAGAACAGTATCCTAATAAACTAAATAATACAAATTAATGGGAATTTAGTGATTTTTCAAGATCTTAAACAATGAGAATTATTATTTAGTATTTTAATATTAATGTTAATGTACACTCTGAGTTGGATTTAAGTTATTGAATTCGTCTTTTCGCTTCTCGCTTTCTAACGTTGTTTGCTTTGCGTGACTTTCTTATCAATACATCAGAAACATCCACGCTAAGCGTGATTCGAGATGTTGCCTCCTGATGCGTTACTCATCACCTGTTCTTTCCTCAACTCACATGGATACATTTTTGACTTCCTCTAACGATTCGACATTTGGCATAGTTTATATTTGGAACAAGGTAATTAGATATTTTACAATTTGTCCCAGAAGAGAATCTCGTTTGGAATGTCGTTTATGTATTTTTAAAACATATTTTAATCGTTAATAGATTTTGAACCGCCTGCATATCGCCGTCATTGTTTTTGCTCTTTTTTCCAACTGCTCTAACTGCTGCATATCAATTGAGCCGCCGTCCTGATATACGTCTATTCTTTACGTTTCTGTCAGTAGTTTCCAAACTGTGTTTTATTATTCTAATTTCTTACCACGTCTTTGCCAACCTTTTATACTCGGGTGTCAACCGTGTCCGTTCTGCTTTGCAGACATTTTGCTTTCAAGCCCCCCCCCCCGCAGCTACGCAATTGTCGATTCAAATGACTCGATAACGATTCGAAATGACACATCTCCATAAATATTCCATATTTGCCTGCCATACAAACTTGTCATTAAAATGCCAAACGTTCAGAAGATAGACGTGGAAAATAACTTATACACATTTGAACAAAAGACTTAATAGCATTTGGCCTTCACCACTCAGAAACCTACGACCGAAGAAACAGAGTGAACAAAGGAAATGTTAATTGGTTGGTGGTGGGAGGTGTATTAGGGAACATTTACTATCAAGATTTAGACTCCCCTGACAAACAAAAGCATACAAATACTAGTAGTAGTAGTAGTAGTCTTACTGAGAACATTTGTCATATTACGGCTAATCTAAGAACTATCCATTATTTCATCTATTTCTTATTTACGTTATGTTTTCTTCTACACAATGTACTAAACATTATTGCTGATCATTCTGGACTCAATTACAACAATTTAATCACATTCCCGTTGCCAAAATGTTACGACTGAGTTTTTCGAAAACAAGATTTATATTAAAAATGTTTAAGCAAGACTTCAAAAGTGAAGATTTTACCCATTCTAAAATAAATTGTTCCAACTTCGAATACGATATCATAAATATAATAATGCTGTCGTAGTTAAATTAAAAGTGACATACACTTTGTTTATTTAAAGGGTGTTTAGGTTACAAGTATTTCATGGTAAGAAAGAGATTATTTATTATATCAGATTAGAATTGTTTCAATACATAAATTTAAACATTAAAATACATTTTATTTATTAAAATATATTTCGATAAAAATTAATTGTAGGTTCAGAATAAAGAAGAAAGATAGATAAACAACCGTGGAATTTCTATACGGTTCATTTTGTATAAAAACAAATAGAAAAGTTACTGATTACGACAAAACGCACCTGAAGAAGGCTAGAGAGCTAAATGGTCGAAATGTTTTGAACATGAGAACAACCAAGTTTCGTTCACAGACCGAAATATGCAAATAACATGAATAGCAGACATCTCTGAAATATCGGCCGATGACTGTTGTGATTTGAATTATGTCTTAGAATGGCGAACCATTTTCCTTTTCCGAGGAAAATACTAATTCTATATCGGTTTGCCAGATGTGACTCGCATCTTGAGTGTCTGACGTCACGAGTCTTTCCCCCATTCCGAGTGCCGCCAGTTTTCCTTTAGACGATCGATATCCGATATTTTGGGAAAGACAATTGCCGAACATTTACCAGGAAACAGGTTCATCGATTTAATGTTGTAACCAGAAGAGCCAAATAAATTGCCAACATATATTAGTGGAATAAAATCCACGTTTCTTATCGAAAAAAGCAAATAAAAAAGGAATTCAGTTTTGGATAAGTTCTTTGAGCTTTGGCATTTCTTTTGAACTTCAAGAATTGTTTTCTTCAAAATAGTAATTACATTTCTAATTAGAAAATATTTAGTTTAAACAATTAACATACATATTTGCATCTAGAGATGTACCGACTTTGTTGTTGAAAATACCAAGGTCATTCAATAACTAAGATGAATTTTGCAATAAAAAAATCACATTTAACTCAGGAAATACTAGCAATTTCTTAACTCTGTTACTACATCACATGATGTCGTCGAGAAGTTGGATTTGGGGAGTCATAAACATTGCGTTGGTTTAGGCTATTAAGCAGCCGAAAGCTTGTTTCCTGGAGATAAGTAGAAACCATCAATTACCATTTTTTATCCAAGACTCACTCTTAAAGTTGATATGGCGTTAGAGCAAAACCCTTGGATACACAATGTTCAAGGTTTTACCTTCTAGTGGTAACATGTAGAAGTATTTTTCATAAATAAAAAAGATTAATATAATTTTATTTAAACTAAGTGAGAAGTTTTAAATAAGCATACCTAAATCAAAAGTCCGTTCACAGTAGTGTGAGAAAATTGGATGAAAAACATTTCCAGTAAATAGAATTATTAAAAAATAGTTGAAACAGAAGAAAAATGACAACAAGTAAATTAAAGAAAAAACAAATTGACACATAGATGTTAACCAAGTAAACAAATAAGTAAGCGTCAAATTAATTTGATAAATATCTAGCAGGAAGCGTGCACGGGCGTTGCCCGAGAAAGTCGAAATAGCTAGGAAAGTCATGCTTGTGCTACTTCTGCACTGCATATAAACATTTTTATCATTTTTTTTATTTAGCTTTAAATATTAATTATAGTGTTCTGTATAAATAACATTTAATCGTTCGTATTATTTCATAACTACGACAGAGTACAATGACAGTAACCTTCATACATACAGGATATTTTCGGGGCGGGGCTGTTAAGTAATTGTCTATACAAAAACTATGAAAGGAAGGTAATCTTTGATATAAATAAAAAGTTACCCTTACCACTAACCCTAAATTCGGAATGGGACTAAATTAAAAAATACAAAAACACGAAAAACAAAAAAAAACACTAAAATGTAAACCATTGGCGTAAATAAACCGATAGAAATCAATTGCTAGTCTAAGGCACCGTTAAAAGTCAATTCACTCAAAATTACGCCCGAAAATGTATTTGTTGGTAATGTCGGAACTCCCTCATGGATAAGAGTGCCGCAGACGACAGGTAAGAACCGCCTCTCTCCGAAAGGAGGTTGTAATGCCTGAGAGGATGATCTATCGTTACCTTTGAAAGTTTTGATGAATCGGAAATAAAAGAGAAGCGTGGTTTTTTTTTGTATCTTAGCAGTAATCGTAAGTTCGTGTGGCAATAGGAAAAAAAGAAACGAGACAGAAACAATGCTGGCGAAGTGGTCGTACCGGAACTAGAAAAAGTAAATTGATATTCCAAAGAATCAACAAAAGTCAATTTCGCCCGAAAATGTCCCTGTCAAACCCGTTAGCAACCCCTCACGGATTATAACGATTCAGGCAATAAACCTGTCCCTATCCGAAAGGATGTGGTTATACCTGTTAATTTATTTAAACGAGTACGATCTTTATTTAAAGAAAGGATTCATTGAATTGTCAAACATGCAGTAGTCGTTAGTTCCGTGTAAGTATAAATCGTTATGATCATAGGTAAATAATGAAAATTGGCAAAATAATGTCTAACCCTGACAATCGGCTATAGTTACCTTGACACCAAACTGTTGCTGTATGGCACGAGTGGTGTAAAGCAAGTGTGATGTATAAATGGATCACAACTTGTTGGCTTTTAGTGAAAAATCGAACGTAACAAATCGATGTTTCTAACTTGAGGTTTAAGTTTTCGTACATATTTCAAAGTAAATAAGTTGAAATGAAAATTATGAATTTTTATGTTCCAAAATTGCAAACGAACATCAGCAATTTGCTTATTGACTACAATGTCGGCTAGCGTTCAGAAATGTCATTCTGCTATTCCTAGATTGAATACTTTTTAAGCACCTGAAATGGGTTACTATATACTCGACGTGACTTGGAATTATTTTTTTAATGAAACTAATATAGTCCGGAAAAAAACACCTTGAAATGCATCAAAAGTAAATGAATATTAAAACGTAATAAGAATGAAAGGAACTCATAACATACAATTGGGCCATTCTTTTTTACTGCTAATTCCGTCAATGAGAATGTAAAATCAAACATTTGGAATAGTCAATCAAAACGCTCCCTCCCCTCCAAAAGAAAGAAAGTATTGGTTAAAGAGAGCTTTCCGTATTTAAGTTGAAAATTTAGAGTAGTTTACAGACAATAGCAAGATCAAAGAAAATGAAATAATAACGGTTCTCGGAAGAAACAGTTTTCTATAAAGAAGACTTCTCAGTGGTAGTGGGTGGAAGTGGTAGTAGATGTGAACATGAAAATGAAAATTCTCTCAACTTTCTATATGAATGACTATGTTTGGAGAAGCTGTGGAGCCGGCAAAATATAAAAAGTATTGAAAGCAAACGAAACACACGCATACTTTCCAAAAACACGCATCAAGAATTAGCCTAAATCGCTACTGAAACATACTCACATATGCATCTTTTAGATAGAGTTATAGTGACCAATGAAATAGAGGAAACACTTTACTTTATTATAAACATGAATTATTTCCTGTAAGTCGCGTTCAATATTACATCCTTAACGAATAAAAATTGAGCGTTCAATTTTACGTGATTAGAAACTAGTCATGTTAACAAATTTTTAAATAAGATTTAAAACATTGTTTTATTATTTTACTTAATTTATTATGATTTCAATAAGTCGTAAATAATTAAATAATAATTCGATGTGTATTTACCAATTTACGTTTACGCGAGGAAGACACACAGACACGTGAACTTGTCTCATATTTTTATGAATACAAGAATATCTTAAAATATTTAAATGACAGTTATGTCTGAAAAGTAACGGGACTCGTGTCAGAAACAATTTATTTTAATTCCAAAGAACAGACTAGACAATTCCTATTTCAACGCAATCCCATTAGTATCTAATGAACTTGCCCAACCCTTTTTCTATCACATCTTGGTTGTTATGGTCATGTTAATGGAATCCATGCGTTCAAAACGGGTCACGTAAGTGATATTCTTGAGCTTGAAGAACAAATCACAGGTGAATAGAGAAGTTATTCCATGACGTATGATGTCTTAGATTCTAGTAGACATGTGTCTTCTGGCTGGTAATCCCCGACATTTATTTCTGTATTTTACTTTTACTTGATATTGACCTGTCTTCCATTTTCTTATTGTTTCTATTTCTATTTTACCTTGATAAGCTTAATACAGATCGGAAGGGAATTTATCTCCATATATTTTAAACGAGATAAGAAAACATATTCTAAGTAGAACGGGTTATGGACACGTCTAGTATATATATATATATATATATATATATATATATATATATGGAGGTTATATGTGTGTGTGCGGTAGTTATATATATAATCTCTCTCTCTCTCTCTCTCTCTCTCTCTCTATATATATATATATATATATATATATATATATATATGTATATATATAATAATCTCGGGGTTTCCCCTCTACATGTACTCTATAGTATAATAAACACAGGCACTATATAGAATTCCAATACGGCCACTCTGTCTGCCAATATTGATGCGTGTTTCCGGAACTTAACAGGCAGTTTCATTCAATTAGATAATCTACATTAAAACCACCCAAACTTACTCTCACAAAAAAGTAATTCTTAGAGGAGGTAGGAGCAACTTTTACTCTAACACAGAATCTAGTAACACTACCCCATTAATAACCGAGACTTCTATTTAATGTGATGCTGAAACCGTAATTGTTTCATTTACTCATTCCGTGAGTTAACCGTTCGTCTATTTTCACTACCCGAATTAAATACTAATCGCTCTCTCTCATTTAATGTTCTTATTTTTTCGTGCATTTGATCGGCTGCTTAGAAACCTATTTTGATTTAAAGGAATACAATTGCTGAACGATAAAAACACTCTTGAAAAAAATTAAACATTACGCCTTCTGTTCCTAAACTACCCCTAAACTGACCCTACTCTAACCCTAAACTAAGTTTTACATTTATTCGGTTCGTAGTTTGCGGAATTATTGGAACTTGATTCGTCTTTCTCCGGAGGTCTTAATTCTTACATCACAACTAAACTATTCTGGATGCCTAGTCATAAAAGCACCTAAAATTATCCCCTCCACACCCACAGAACAAATCGGGTGGGTCCAGAAAAACTGTATCCCAAAACATTAAATATTGTTTACGTATTTCATTTTATACTAAGATAAAAGATCCCCATTCAAATAAAAAATATAAATATAAGCTTGGTTAATACACATATACCTCCATCTCATTTTACGTTAAATTCATTTATAAAGGAAAGTGATCCCCAAATGTAGAAGCAAAAATATATATTTTGACAATTCCTTTGCTGCGGATATTTTTATAGTAAAATAATTCTTTTATAACACCCATATCTGGAAACGCCGTGACACGGTCCCTCCTAGTTTATATATATATATATATATATATATATATATATATATATATATATATATATATATATATATATATATATATATAGAGAGAGAGAGAGAGAGAGAGAGAGAGAGAGAGAGAGAGAGATACAGACTGACAGACAGATAGACGGACAGACAGCGAAAGATATAGAGAGAGAGATTTATAAAGTGCAACACGTTGAAAATGTTGACTACCATAAGAACTAGCTTTATTAGATGAAGATTTCTGATCATATTTATAAACCTTGTCTCAGAGTTGACAATATATATATATATATATATATATATATATGTTTGCTTCAGCTCTTCCCTATTTTGCACTTAATTCTTATAATACTAATGCTACTTCATGAATTTTACGGATAATTTATATATATATAGATATATATATACATAATCATAACCTCTTATCAAGTTTATATGCTAGCTTTAGTTTATCAATATTTTGCACTTAACATATATATATATGTATATATATATATATATATATATATATATATATATATATATATATATATATATATATATATGAGTGTGTGTGTGTGTACATGTGTAAATATATGAATATGCAAACTATGGTAATTATCATATATACATATGTATATATATATATATATATATATATATATATATATATATATATATTAAGTGCAAAATATTTACGAGTAGAAGCACGCTTCTTCACTAGCTGAGAGATTATGACTCTAATCTGAAAACCCGCTGGGACTAAAAGAGACACAACATGTGGGTACACGAATACAAAACGGTGCTTGATCTAAGTGAGCACAACATCAGCTTTTATGTTTACTTAAGAAGTTTTAAAATTCACCATTACAGTCGCCGAATTGGCCCACATATTCGTAATATTTACAAACATTAAGCTTTAATATTATTTTATTTTAAAATGTGACATTTGATGTCATTATGTTATATACTGGCTGCCTCTAAGCCATAGATTTATAAGCAAGCTGTCGGAGGGTCAAGAAATCAGAATTTAGATTTTTAGGAACAGAGAAAAACAAAATGAGAAAAATGTATGACTCACTTAACGTTTTGGACGAAGTTGCGTTTTCTTCTTAGAAGTTCTATAAATGCAAATATAAGTCTGTTCTGCGTTTCTCTCTTCAATCGTGCCCGACAACGACGGCAACATAAAAAATTGATAACAAAACAAATTGTCGATAAAATTCTTAATTAATTAATTAATTGAAATGTACAACTGTAAAAGTTCCATTTCAACCACAAATAAAAGTCATCGTTTCTTTATAGTTCGGTGGTTAGAAACACTAAAAGATAAGGCATTTCATCAGAATGACACATATTAATTTGATACTTTCTGTGATAATTTTGCTTTTGTTTGATAATTTAAATAGTTGTGAAAATAGCTATGAAACCATAATTTTAACAAGTTTCCTTCATAATTAATAGCATACACAGAAACGTTTTATGCTTTATTTCGAGGGAAACGAGGGAAATTACCGCGCTTAAAGAATTATATATATATATATATATATATATATATATATATATATATATATATATATATATATATATATATATATATGTATATAAAGAGAGAGAGAGAGAAAGAGTAAGATAATACTTTAAAGATATAAATAATATCTTTAACTAGGAGACTATCAGGATAAAAACAAAGCTCAATATAGTGTATAGAGCAATAATATGTATTGAATGACACAATAAAATGAAACATTAATCAGATTTTATTAAAGTTAAAAAAACAACGAGTGATATTTCGTCCTTAACTCATGAGTTTTCAAATAAAATATTCTCTTCAGAGGAGCATTACCGCAATGACGTTACTACAGGTAATGGAACTTAGCTTTGAAAATATATAAAAATATATAAAAAATACATGAAAGTATATAAAACATCAAATATATTGGCCAATACACACACATTTTTGTTAAACGTACACAGTTCATCAAGTCATAATGTTTAAAACAATTTCAAGAAAGATGTCAAAGGAGTACATTAAAAAACAATCCAGGTAATTTCCCGCCTTGATAACGTTTTCGTTTTTTGACTACAATTCACATTGTAGGCAAAAAACGAAAACGTTATCAAGGCGGGAAATTTGCTTGCTATCGATGCAGTAGATGACAGTGAAAAGTGTATCCAGGGTGTATGCAGATTAATAAAACGATAGAAAAAACAAAATCATATAAAAAGGTCAGAAGACTTACTCGGTGTTGAATATTATAATGTCCAATTAAGGGTTCTTATGAGCTGATAGTAGCAATTTTGCAAACCATAACTTCTTGGTCTGACGTATATATAGAAAAATCTGATGGAGTAGAAATATGGAGGGTAAAAAATATACGACAGTGTCAAAAAAAACAAAGGTGTGGGTTTTGATGTTGGCATATTAAAGAAAAATAGAAAGATAATATTAAATAAATAGAGAGAGAGAGAAAAAAAAAAGAAAGAGACAAGAATATATTGAGGAAAACAGGCCGGAAGGATAAAGAAGTGTATGGCTATGTGGCATCAGCCAGACAGTAGAATTAATCGACTACAGCGAGAAGTTTATAAAGTTTAGGCTGAATGAAATATAATTAATAGATTTACAGGCATGCCCACACATAAGGATAAGGATAAGTTCACCCATACTCACAGACAAATAAAAATACACACACTTACATCCACTCATACACATGCGTACATACAGGCATATATACACAGATGCATGTCAAAAGTACATGCATATATATTTTTATAGACACACTCACATACATATACATACATACAAAGATGCACACCCACATACATATACTTATCCACACATATATACACACATATACATATATATATATATATATATATATATATATATACTAACATACACGTACACATGTACACACATATACATATATACATATATATATATATAAACATACCCACACATGTACATATAAATACACAAATACACATATACACACATACATATATATATATCGGTTTCGATTTTTCTTTTTTAATAAAACATTATCGCATCTTAACATGCTTTAAAAGGTATTTTGTTTTACCATAACCCTTGTTTTAAAAATTTATTTGGATGCTTTAAAAAAGGTATGAACTTCTAATATGTATACATATCCACGTGCTGGCGTGATTTTGTACCGAAAGTGAAAAAAACACCTTATAGGCCGGTTACACGATCTGAGATTTAGATAACTTTGGATTTGCTCTATCAATTTATTTTGATTTATTTGATAAGACTTAAAAGCATCAGGATGGCGAGTAATTGCCTTATTTAATTGCCTAAATATTTTATTTTGATCGCCACCTTGTTTAATTATTCTTATTATTAGGTCAGAAATTGGGGGCATAAAATCTACCAATTCTAAGGTAACACGAGCAATTCTCAGAAATTCGGATATAATACTCCTGTAAAATATATATACAGGGCAGGTACTATTTTTATGTGGCATCCGCACGATACGAAAAGGAAATGAATTTCTTTTATCAAACAGTTTATAGATAAATATTTTATCTTCAATTTTTATATCCAAATCAAGACGAGTAGCTCGTGTTCCCTTATGTTCACAGTTTAATTTTAACTCTTTAGGATATATTAAATGTTTAGTATTTGCAAACTCATCGCTATCATTAATGCAAACAAGGTCGTCAATATATCGCCTACATCCATGATAACTATACGTTCTAGATATATAATTTTTTATTAATGACGATATATACATATATTCAAGTCTATGTAGATATAGATTTGCCCAAAATGGAGAAGGATCCAACCCCATTGGAATACCTATTGTTTGGAGTAGTACTTTATTTCTTATTTGAAAGTAACTCTCTTTTATAAGATGACTTATAAGCATTGTCAGACTAGTTTTGGGCACACTCGTTTTACTATTTTTAGTTTTACACCAAAAGGCTTTAGATTTTGCAACGTCTATGTATTTACCTTTTCCCCCAGCAAAAGCTAAATCTATAGTATTACCTAATTCTTTAATAAGTTCTTTATGTGGTATTTTTGTATATAATGTACTAAAATCATATGTCGAGATTGATTTAGCCTGTTTACGAGAATTAATACGATCTAATTTTTCTTTTACTAGATCTGAATTATTTACCACCCAAAATAGGTTTATATTACTATAGAATTTACTTTTTTATGGAACTTATTTATTTGATTTATAATTAATTTAAAGACTTTAGATACAGCCTTACTTAAAGGTTTAGTGATGCACATTTTTGACGCAACAATAAAACGGGCGTCAACTGGTGTTTTATGCATTTTAGGTATCCAATACATACATGGAAGTTTTTTGTACTTTTCTCCTAATTTTAATCCTAATTTTTCAAAAATAACAATATTGTTTATAATAATATTATCGCCTTTACTATTACTTAATTTATAAGTATCTGAAGCTTCACCTATTATTCCTACTTCTAGCAATAAGCGTTGTATATAATATTTTTTACAGATAAAAGCTATATTAGTTGTCCCCTTATCAATAGGAACTATTACAAACCTATTTTGAAGCATTTCAAGCTCCGTAGTTATTTGTGGATTTCTAAGGAGGGGATTCGTTTTTTAGGGTGTTTAAATACTTTTAAACGTTCTACTTTTTTATTTACGAATCTAAGTACATTATTTTTCCATGCGTCAAATGTAGAGTGTAATAATTAATGTTTTTTGCCATAGATGCAGTGAAATTATCTAACGCTTTACTCATTTCCTTAACACATTTCGCATAATTTGAACATTTAGGTTCTCTATAGTATGGGCCTTTACTTAGGAGTTTTCTTAATTTACACATATATATATACATACATACACACACACACATACACACATATATATATACACACACACATATATATATAGACCCACATACATACCTATACGTATACAACGCCTGATAATGACTATAAAATCAAAAAATTAGCCATAGATAAATATAATTATGGTTGGAAAGTGAAGTCCAAAGCGGTATTTAATTTATATGCCATTGAAATTGGGGGTGGGGGTGTAAAGCACAATCGGGATGGGTATCGGTAATTAGGGGGGGGGGGGTAAGGCAATATGAGTCGAAATTCCCAATAGGTTGAGTTAGGGTATTAATAAGTCTACAAATTATGGATTTTAATTTTGCATATCTTAAAGTTAAAGATGATTTGGAGATGTAAGAGACATTTGCATAAAAAAGAAATTAAGATATAAAAATATATATAAAACTTAATAAAAAGTTAGATAAGCCAAGTGAAAAATACGAAATATAAAATGTAGAAAACAAGAAATATACTAGTAAATTAAAAGTAATAATAATAATAATAATAATAATAATAATAATATTAATAGACAATAATAATAAGAAAATACTAATACTAAGAAAATAAAATAGTAACAAATTAATAGTGATACTCATAATCCTAATCGTAATAATAATAATTGTTACACCGGCCGTTCTAACAGAAGAGAAACTACACTGGTTCTCACTATAAATAATGCGCCAGGGAGAAAAGGACAGTATTGTTACTGTATAGCCGAGTGCCAGTCAGTTTCTTTACCTTTGTACCTTTTATGTTAATACACTTGTTATCTTAACCCAACCTCGATTTGACTTCTTTTTACTGTTGGACTACTTCACAACAATAATAATACTACTACTGCTACTACTACTACTACTAATAAGAGTAATATTCCCAGTACTTGTTATACCAATAATAATACCGATAATAGCACTAATAGCAATATCAATAGTAATCATGATGATGATAATAATAAAAATAATATTGATAATAATAATTATAAAAGTAATATCATTAATAATAATAGTAAACAAAAGATAATAATACTAGTAATAATAATAACATTAATAACACCAATTATAATAATAATAATTATGATAATAAAAATAATAATAATAATTATTATAATATTAATAATAGAATAGTAATTGTACTAAATATGATAATAATTATCTTGATATCTATCTAAGCATATAAAACTA
>OY744547.1:36250123-36327623 GCA_963556195.1 Sepiola atlantica
CTTGATTAAGCAAGCTTTAAAATGGCACCAGTTTCATTTTTCTACCTGGAATAGTTCATGAGATATACGCATTTGTAATGTTCCCAAGACTTTTGAAACACCCTGTATATATATATATATATATATATATATATATATATATATATATATATATATATATATATATATATATATATATATATATATATATATATATATAGGGTGTTGAAGGAAAATCCGAAAGCCAGAGATACTCGAAGATCGCTGCTGAAATGGGCTGTCACAATTAGACGTTATGTCTGCGCAACGATCAAGAATGGTAGCGGTTACTTCTATCACAAGTCTGACCGTATGCTCATCACGAATACCTCGAAGGAGTCAAGGAAGGTTAAGGCGGCGGCTATGCTGAACAAGCTGGAGCACGGGTTCAAAAATGAATAAAAAGAATTTCGACCAGGACTACACAAGCAACAAGCAGAACGGCAGGTGTATCTGGAAAGACATCGAGGATGTTGACGTCGTGAAGCATACGAAATTTCCCTCTTCCGTCACGATCCTTGACTTCGCTCCTGCACACAAGGCCAATACGACCCAGTGTGGCCAGACTTGTGGCCGCCCTCCTCACCCGATCACAACCCCCTTGACTATGTCTTCTGGGGCGTGATCGAGCCTATTAACAAAACGCACGTCCACAACACAGTCGACGCTCTGAAGGCTGCCATCTTGGAGTCATTCACCGCTACAGACAAAGACATGGTCGCCGAAGCGTGTGACTCATTCGCGCTCGCGTAGAGATGCTCTTGTCCGCCTGCGGAGGTTACATAGAAATGTAATGTAGCATGTAACTCTAACTGTTGTTAAATAAACTGTCGGGTCTCTGCATATACAACTTTTGTTTTATTGCTTATTTCGTTTTCTTTTTGTTAAGTCGAGACTTAACAAAAAGAAAAGATTTTGTTGCAACACACTGTATATATATTAATACGAAAGTACCAGTTTTTTTTCATAATATTTCATTTTTCGAAAGAATCAATGAGAAAAATAGATTGGAATCGTATGGGGGGGGGGGGTAAACAGCATACAAAAATACTGTATTTATGTCAACAGCTGAAATATTAAGAAAAATCCTCAAGTGCGCAAGCCACCCTATATAGCCAGGTGACACCGACCAACCACATTGTCAGTTGAAATTGAATATCGCTGTGTAATAAAACATTACACGAATTCAAGGGAATTTAAACACCTTGGGTAGCTATATCAGAAAAGTTCCATAAACAAATGCCTCCTCTCCGCTCAAAAACAATCGCAGAGGCATTAACATCGCTTGGTAGTATAGCGAATGGTTGTAAAGTGTCTATGAGGATGGAAATTCCAATGAAATAAAGAGTGTGATCCAGTTCTCCAAATTCAATTGTGATCAATGTGTTGCAAGAACACAAAGGATATTGAAAGAAGCCAAGAGTGTTGGACATCTAGGTAGACATGTTGTCATTCAGACCCCAGGGAACACCACCAGTTGTTGTTAGTAAGCAATGACGTGTAATGTGATAATTTATATTCAGTTTTATGAAACCCATATAAATTAAGTGATGCCAATTTTAACATTATTGTTGTAATATTTTACACCGCGAATCACGTGCTTCGTCGGTTTAATATCTAGATTTAGGAAAAGTATTGACGGAAGCTGTTAGTTAATAAATTGATCGATGTACGCCCTCCAAAACAGCCTAACGTATTTACTTCACACAATTGAGACATGCTCGAGAATCTATCCTTATATTATTATACCAAAGCTTAGTTAATCAACGTTTCTTTACCTAATATATGTGAATCACACAAAATCCATGCGAACATCTTTCTCAGTTTTGGGATTGCGTTATTTTTAAAATGCATACATTTTAATTGTTCTAATTATGCAATTAACCCACCAAGTAACCCATTTCTTACTAATTTTCTATGTAGTACTCTCCCCCTGCTCAACTTGTCTTGTTCGACTCCCGCTTTTATTTTATACGGTATCTAATACACTTTTTCTCTCTCGCTATATCCCTCTCCCTTTTTCTCCATCTCTCTTTCGCTATATACCTCTCCCTTTTTCTCCATCTCTCTTTCGCTATATACCTCTCCCTTTTTCTCCATCTCTCTTTCGCTATATTCCTCTCCCTTTTTCTCCATCTCTCTCTCGCTATATACCTCTCCCTTTTTCTCCATCTCTCTCGCTATATCCCTCTCCCTTTTTCTCCGTCTCTCTCTCGCTATATACCTCTCCCTTTTTCTCCATCTCTCTCGCTATACCCTCTCCCTTTTTGTCCATCTCTCTCGCTATACCCTCTCCCTTTTTCTCCATCTCTCTCGCTATACCCTCTCCCTTTTTCTCCATCTCTCTTTCGCTATATTTCTCTCCCTTTTTCTCCATCTCTCTCGCTATACCCCTCTCCCTTTTTCTCCATCTCTCTCGCTATACCCCTCTCCCTTTTTCTCCATCTCTATCGCTATACCCCTCTCCTTTTTTCTCCATCTCTCTTTCGCTATATTTCTCTCCCTTTTTCTCCATCTCTCTCGCTATACCCCTCTCCCTTTTTCTCCATCTCTCTCGCTATACCCCTCTCCCTTTTTCTCAATCTCTCTCGCTATACCCCTCTCCCTTTTTCTCCATCTCTCTTTCGCTATATTTCTCTCCCTTTTTCTCCATCTCTCTCGCTATACCCCTCTCCCTTTTTCTCCATCTCTCTCGCTATACCCCTCTCCCTTTTTCTCCATCTCTCTCGCTATACCCCTCTTCCTTTTTCTCCATCTCTCTTTCGCTATATTTCTCTCCCTTTTTCTCCATCTCTTTCTCGCTATACCCCTCTCCCTTTTTCTCCATCTCTCTCGCTATACCCCTCTTCCTTTTTCTCCATCTCTCTTTCGCTATATTGCTCTCCCTTTTTCTCCATCTCTACTCGCTATATCTCTCTCCCTCTCTATCTATCTCGTTCTCTCTACTTGTCGCTATATATTATTATTTAGTCGAATGCAATAAAATAACAACAAGACAAAAAAGTTAGAATATATGTGTTTGGCATTTCTTTTTCTATCAGCCGGTGAATCCTTTGCGCATTCTGATTCTTCTTAGGTGTGGTTCGCAAAGGTCTGACCATTTTTTTTCTGAATCAGGCATGGTTCAGTTCGGTCTTAGGGGGCCGTCCATCCAGACATTACCTCTTCATTCATAAGAGATGAAGTTTATTTGTGGTCGTTTTTTCATGATTTATCACAATCTAACCAGAGCTCAATGGGTGACCCTACAGGTCACATTCTTTCTTGTAGCAATTAATTTTATAGTTTAAATGAGAATATAAAACTGATTTTTTTCAAGGATAGAAACATATTTTTGTGTCGTAATTTTGAGGCTGTTAAGGTCAATGTGGCCTCAGCTTCCTCCAGGTGTATTCTTTATGCACTCTCGTGTTTTCTCCGTATATTCAGTATTTTGACTAGTTTAAAACCTTCGTTAAAATGACGGAAAAATTCATTCTTCGGCTGTGTTTGCACTAATATTCATATTAAATAACGTATAAATGGATGAAGTTTGAAGAAAAATAAGAAAAAAAGAGAAAATGTTTCTAACTGAAAAATTTTTAAAAAGTTTTAATATATAATGCGAACATTGGCGAAGCATCATGTTTTTACTGAGAGTGTACACTCGTATACCATATTACGTATATATATATATATATTATCTTTAGCAAACATCTTTGATGGTTTTAACATTAGAACAAATGACGCCAGATGTTAAATAAATCAAAGCGTTAGCTAAAGATAATGAAGAAAATATAAAAAGAAAGACAAAATGTATATAAAAAAAGAAATAGAAAGCAGAAAGTAAAACGTATCATTATGGAAATAGAGTGAAAAGGTGGTTGACTTCCCTTGAATTCGTCAGGAAGTTATGTAGCCGCCAACTTTTATGTGACGGAACGTATATATATATATATATATATATATATATATATATATATATATATATATATATATATACGTTTTTCTTTAATATAGAGTGGGGGATATGTATTGTGTTCGCTAAAGTTTTAGATGTGTTCGACATTTTGACGTTATTCATGAAAATAAGTTAAGCCAACAAGAAGTTTAATGTTTATAAGAATTGTTAGTTAACTCCCACGCGATTTACATATATTACGTTATGCATACTGTACGTTTTTGATGGATGTTAGTTGAAAGATTATATTATTGACTACCTCCTCAACGAAAATAACACCGACTTACCTGACTAGCAGCTAAATTCTACCCTTCACTGAAGAGGCCCCTAGATTTTCCTCGGACCTCATTGGAATTTCGTTCTTACCTCCTATTTCTCAGACAATACTAACACGCAGAAACGTTGATGTAATGTGAACAAACATGTTGCTGCTTTATATTAATTTAGCCCTATCACATTAGCCCCTCAGGTTTTAGTGGCAATATGCCATGTTTCGGGTGGAAATTAGTTAATATAAAACACTCAAATCGTTACAAAATAACTAAAGGGTAAAGATGTTACCTTTGTGTCCGTCTTGTCATAAGACATTTTCTTCGATAATCCATCTGAGATTTTGTCCACATCGACAATTCTGAAACACTTGCTGACAGCATTTTAGCAGCCGGTCTTTTCGTTCCCTAAACCCACGAGACGATTCTCATCGTTTCCGAAACGTTAGACAACCAAATCATGCACATGAATAGAGGGATGAAAGCCAACTTCCCAGGCACTGTGGCGTTTTAACCGACGGTGAATGTTGTAGAGTCACTACTACTGGCGCCTTTGATTTTTGACTATTAGCTAGTTTGCACAGAATATTTGGCTGGCAGCTGTTTCCTTGTTAACTCCCATTTTCTTGTTCTTTGTTTTATTGTTATATTTTCTTGTTTTGGTCATCTCACTCATCGAGCACTTATGATGTGTTCATCAACCCGAGTCGATGCGGAACTTGGTGAGATTACTAATATTTTTCTTGCTAAATGTCATAAAAAGCACCATTGCACGCAAAGTTGCTATATTTAATGGTGGTAAATGTTAGATTCTGACGGCCTTGCCATTGTCAAAAAGATTTATTCTTCTACTCAACGTTGTTTTCCAACAACCATGCTTAGAGTATTTATTTACTCCTCTCCAGGAGTTAGGCACAATGCCAGTTTTATCTTACTCCCACAAGTAAGATGTGACCCAAGGTCGAGTCGGAAAGTGGGGGTTGAAAAGCCAGCGCCCGAGTGGTGAGCACTCTAGCCATTAAAAATTGCATGGGCAGCCCCGTCGGCATTCCCCGGTAGGGGCGCCTCAGGCAGTAAGGAATAAACTTACTCCTCCCCAAAGAGGGGAGGCGAAGCCTGGGATGGTGGACCTCCTAGAACTGCATAGGACAGACCCATAGACCGGCGTAAATCAAGCCCCGAAGGCCAAGACAATACCAGTCTATGGGGGTGCAGTATCTATCGGAACAGATACTACACTTTGATCTTAACCAAAAGGCCAAGTTTACACGACTCGAACCTTTTTCTCTTCCTTTCGTAAGGATGTTTTGCCAGCCATTCAAAAGAATTCTGTTGTTTATAAATTCCTGTGTCAGTGTGGAGCTAACTGCGTTGGCAAGACATCCAAACAGTTAAAATGAGAATAGTTTAACATATACCACGTGATATTCGTTT
Organism: Sepiola atlantica; assembly: GCA_963556195.1. Taxonomy (NCBI): domain Eukaryota; kingdom Metazoa; phylum Mollusca; class Cephalopoda; order Sepiida; family Sepiolidae; genus Sepiola; species Sepiola atlantica. The sequence continues at coordinate 36,255,785 of OY744547.1, forward strand.
ACACAAGGTTTCGAGATCATCCGGGAACTTTCAAACACACGAATCTGCCATCATTGGATGGTTTTCTGTTTTACACAGTCCTAGGTCGAACTACCATCTCAATATTATTGAAGCGTTAGTTATTAACAATTCTCGACCTAGCCTGTGTAGACAAAATATATTGAAACAACAGTTAGATATCTTTAATAATGAAAATCCACATAACATTGAAATATTTCCTTTTTTTAGTTTTTTTTCTCTGAATCGTTTTCTCCAACTATAACCATTTTCCCCTCATATCCCATTTGATTTTCTTAGTTTTTAATTTATCATTCTGACGTTTCTTCTTAGAGGGTCAAACGATAAGGCTTTAATGAAAATTGTAGCAATTTTCTTTTATTTTTCCACCCGCCCGTTTAATTGACCTAAATAATGTTTCCTCTAATATATATATATATATATATATATATATATATATATATATATATATATATATATCTGGTCGCATATTTTTGTTAGTTTTTTTTTAATTGCTCAGTAAAATGTGTTTGTTTGTTTAAAAAAGAAAAGAAAATCCCCCCATCCTTTATTTTTCTGAATAAAACACGGAATAATAAAAACAGTTTTTAAACAAAATTCACCCTTTACTGTGTAAAATTTAAAACTAACAATCCTAAATGGTCTACCTAAAATAAAATCAACAATTAAAAAGATATAATACAGTGAGCACGATTCTAAATTCAGTTATTTAATTGCTCAGTAAAATGTGTTTGTTTTTTTAGAAAAAAAAATGGTAATTTTTTAAATCAATTATTTTTAAAATTAAACAATTTGATTCAATAAATTTGTGCTTTACAACATAATTTCTAATAAGATTTAAAAAAAAACGGTACTCTTATAGCTGACGCGCCAGATTTCCGTCGTCAGCAACGATCGGGCGGGTCTTGGAAGCGCCCGAGAGCTGACGAAGTATTAACCAATCAGTGTGCAGTATTCATTCGCCAAGTAGGTTATAGCAAGTCGCCGACAATATTTAGAAGAAAACAATAATCGCGTTCTATTGCAACAAAAATAAATTATTATCAGCTGTGTCAGGTCGTCGAATCTCTGGAAGGACTAATTCAAAAGCATAACATTTTCATTTCTTTATTTTTTTCATCTTAAAAAAACATTGACAAAATTTACCCCCCCCCTAAAAAAAACATTATTTTTACAAGCAAATCGACACATTTACATCTACACATTTGATTGACAATCGTTCATTTGGTCCAGCAAAAATTAAAATATATTTATTTACAATTCTTCAGTTAGAGTAGGTTCGTTCTTTTTTCTTTTTATCTATGTATTTTTTCGGTGAAAGTCTTCTATGAAGCGCTTGGCGGTTTCAGCCTAGTTTTCGTCTCGTCTCGCCAGCTCTCAGATGCTTACGTGACCTGCCTGATCGTTGCCGACGCGAAGTCACGGAAATCTAGCGCATCAGCTCTAATAGTACAAAAAAAAGTGTTAATAAAATATCAAGGTAAATATGTAATTTTTGAGCGACTCGTAAACGTTTGTCCATCTCTCTCTTTCTCTCTTCTCTCTCTCTCTCTCTTTCTCTCTCTCTCTCTCTCTCTCTCTCTGTCTTACTGCCGCTCTCTAACTTTTGAAATAGAACTTTCTGTGCGTTCGAATAATTAGTGGGCAGTTAACCAAATTTTGGAATGTCCGTCGGCTTTTCCGTTATATTGTATTACAATCAAATTTAATTGCGTAACTCAATTAAATAGATTAAAAAAAACAATGTCTTTAATTAATTCTATTTATAATTTTTATTTAGATTATTATTATCGAGGAAAATAGTTTAAATACATCTGGAAATCTGAAAAAAAAATGATGAGTGTATATTTGGGAATATTAATTTATTAGAAGCTTTAAAAAATAATTATGTAAATTTGAAAGACTCGTGATGATTGGGGGCGCTTCGGAATGGGTATATATAGGAACTGATAATTAGATATAAAAAGAGAGCGATCAAACTAATAAAATAGTTTCGGCTTCAGACAGATAGATAGATAAACAGACAGATACATAATCTCCATTATTAATAGATGTATATTATATATATATATATATATGATATATATATATATTATATATGCATAATCTCCATTATTAATAGATGTATATTTATATATATATATATATATATATATATATATATATATATATATATATATATATAGAGAGAGAGAGAGAGAGAGAGAGAGAGAGAGATACAGACATACACACAGGGAGAGATAGAGACAGAGATAAAATTGAAAAGTGGCCAGACCACAAAAACATAAAAGACAAAATCATATCTCAAACATTATCGTAAGACAAATATTTAGGTAATTAACAGTAACATATCTATCTTATATATCTTATTTGGCAGATATAATTTATATGTTATATATATAGAAAGTAGAGTTCGATTTTCTTTGTACCGTTTATCGGAATAGTTTTCTAATCAAAATCTATATAAAATCCTTACTACGACTTCGGGGAATGACTAGTCGACCACCCCAAAAGATGGGCGACAAAGCGGGAAGACGTTTGACTTGTGTGACAGGGCCATGCAAAGCAGAAAGACGCTTATACGATTTTTTTAGAGTAGTTGAAGTCCTTTTTCTGGCGTACTTTCCTCAACAGAGCTGGTCGATGGACCATAAGACGTGTAGTAGATACCCCTAGGACGCAGACAACAGTGAGGATTACTTTAACGCTAAGGGTGTGAGTAGGTAGCTTTTATGCGCAGATGAAACCTGTGCTCCATAACCACCTTCTGATAGAAAAGAAGTTGAAGAGTGGGGACCGACACTACAAAGTGGTAATTCTGGATCCATCAGTGGGGCTGTTAGCTGCAAAGCACAGCAATATTTTTCAAATCCATTCTTATATATCTTATGTGACAGACATATTTTATATCTAAAGTAGAGTGCGATTTTCTACTTTTCCGTTATCGGAATAGTTTCCTAACCAAAATCTATATAACAATCGGTTTAATCTGTAACATAATATTAGTTCGTGCTATAACAAAATATGTGTTGTTATTTCCAATCGATCTTTTAAATTTAATATTTAATTCGATCAAGCCAGAGTAAAGTCAGAGTATTGATTTACTCCTCTCCAGGAGTTAGGCACAAGGCCAGTTTTTATTTTACTCCCACAAGTAAGATGTGACCCAAGGTCGGGTCGGAAAGTGGGGGTTGAAAAGCCAGCGCCCGAGAGATGATCACTCTGACCATCAAAAATTGCCTGGGCAGCCCCGTCGGCATTCCCCGGTAGGGGCGCCTCAGGCAGTAAGCAATAAACTTACTCCTCCCCAAAGAGAGGAGGCGAAGCCTGGGAGGGTGGACCTCCTAGAACTGCACAGGACAGACCCATAGACCGGCGTAAATTAAGCCCCGAAGGCCAAGACAATACCAGTCTATTGGGTTCAGTATCCATCGGAAGAGATACTACACTTTGATCTTGACCAAAAGGCCATTCAGAGTTTTATTTACTCCTCTCCAGGAGTTAGGCACAAGGCCAATTTTATCCTACTCCCACAAGTAAGATGTGACCGAAGGTCGGGTCGGAAAGTGGGGGTTGAAAAGCCAGCGCCCGAGAGGTGAGCACTCTGACCATCAAAAATTGCCTGGGCAGCCCCGTCGGCATTCCCCGGTAGGGGTGCCTCAAGCAGTAAGCAATAAACTTACTCCTCCCCAAAGAGGGGAGGCGAAGCCTGGGAGAGTGGACCTCCTAGAACTGCACAGGACAATCCCATAGACCGGCGTAAATCAAGCCCCGGTCCTCTTCCAACATTCAACTAGTTGAAATATTTAGTATGAGACAGTAAAATAACATTAAAATACAGTTTTTTTTATGTATTATTATTTAATTAAATTTTAGAAATTTTATATATTACACTTTTATAATAATTATATTTTATTTAAACGCACTTCATAGAATTTTTCCGCCAAAAAATATTGTCACACACACACTCGTAAATTGCCGTTAAAAAAAAAACAATGCAAGAAAACAAACTACAGATGCACTATATATTTGTTTCACATTTCTGTAGTTAGGCAATGTTACTATTATGGAAAACTATATAATTTGGTGGTAGCTTAAAACATTCTTATTTTAAACCTGACTAAAATATCATTACGATGGCAAACTGCTTTCTAAAATACAACATTTCTGTTTCATTCATCAGTGTGTTACTATGTTACTATGTTACTATGTTACTATGTTACTATGTTACTATGTTAGAAAGAACCGTTTGCAAAAATAAAAAAGCTCGCTTACATTTTCAAGATAGCAATCAATTACTATGTTTTTTATGTTACTAACAAAAAACATTACATTTCACACGCTGCCTTGTCGTATTCAAAGAATCCTCAACTGTAATTTAACCAAGAAAAAACTGTTTAGGTAATATTTTGTCTGTGAATGAAGTAAGCGAAAGTGACGTGGTGGCGCAGTTACGTGTACGTAGATTGATAAAGAGATAGTGAAACAAAGAGTTAGAAGCTGATTAAAGAGTGACTTACGAATTGCTTTGTTGTAGTAGTCATATTAGTATTAACAGTACTTAAGCTAGTTTACGTCATATCAACCTATTGTTGAAAAGCAAAAACTATTCGTTACTTAGTTTTGTCTCTCTGTGTATATCATCAAGCGATTGCGATATTTAATATCAAACAATAATAATTATACCTATTATTTTAGTACTGTTTTCTCGGAATAATAATTCTATTGGCATTTAGATATCTACACGATTACATTCAGATGTATTTATATTAATAATCATACATACGCACACTTCCGGGTAAGTACTGCTAGTAATATATATATATATATATATATATATGACAATTTGAGAAACCAGTTAACAGACGCGTGAATTTATATCAATCAATGAAATTTATTAATAACTTTTTTACATATTTTATAAATCCGAATTTTCGGTTTAACAAACCTTTATCATGGAAACAGACAGTATATATATATATTTCTTTTTTTTCTTCATGGTCAAAGTCAACGGCACCGCCGAAGACTGACGATCCTCTCCGATGTTATTGGAGTGTTTGTATATATGTCCGGTGCAAGTAGTAAATATTATTGTTATATATATATATAATTATTCTAGTAGTTCTAGAGTGCTCGATTATTGGGGTAAGAGCGTAATATTTAATATATATATATATATATATATATATATATATATATATATAGTTTTAAATGTTAAAACACTTTCAAGATAATATATATATATATATATATATATATATATATATATATATATATATATATATATATATATATAAAGGTTAAAAGACTTCCAAACAATATATATATATATATATATATATATATATATATATATATATATATATATATATATATATATATATATATATATATATATATATGATTTTTGAACGCTTACCAAAGCATTCCGTTCAGGAGGCCAATCATCACCACAAAATACCTTTTCATTCAAAGATTATTTATTTATCAATTTAAAATGAAACTAAATTTTTAGAAACTGTATTATGGATAAATATTTTATGTCTACTATTTAGGAACTTTTTCTTCAAAAAAGGGGGGTTCTGCGGGATTACTATTCGTTTGCCTCGTGTATTTATCTCGAAAGGGAGCAAATCATCTCTGGAAAAGGCTTGCACGACCGCATGCATTCCAAACGGACATTTATGTTGCCTTTCCTTTTGATGGAATAGATCTGGAATGCTAATACTATCAGTGGCTTGGAATGATAACTGGTGAACGGAGTTGGACTGTTTGGTTTTTGTTTCGGAGGGAGTACTTTTATTTGTTGTGCCGCCCGTCGAGAGGGTGTATTCTCGCTCACTATCCCTGTTTCTTTTGAGTGCATTTGGGACTAATATTTTGCTGTTTTTGCTGGTTTGGGACTAATTTTTTGCTGTTTTTGCTGGTTTGGGACTAATTTGTTGCTGTTTTGATTAGAAGTAACAATGCTGCGAAAATCTTGCGAGATATTTTTCCAAGACATTTTCTATTTTTCCCTTTTCATCCTTTTATTCTTTTCTTCTCTTCTTAAGTGACCTCAATTAAAGCAACACCACATTGTGTATTGTCGGTTGTTGTAAATCTTATTCCAGGTACTTAATTTCCCTAATGATCTGCCAGGCAAGGACCTGCTTTGTAGTGAAACACGTGTAGGAAAAACTCTTTAATTTGAAAATGATTGAATAAATAATCTTTGAATGAAAATGTATTTTGTGGTGATGATTGGGCTCTTGAACGGAATACTTTGGTAAGCCTTCAAAAAATCACATATAAATGCTCTGTACCCTGTAATCGAGTATCATCGAGCTTGTTTTTTATTGGCCTAATCCCGGTCGTCACTGAATAATCTATCTTCTAAGTGAACAATCCAAATCTCTCTTTCTCTCTCTCTCTCTCTCTCTCTCTCTCTCTCTCTCTCTATATACACACACACACACACACACACACACACACACACATATATATATATATATATATATATATATATATATATATATATATATATGTGTGTGTGTGTGTGTGTGTAGTTTTACAGGTTAAAGGACTTCCCAGACAATATATTTATATATATATATATATGTATATATATATATATATATATATATATATATATATATATATATCGTGTGTGTGTTCTTTGAAAGTTTGAATGTAAATGTTTCACCAGTAGTGTTTTTTTCTTATTTGCTTCATAGAAGTCACAGTGGCGCCACCTAGATGCTGAGCAATACCGGAGACGTCACAAGCGGAAGTCATTCACTTGGTTGACGTCGCCGGCATTGGACAGCTAAAGTGACTGTCGCTTCCATAACTATCACCTCATTTACATTTGACTGGATAGAAACATCACAAATCTTTCTTCCTTTCAATTGTGTACGACGTTTGCCACGATTTATATTCATATACAGACATTTCATGTCGCGCGCTTTTGGGCTACAAATTATCTCTTATTTTCTTTCTTGTTGATCGTTTCTGGTCATTCAGAGCTTCGTAGACGTGATGCATGCGCACAGAAGCACACGAAGAAACACATTCATTCACATATACGTACAAACACTTACGCTTAAACATACACAAGAGCATAGATATATACGCATACACACAGGCACACGATCAGACATAACACTAAGATAGATCGATTTAAAACATTCTTTGAATAGCAAATAAGTCAATTCGGCGAAAGTGTGGTATTGGCCAATTGTGAATACTCACACCAGGATCTAGATTTTCATCTTGCACTAATTTTTGCAATTTCTTTTAAATATTATCTAATAAGAAGTGCAGGAAAATCCTTGGTGTTGACACATTTTTGTATAAATGTAAATATGAAACTACAAGGGCTGGGCTTCTGAAAACTGTCATAGTGATTACCGCATTATTACTGGGTGTGTGTCTAAATTCTGGGTGTAAAATACCTCAAGAATGTGGAAATTCTAAAGAAAAACATTACTTTTCGAGTGTTGCTAATGAAAACATAAAAAAAGTGTTGTTAATATCTATGTACACACACAAATATATATATATATATATATATATATATATATATATATATATATATATATATACAGAGATAAGTTAAATGCCTACTAGACATTGTCCTGTAGTGTCTGTCATTTGGAGAGGCGTTTGTCATGGCAACGATATATTAAGATACTTTACACTATAAATAACCCGTAACAAATATTCAAAATAACATAGTATTTTGAGTCCAAATAACATATCGGTATTGCTACACACTGGCTCATACGAGGAATGGTGCACCCTTTTCAAGTGATGTTGCCTTTACTAACAGCACTAACTTGGATACTCTACGAGACTAGATGAATTCTTGTCCTGGAATCCGGTAAGACCAAGCGACCACAATAAATATATACAATCACATAATAAATTGGGAAGAGGAAAATGAATGTGTTTCACGTCTTTACTAACTCAACGTTTGAGAGATATAGGGGATCTTGATTAAATCAAGTGTTACCTCTAGGAAGGGGCCCCTTGATTTCTGTGAACTTACTTTGTGAAGTAAAATAAATATATATATATATATATATATATATATATATATATATATATATATATATATATATATATATATACATTTAGTAAATCTCTCTCTCTCTCTCTCTCTCTATATATATATATATATATATATATATAAAAATAGTAACTGTGTGTGTATGTTTTCGCCTGATCTTTGTGTCTGATGTTCACCCAAACTGCTGGATATAATTGTTTGAACATTGGCATTTGAACTACTGACCTCTCAGTGAAAGTCATAGGCTATATATATATATCACTTCAGCGCTGGGGGGCCCCCACTGAAAACTATTTTCCCTTTGATTCAAATGAAATTTAAAACATTGGTAAATGACCAAAAATGATGTCTATTCCCAAAAGTTCAGCAGATTTAGATAATATTAAGAGGGGCACGGGGACACAATCCCCCCCCACTGAAATGTAAACCATAGGTCCACCGAAAATTCAAATAGGTCCAATTTCAATGAAATGTATACCTTATTTAATACATATTAAATAAATATGATTTACATAATATATATATATATATATATATATATATATTTATATATATATATATATATATATTTATATATATATATATATATATATATATATATATATATATATATATATATATATATATATATAGTAAGTAAAGAGCCACGGGTTGAGACATGTATATCGACCACCGACAAATAATGGAGACCTCAGATTCAACTAAAGCTTATAGGCAAAATTAAAAAATAAAAATAAATAAATTTAAAAAAAACAGCTAAGTTCTTAATGTTATAATTCTGAACTGTCTCTGTCTTAAATAATCCATGTACTTACGTTGCGATGACTACTTAGTTGAACAATATTTTTCCAGGTAGCACAACCAAAAAATTGCCTTTTATAGTGTAACGTCATAGCGAAAGTGCCTCCTCATTGGACGTACTCAATAGTAGATTAAACCCTCCCACACATCATAATGATGAAATGTGCTTATAACAGAGTGAGAGGGGAACTTATCTTGAGTCTTTCATTATATGTAGAAGGCGGCGGCTAGACTTATTCGATCTACATATATATATATATATATATATATATATATATATGAGTTTCTTTTTAATCATACTTGCGGGGGCTCAGAAATACCCAACCAGAACACGGGCGCAGGCTATCCCCTCTCGGAGTGTTGGGCCCGCAGGACTTGTTAGGCCGTCCAACTAAGAGAAGGAACACTCTGATAATAAAACCTTGCTACTTACCACTTACGTTTTGGCAAAAAACCGTTAGGGAGGGAGGCCTCATTAGTTCTGATCGACAACCTCCCTAGAGCTGGAATCTCGAACAAAATATTCGGTTTGCAAACCTAAAATTGCTTAAGGAGTAGATGGGCTCTGCTTATCGCCCGGTCTTTGCACTTCTGCTCTGTCTATTAGCCAGGTGCAGAGGTACCAGCGCTAGTACGCCTCAAAGGCATCCACTGCAGGGCGTTGTTTCATGACTAGGACAATGAATGCCGTCTCTCTTTCTCTCTATCTGGGCAACTTCGGAAAAGTTACATGACCGATCTGGGTCGCCCTTGTTCCGACAGGTTGAGGGTACAGGTTAGACAGCTTGTCTGGCTGCTGTTTCCGACTGACCGGACAGGAGTCCAAATTCTTAGGTAGCGTTAAGAACGGCTGCTCCATCATCAGTTGTATAATGTCGTGAGTAGATCTACGTGCCATGTCGCGCATGGAAAGGGATCCTACAGTTATCCCCGGTAGGCTTTCCCGAGGTCAAAACCCGCATGGACCAGGTCGCAACTAATGGACTAGTTGTGTGAGCTTATTGGCACCTAACAGTAACATTATATGACCTGCCCCAGGACGAGTAAAATGAATTGACCGAACATAAAGTGTTCCCCCACTTTCCTGTACCTTTGCGAACATTAAAATAAAAAATATATAACTACTAAACGACATGCCCAGAATCCTTCTTCTATATTTGATTAAAATCTTTTACATGATTTTGATTCGAAAAAAAATACCAAAGATTTAAGGCTTAAACTTAAGAAGAACTTGAAATTCAGGAGATCTTACTTAACTTGCGTCTTATGACTTCGGATCAAATTTAATGAAAATCTGAAATATTTGAATTTTAAAATGTAAGATTGTGTCCATATTATGTCCAATGAAAAAGAAGCTTTAAAATACTTCAAAGAAACTGAAAATTGGGGAATATTTATTAATTGATGTCGAATACTTATTTCACAGAAATCGAAAGTATCTAAATTCTAACGTAGGCCTTCCACGCGTTCTTTCCCCTGTTTACATAAAACATGTGCAATATTACGAAAACTTAAGCATAGCGGCTGTGTTCCAACATTCATAATGATCGGTTAATTAATTTAGGCGTGAATACAATGCATACAAATATACAAGCATAAACACGCACATAACTTTATATAAATAGAGATAGATAAAGATATATAGATTGATAAATATAGGACATTTCCCTATACATGCAATACGAAGCAATAACCTAAACGATCTGCTTCTATCATTTCTCTGTGACTATCGCATACTCATTTCTTCTCAGAGGAATCAATACTTCTCTTCCAAGTAGAGTTTATATTTAGCAATGATAATTTCACTCGAATTATCGGTTCCATATTTTGATGCTTCATAGAATGTCTATTTTGGTCTTTTGTAATCACTTTAGACACTCCCTAACACCCACGTATAGGCCAACGTATAGTCCCACACCGCCGAACGGCTGTCATTATTACGCTTATTATATACGGTAGTATGCAGATTCAGTTCGGTCTCTTGTCTTCGGGATTATCCTTAAATAATCACGAGTGGGCAATGACAGATATTTTCGTCTACATAAACCGGCATTATCAATTAAAGAATTTTAGTTTGAGTCTATGTACTTACGAATGTTGTTCACAAAGTTCTCAGCCTCAACGAAAAAGAAGAGCCATAACTGAACATGATTGTCAAACTAAAATCATCATTCATATGGCTGTCTTATGGGCTGGTGAGGTCCATACAAAAGTGAGAAGTGTACGACAAATCTAAAAATGGACAAGGTCCAAGCAGTTATAAAGGATCTGCAAAGATACGCATTGGTGCGTAGTTGGGCAACATTTTTTTCACATTACATTTACATATCTGCATGTTGGTAGTGTCGGGGAAACAGGGTGCAGGCACGGAATTCCAAAGGCAAGCGGTTCGCGGTAAGAAGCTATCAAAGTAGAAAGATTCCCGGCATCTAGGAAGCTCTACAGTGAAAGAGTTGGGATTTCGCAGCTAGTCGGATCAGTCGAGGGTATATGCAGGCATGACTTCTTGTTTGGTTCTACACGGTTTCAATTGTAATCTTTGGGATAAACAAGCTGTCTGCAAGATTTTACTCAAGAATGTTCACTCCAGAGCACAAGCTAAAAAGTGCTGACATTTCCGAGGCACTTCTGACTCGCTTCCAGATTTGCCTAAGGAATTTTCTCCGTCGATTAATAACGAAGAATAAAATCCGGGTTCAGCAGTTCGAACCAGAATTCAAAGCAAAAACTAGAAAACACTCTCAACCACCGAAGAAGTACAAGCAGGAAGTGACTGTTGGTAATGGCTTCTGTTTTGGCGGATTCTGTAGGGGTCGTTATGATAGATTACATGAGAAGGGGAAGACGACTAATGGACATTACTATGCGTCGAAATTAATACAACTGAAGGAAATAACCAGGTCGAAAGGCAGAGGAAAATTGAAGGCACGTGCACTCGTACCCAAGGATAACGGTCACGTTTACACTGCTCAGGCCGACTGAAGCTGTCAATTGTTGCTTTGAATTACTATACCCTCTCTTTACACACTAGATGTCGCTCTTTTTGTCTTCTAAATGGTCGAAATATTTTAAGCAATAATGATGTCATATGCGCAGTGGGTTGTTTTAGTGCCAGGATGGCACCTTCCTTTGTAACGGGATTGCAATTCTTTAGTTGTACATTATAGATAGTAAAAACTTTTGTTTCTGCTTCGAAATCTTTGAAGAATACATTATAGATTCTAATACAGTAAAGAAGAAAATATTTGGTTTGCACTGTTAAAAGTTAACTGTAAATTATAGTAAAATATTAGTTGACAAGATTTGTGAGGTTATTTACTTTAATTGCATTTTCCGATGCTTACGTCATCGTAGTTACTACAAGTCCGGTAAAGGAGACTAATTATAGGTCCCCTTTGTTTGGATTTGAAACCGACGGTACCAATCTTGTTCCGAATCTCTTTTAATACACACACACACACACACACACACACACACACACACACACATATATATATATATATATATATATATATATATATATATATATATATATATATATATATGCGCCTACCTAGTATTAAGCGTGAGTCTTTTAAGTTCCATATCTGTTTTGCTCATTGTCCAACTTCATGTTTTTGTCCATTCTCTAACGTTTTTGGTAAGATACATTATCTGCTATTTAAAAAAATGATTTGACAATGAAACGAGATACCGTAAAATAGACACACAAAACTAAACTAAAAAAATCTATTTGAAGTCGTTTTAAACAATCAATTACATCGCCCATTTTCTCTGTTTTTAAACAGACTAAACTAGCTAAAAAATTCGAATTCAAATTTATAAAAAACAATAATAACAACAGAAAATCGTCAATTCATTTCCTTATATTCACTTTAAACAAGGAACGTTGTCACTGAGACGTAACTGACTATTGTGAAGTAGGGCAAGATTAATCGGAACATCCTGAGTGGGGAGTTGTGCATCGAGATGTTTGTTCAAATTACATTTAAATTGCTGCATGTTGGTACAATCGGGTAAATAATCATGCAGTTCGACGAAAGAAGCTCTTAGAATAGAAAGCTTTCCGGCATCTGACGACCTCTACAATGGAGCGGTAGGATTTAGCTGATTGTCGGCTTCATTGGGGCTATTTACGTAAGGGCGGCACAAGTGCAGCAAGTTCGTCGGAACACATTCCATTGAAGTACTTGTAAAACAAGCACAGGGATGCAACATTGCGGTGATGGGGCAGGGCCTGGAGCTTGGTAGACACTGTGGAATTTATTAGATTAGCTACTCTGTTTGGACCCTGTCTAAGAGGAAGAGACAAGTGGTCGATGCAGCAAACCATATGTGACAACAATACCGCATGAGTGCTTTGTAACATTATAGGATACTGGCAGTTGTGAGAATTCTTTAGCCCAGTAGAGGGAACACACCCTTTTTCAGACTTTGCAAACTTGGCAGTTTCTTCTATGTATTTATTCCAATTCATGTTTCCTGTACATGTTTGAATGTTGGACTCTCAGGTAGGGTGCTATTAGCCAAGCCTAAGAGACTAAGAGACAAACAAAACCAACATTGTTTCGGCGATAGGATTCGAACCTCTGCGTAGGCCACTGCCTCAACTACTTGCTTACGACTAGTCTTAATATTGATAATGTCTGCATTCGATATTCATTTCTGCTGAAGTTAAAATTACTTTCGAATTTTGATCTTAAGGCTTAAATATTCTTCTGGATATCCTGATGATTGAAAGAGACTTGAACTCCTTTAGCTGTCCATTCAAAAAGTAATTTGTGATTTATTAAAAAATTCTTTAAACAATTTAATTGTCGAGCAATTAAAATTGAGAATTAAGTCATTATAATTTAACTTACTTTTGTAGCCAGGTGGGAAGAGCTATATATTTATCTGAAGTACTTTTTCACAAAGGCGATTTATATTTACAATGTTGAGATAAGACAAGCAAATTATTTATTGTTGTTATATATATATATATATATATATATATATATATATATATATATATATATATAACAAAAATAAGAGAGAGAGAGAGAGAGAGTAATGGAAAATGAGAGAATATGGACATTCTGAAGTGTCTTTTCCGTTAGTGATGAAGCCTATTCAAACAGAACATAAATAATTGAAAGAGGGGAGAGATAGAGACACTGATTTATGTTTGGATCTATAAATTATTAAGTCTAATTAATCTCGTTGAGCGCAAGTAAATTATGAAAATGTCTTCGATAATACAAATATGAACAAAATCTGATAAGCGATTTCCTGACATAATTATTCTTGCACAGGTAATATGTTGCTAACCCATACTTTGTCAAACCTAAATGAACAGTGTATCTATGCAGATATAAATCAGCTATAATTCTAATAACATACCACATACTTCACACATTAATAAATAACTCTTTCTGACATAAGATAACACACATAGTTCCACATTAGTACATAAAGTGTAAAGTTTAGCATGTATGTACATCAAATAGCACACGTATCCGCCTGGCAACATTAGAACATTCTACATATATTCACACACACACACACACACACACACACACACACACACACACACACATATATATATATATATATATATTGTGTGTGTATGTGTGTGTGCAATAAAAAGACACTTTCGATCAGCAGTAATATAAAAATGAATTGGAATACCCAATACCAGTAATACTATTTACAAGAAATAAAGATATTAAATTATCGTTCAACAATAAAAGAACGCCTTAATTTAACATGTACTCTCTATACACCCATAAAAATGTTCGTACCGAACTAAATAAAAAATAATAAAATAAACTATGCAATTGATAGAAATAAAATAAACCTCCAGACTCCAAATTAATAAATTATTAAACCAACACCCAACTACCGATAGCAATAAATAGAAAAGCGTGAACAATTACACTTTACGAAAAAAGTATTTAAATCATACAAAGCTTAACCTCCTCCTCCTAGTACAAAACGCAGAAGGCGCAAAAATGCAACATATTAAGACACTAAAACTGAAAGTCCTACAAATATTCTCAAGTAGCAGAATTATAAAATATGAGTCCTTATTACTAAATTGTCCATTTTGGCACACTGCTAACAGCTCACACGAATAGTTGCATGAAAATCGGGATTAAAACAAAATCAGTCGACAGATATGAACCTTATCGGACACTTCCGCGTCATATCAACGCAAAACATTAAAAAAAAATCAGTCGCCAGCTATTTACTTTATCGAACACTTCGGCGTCATATCAAAGCAACACATTAAAAGAAATCAGTCGCCAGCTATTTACTTTATCGAACACTTCTGCGTCTTATCAAAGCAACACATTCAAAAAAAACAAATCAGTCGCTAAATATTTACTTTATCGAACACTTCGGCGTCAAATCAAAGGAACACATTCAAAATAACGAATCAGTCGCCATCTATTAACTTTATCGAAAACTTCGGCGTCATATCAAAGAAACACATTCAAAAAAACAAATCTGTGGCAAGATATTTACTTTATCGAACAAATCCGCGTCATATCAAAGTAAAACTTCCAAAAAAAAAAAACAACATCAATAATAAAATACAGTCGCCAGATATTTACTTGATCGAATAATTCCGCGTCATATCCAAGCAAAACATTCTACAAAAACAAATCAGTCGGCAGCTATTTCCTTTATCGAACACTTCGGCGTCATATAAAAGCAACACATTAAAAAAAACAAATAAGTCGCTAGATATAAACCTTCTCGAACACTTCGGCGTCATATCAAAGCAAACATAAATAAAAAACAAATCATTCGCTAGATATTTACTTAATCCAACAGTTAGGCGTCATATCAAAGCAACACATTCAAAAAAAAAATCAGTCGCTAGATATTTACTTTATCGAACACTTCGGCGTCATATCTAAGCATAACTTTCAAATAAACAAATAAGTCGCACTTCGGCGTCATGTCAAAGCAAAACCTAAATAAACAACAAATCAGTCGCAATTATTTACTTTATCGAATACTTCTGCGTCATATCAAAGTAACACATTCAAAAAAACAAATCAGTCGCTAGATATTTACTTTATCGAACACTTCTGCGTCATATCAAAGAAACACATTAAAAAAAAAAATCAGTCGCTAGATATTTAGTTTATAAAACCCTTCTGCGTCATATCAAAGCAAAACATTCAAAAAAACAAATCAATCGCCAGCTATTTACTTTATCGAACACTTTTGCGTCATATCAAAGCAAAACATTCAAAAAAACAAATCAGTCGCCAGATATTTACTTCATCAAACACTTCCGCGTAATATCAAATGAGAACTACCAAAAAAACAAAAAAAATTAATAAAAAAACAGTCGTCAGATATTTACTTTATCGAACACTTCAACGTTATATCAAAGCAACACATTAAAAAGAAAAATTAGTCGCTAGATATTTACTTTATCGAACACCTCTGCGACATATCTAAGTCAAACATTCAGAAAAACAAATCAGTCGTAGATATTTACTTTATCGGACACTTCCGCGTCATATCAAAGAAAAAAATTAAAAAACAAATCAATCGCCAAATATTTACTTTATCGAACACTTCCGCGTCTTATCAAAGCAAAACCTTTTTTAAAAATCCAGATATTTACTTTATAGAACACTTCGGCGTCATATTAAAGCAAAACATTTTTTAAAAAAATCAGTCGCCAGATATTTACTTTATCTAACACTTTCGCGTGATAATGAAGCAAAATATATAAAAAATCAAATAAGTCGCCAGATATGAAACTTATCGAACAATTACGCGTCATATTTAAGCAAAACATTAATAAAAAAAACAGTCGCCAGATATTTACTTCATCGAACACTTCTGCGTCATATCAAAGTAAAACTTCCCAAAAAAAACAAAAAACATTAATAAAAAAACAGTCGTCAGATATTTACTTTATCGAACACTTCAACGTCAAATCAAAGCAACAGATTTAAAAAAACAAATCAGTCGCTAGATATTAACTTTATCGAACACTTCAACGTTATATCAAAGCAACACATTAAAAAAAAATTAGTCGCTAGATATTTACTTTATCGAACACCTCTGCGACATATCTAAGTCAAACATTCAGAAAAACAAATCAGTCGTAGATATTTACTTTATCGAACACTTCCGCGTCATATCAAAGAAAAAAATTAAAAAACAAATCAATCGCCAGATATTAACTTTATTGAACACTTCAACGTCATATCAAAGCAACACATTCAAAAAATCAAATCAGTCGCTAGATATAAACCTTCTCGAACACTTCGGCGTCATATCAAAGCAAAACATAAATAAACAACAAATCAGTCGCCAGCTATTTACTTTATCGAACACTTCGGCGTCATATCAAAGTAACACATTCGAAAAAACTAATCTGTCGCTAGACATTTACTTTATCAAACACTTCTGCGTCATATCAAAGCAACACATTCAAAAAAAAAAATCAGTCGCTAGATATTTACTTTATCGAACACTTCCGCGTCATATCAAAGCAAAACATTCAAAAAACAAATTAGTCGCTAGATAATTACTTTATCGAACACTTCTGCGACATATCAAAGTCAAACATTCAGAAAAACAAATCAGTCGCCAGATATTTACTCCATCAAACACTTCCGCGTCATATCAAAGGAAAACTTTCAAAAACACAAAAAAAATTAATAAAAAAACAGTCGTCAAATATTTACTTTATCGAACACTTCTGCGTCATATCAAAGCAACACATTCAAAAAAACAAATCAGTCGCTAGATATTTACTTTATCGAACACTTCCGCGTCATATCAAAGCAAAACATTCAAAAAAACAAATTAGTCGCTAGATAATTACTTTATCGAACACTTCTGCGACATATCAAAGGAAAACTTCCAAAAACACAAAAAAAATTAATAAAAAAACAGTCGTCAAATATTTACTTTATCGAACACTTCTGCGTCATATCAAAGCAAAACATTCAAAAAAACAAATTAGTCGCTAGATATTTACTTTATCGAACACTTCTGCGACATATCAAAGTCAAACATTCAGAAAAACAAATCAGTCGCCAGATATATACTCCATCAAACACTTCCGCGTCATATCAAAGGAAAACTTCCAAAAACACAAAAAAAATTAATAAAAAAACAGTCGTCAAATATTTACTTTATCGAACACTTCTGCGTCATATCAAAGCAAAACATTCAAAAAAACAAATTAGTCGCTAGATAATTACTTTATCGAACACTTCTGCGACATATCAAAGTCAAACATTCAGAAAAACAAATCAGTCGCCAGATATATACTCCATCAAACACTTCCGCGTCATATCAAAGGAAAACTTCCAAAAACACAAAAAAAATTAATAAAAAAACAGTCGTCAAATATTTACTTTATCGAACACTTCTGCGTCATATCAAAGCAAAACATTCAAAAAAACAAATTAGTCGCTAGATATTTACTTTATCGAACACTTCAACGTCATATCAAAGCAACACATTCAAAAAATCAAATCAGTCGCTAGATATAAACCTTCTCGAACACTTCGGCGTCATATCAAAGCAAAACATAAATAAACAACAAATCAGTCGCCAGCTATTTACTTTATCGAACACTTCGGCGTCATATCAAAGTAACACATTCGAAAAAACTAATCTGTCGCTAGACATTTACTTTATCGAACACTTCTGCGTCATATCAAAGCAACACATTCAAAAAAACAAATCAGTCGGTAGATATTTACTTTATCGAACACTTCCGCGTCATATCAAAGCAAAACATTCAAAAAAACAAATTAGTCGCTAGATAATTACTTTATCGAACACTTCCGCGTCATATCAAAGCAAAACATTCAAAAAAACAAATTAGTCGCTAGATAATTACTTTATCGAACACTTCTGCGACATATCAAAGTCAAACATTCAGAAAAACAAATCAGTCGCCAGATATTTACTCCATCAAACACTTCCGCGTCATATCAAAGGAAAACTTCCAAAAACACAAAAAAATTAATAAAAAAACAGTCGTCAAATATTTACTTTATCGAACACTTCTGCGTCATATCAAAGCAACACATTCAAAAAAACAAATCAGTCGCTAGATATTTACTTTATCGAACACCTCTGCGACATATCTAAGTCAAACATTCAGAAAAACAAATCAGTCGTAGATATTTACTTTATCGAACACTTCCGCGTCATATCAAAGAAAAAAATTAAAAAACAAATCAATCGCCAAATATTTACTTTATCGAACACTTCCGCGTCTTATCAAAGCAAAACCTTTCTTAAAAAGCTAGATATTTACTTTATAGAACTCTTCCGCGTCATATTAAAGCAAAACATTAAAAAAAAACTAGTCGCCAGATATTTACTTTATCGAACACTTTCGCGTGATAATGAAGCAAAATATATAAAAAATCAAATTAGTCGCCAGATATGAAACTTATCGAACAATTACCCGTCATATTCAAGCAAAACATTAATAAAAAAAACAGTCGCCAGATATTTACTTTATCGAACACTTCCGCGTCATATCAAAGAAAAACTTCTAAAAAAACGAAAAAACAATGATAAAACTCATAGCCAGATATTTACTTTATCGAACACTTCCGCGCCATATCAAAGCAAAACATTAAAAAAATTAGTCGTAAGATGTTAACTTTATCGAACATTTTCGCGTCATAATGAAGCAAAATATATAAAAAATCAAAGTCGCCAGATATGAAGCTTATCGAACAATTACGCGTCATATCAAAGAAAAACTTCCAAAAAAACGAAAAAACAATGATAAAAAACGTCGCCAGATATTTACTTTATCGAACACTTCCGCGTCATATCAAAGAAAAACTTCCAAAAAAACGAAAAAAACAATGATAAAAAAACGTTGCCAGATATTTACTTTATCGAACACTTCCGCGTCATATCAAAGAAAAACTTCCAAAAAAACGAAAAAACAATGAAAAAAACGTCGCCAGATATTTACTTCATCGAACACTTCCGCGTCATATCAAAGAAAAACTTCCAAAAAAACGAAAAAACAATGATAAAAAAACGTCGCCAGATATTTACTTTATCGAACACTTCCGCGTCATATCAAAGAAAAACTTCCAAAAAAACGAAAAAACAATGATAAAAAAACGTAGCCAGATATTTACTTTATCGAACACTTCCGCGTCATATCAAAGAAAAACTTCCAAAAAAACGAAAAAACAATGATAAAAAAACGTCGCCAGATATTTACTTTATCGAACACTTCCGTGTCATATCAAAGCAAAACTTCCAAAAATACTTAAAAACAATGATAAAAAAAAGTCGCCAGATATTTACTTATATATATATATATATATTATAAAAAAAAAACATAAACTGTCTTAAAAATCACAACATTAAAGATGAGTGCGTTAAGCATGGCAAATAATTAGCTGATATAATACTAACTGATCAAAAACAGGTTTAAATGGTCATTGCATTGGCATTTTGAAAGCGATGTCAACTAAGTATTTGTTTAGAAGCTTTAGTTATTTATTGTAATTCTTTCATTAAATTATTAATATTTAAAAAAACAGTTTAGATATACACATAAGTCAATTTTGGTCTCAATATACTTCTGTCATACATGTATATATATATACATATATACATATATATATATATATATATATATATATATATATATATATATATATAGAGGGAGAGAGAGATAGATAGATAGATAGATAGACAGAGAGAGAAGAGAGAAATTATTACAGATCCAACGTGAGAAAAAGTATACTGAAAAAACTTTTTTTTTGGTAGATAATCAAAATATTAAAAATATTCGTGGCTTTCTATTGTCAAATATATATATATATATATATATATATATATATATATAAACTGTTTTTCTCGCTTTATTTCAGATCATAATATTGTTAATAACTTCAATTATATGAATCGCACAAGTTTGTAATTTTGCACACTGAAAGAGTGCTCATCAGTAGGTAAGATACCAAAGTATTTTGCAAATTTATACTATATTTCTAAAGTTATAGACACTTATACATTTGTTAGACATTTTTACTGTTTCTCGCTTTATTGCAGGTTTGTAAAAATGCCCCAAAATCGACGTTTCACTGCTACTGAAAGGCAAAGGGTTGTAGCTGGCCTTGCAGAAGGACTGACACTTCTGGATTTAGCCAAGGAACTGGGAAGGGATAAGAGAACCTTGGTTTCTTTTGTGAAGAAGCCCAACACTGCAGCAAGGAAAGATAAGTGTCCAAGAAGGAGCATTCCCCCTCGCGATATGCGAAAAATATGCAGACAGATCATTAGGGAACCAAATGGCACTAGCGCCTCCATTTTTGGCAAAGCTGGCGTTGTTCCGATATCCAGGAAGACCAGATGCAGTGTCTCGAATGAGATGGTCAAGAACGTGAGGCCCAATTCCAGGCCTCCCTTGAACAAAACTTATAAGGGAAAACGCATTGCGTAAGCAGAAAAATACATGAAAACGGACTTCCAACAGGTTCTATTCACAGATGGAGCTAGGGCCACACTTGATGGTCCGGATGGATGGGCTAAAGTTTGGAGTCCTACCGGAGCTGCTATCTCACATTGCGTTCGTCGCCAACAAGGTGGTGGGGGAGTTATGTTTTGGGCGGGTATCATAGGTGATAAATTAATTGGACCTTTCCGAGTGCCAGAGGGTGTGAAACTCACAAGCCAAGCATACATATCGTTCTTAGATGAGCATTTGTCACCTTGGCTGGACGACCTGCCTTTACTTCGTCTACGTCAACTGATTTTTATGCACGACAATGCTCCATCTGGGCATCAAGGGAGATAGTCTCATGACTTGGCCGCCTTGTTCTCTTGACTTAAACCCGATTGAGCAGCTCTGGTCAATTTTAAAGAGGAAGGTTTATGAAGGAGGACAACAATTTACATCAAAAGATGTCATCTGGAATAAAATTGTTGAGTCTGCTAGTAGCATAACACCTTCCCAAATCAACAGATTGACTTCATCTGTCGATGGGAGACTGCAGAGGGTAATTTCAAGAAATGGGAGATTTGTTGATAAATGATTCAATTTTGTGGTGCATATCTGGTGATTTCTTCCTTACATTTTATTCATATTGTTACTTATGATTTAAATGATTAAAAGAATTAACCCTGCTAAGTCAAACATTTTTTATCACCTATGGACTGTATTTTAACACACCTAAAATAAAGCGAGAAACAGTGAAAGTGGCTAACAAATGCATAAATGTCTATAACTTTAGAAATATAGTATAGATTTGCAAAATATTTTGGTATCTTACCTACTTACACGTAAATTATTCAGAGTGAAATGCTTGATTTGTGCTTTTTTAAGTAAGCTAGCCTCTTTCTGAATGTTTATAAAGATGGCAACTTTATTTTTATTATCGAAACGAATTCAACTTATTTTAACCCTGTGTAGAAAATAACAATAAAATCATAACAAATTTAAAAACATTATTACAATTAAACATAGTAATCTAGCAAGTTTTATCGTATCGTAGAAGTGAAACGCAAATGTTAAAATCGTTTAAAAAATCGTACAAATGAAACGCCAAAATTGAAACATTTGTATCCCTTGTAAGTGTAAGAAAATAACGACTTTTTGTTTATTTATTGGTTACAAAAATAAATATTTCTTTGATTGAATTTGATAAAATGTATTTTATTTTTTAAATTTTGCATTAAAGTAGCGAAGCGTGGCCACTAACTTATAAATTAACCGGATCGAAGGAAGAGTAATGTTTAATTTGCAAGGGTCACGTGACCCCGTGAAATTTAATGAAACAAATATTTATTTGTTTAACGAATAAATAAATTAAATGTTTTTGTTCACACGTAGAAATATATTTTAATGAAATATTTTTATCTGCTTACAAAAAAAACTAATTTGTGACAATTACGTCATTTCCGGAAAAATACATGAGAAAAGTACATTGCTTTATTTGTAAACATCTAAGGGATCGGTTTTTTAAATAAGTTTTCTTAATGTGGAAAAGATATTCTAAATACATATCTAAAATTGAGAACACGAGTTATAAGTGTATATTTGTGAATATTAATTTATTAAAAGTTTAAAAGCAATTAATTATGTAAATTGGCAAACACGCATGGTGTTTGGGCGAATTTTTGTAGGAGTATATATAGAAGCTGGCAAAGTAAGTAAGAGTACTCTGACGGAGTTTCGGCTTCAGACAGACAAATACATAAACTTTATTATTAATAGATATATTGTATATTTTAAAATAGAAGGCCACTAATATATATATATATATATATATATATATATATATATATATATATATATGAGTGACTGTGTATGTTTTGCTCATATTATTCACGGCTGTTTTGTTCCAGCCACGTTCCATTAATTGTCATAGAATTAAGTTTTACCCTTTTCCATGTTACAGTAGGCTGACACACGATTTCCGTGTCTCTCTATATTACTAACGTATTCAAACAATTTTTCAATCATCTAATGTCGATGACGTGTCGAAATTCCGTATAACAAGCCATCATAAACACCTGAAATATTTCTATTTTGAAAAACCTTTTTTTTTCTAACAAGATTTTATTTCGTTAATCTGTCATGTTGGAATTGCGTGATTCCTGGAATTCTTTTTTCGAAAAATTGATATTGGATTCCTCCATCATTTTTTTTATTGAAAAAACATTTCAGCACTTTTAGGTGTGAATCAGCACCAAATACGCTAAGAGACACTGTGTTGCATTTTTCCATACCCCAAACATGGAATTATGTAAGTGTTTATATAAAGGTCATTGTAATGTGGGCTTGAAATAAACCAAACGTGTATTTGACATTGTCACATTTCGAATTCTCTCTCTCTCACTTATTCTAAACGCATCGCCCTATTTAGGAATAATAAGAGAAATGATTAATGACAGTAAAAAAACGTGGTCAATGATAGGATCAAGAAAAAAGTTATGCTCTCTTGACTGCAAAATAAATATCATGCACCAATGGGAAGCAACGATGATAATTATTGAGTACCTAACATTACAAACAAAAATACAATGTACAATCTCATTATGATCAGATAACATAAAAGATAAATTAATAAGAAAGTTGGTTTACTTAGAATAGTATTAGCCAAATAATGACCAGCACAAAACTCTACTGAACAAGTGGGTATATAAAGAAACAAGACAAGATCGAATTTCACCCAAAATTCACGCATTACGCAAAAGTGCAAATAAAAAAACTATGAGCCGGCTAAAAAGCCTATCCGAAATAAGTGTAATAGTCGCCGTGTGAACTTGAACCACCAACATTTCGGTTAATAGTTGAACGCCATAATCCCGAGCTTATATATATACATATATACATATATATTAATAAATAATATTTATAATATAGATTAATTAAGTAAATAACATTAAATTATGTTTACCTACATACGCCAGAGTTTCAAGGGTTTGTTCTAACTTGCGTAAGTAATGATAATCTAAGACGGTTACAAGGTTCGAACCACTGTAACAGAATCAACGAAACTTCGGAAGCGACATAACCATGAAGCCACGATACATTATCACGTCAAGAAGGGAATTTAAGTTCTCTTTATGCGAAGGGGACCACATATAGAAAGACTAACTAGCATATTCATCGAACGTTGTCTGAATATGCCACACACACACACACACACACACACACACACACACACACATACACACACATATATATATATATATATATTATTTTTTATTTATACAGGCGTGTACGAAAATCCGCTACACTGGCTGTTGATATTATCGATCAATAAGTATTAGAAAGTACGACATTATCAGGTGGAAACAGTCTGATCTTTTTCTTTTTGTACATGCTTGTATGAATAAAAACAATTGTTGAAATTCTGTGGATTTTATTCCTGGGGATGTTTACTTTACCTTGATTTCTCTCTCTCTCTCTCTCCGCCTCTCTCTCTCCGCCCCTATCTCTCTCTCTCTCTCTCTCTCTCTCTCACTCTCTCTCTCTCTCTCTCTCTCTCTCTCTCTCTCTCTATATATATATATATATATATATATATATATATAAATTAATATACTTGAAAAATACTCATCTAAGGACATGTAAAATTTAGTCTCCGAATAAAAAAGTTTTACACCCATTTTTGTTTTTTTCCACAAATATTAAAATCAAGATGTTGTAATAAAAAGCCTAATGTCTGGAATTTATTTTAAAATTTTGATTAAAACTCATGGTTTGATTCTAGAAAATGTATAAAATATACGGCTTAAGCTTAAGGATTCTTGAGAAAAAATTGAAATTCAGAGAATCTTGCTTAATTAGTGTCTAATGACTATTGCCAATCCGAAATATTTGAATTTTCGAATGGGAGGTTGTGTCCATATTATGCCGCCTAAAAACCCTTCAAAATACTCCAAAAAACTGAAAATTTGTTAATATTTATTAATTGATGTCTAATACTTATTTTGGAAATTTCACAAAAATCTGAGGTATCTGAATTTTTACGAATTTCTTCAAGTCTTTTTTACACCATCTGCATAAATCTAAATGAAATTCAATATAGCCGAAAATAATACCGATTTATGCATAGATGTGTTCTAAAATTGAGAATGATTGCTTATTTAATTTAGGAGTGAATCATGTGCATAAAAATTGATAAATATATAAACTAACCTAACTTTAAAAAGATAGGTGATTCAATGGAAAATGGAAGATCTTAAACTCTGGATGGTAAATAAATATATACACATCCACATATATACATGTAAATCTAATTTTAAAATGCATATATATATATATATATTATATTATTAAAAAAGATAGGAAAAATAGAAGGAAAAAGAAAAGAGGAGTAGCCAAAGGACAGTATTTTAACGAAGAAATCATCTGATGTCTAAGTGTATGTTGTTTTATTGAAATAGATAGGAAAGCGAAACATAATAGCAGCGTTTAATTTTATTCTTATAACGAGCTATGATCGACGATTCAATTAATCTGCGCTCGGATTTCTTTTGTACAGGTTTAACTAGAATAGCATTAGCGAAGTAAAAGGTATAGCTCTTGTCACAATCTAGACAAGGGAGAGAATATAGATCTGCTTTGACTGTAGAGGGGGGGGTGCCGAATTTTCTAATCCGTCGGACGATATCCAGCATAGTGGGTGAAGTTCTTTGACCTATATTAATACATAGTCTATTTAGTTTGTTGTAAATGGGATTGTTATGGATGTTAGTAGGTAAAACCAAAAGTCTATTCATTATACAGCTAATGGGTGGATTATTGTTATGTTTACCACTTCTGGAAAAGCTTTCGTTCCCATGTTGAGTATAAAATAGGTAAGACATTGTAAAGTTGTGAGAGTGTGTTCAATGTATTTGAATTCTTGTTTAAATATTTGTTACTGTGTATCCTAAGTGTTCAGAAGTAACATTTAATTACTATGTTTGTTGTTATTCTATCTGTGTGGTTAAAACAAAAAATATTATAATCATTCTCATTGGTTGATTTGCAGTTGATGTTATAGCTTTTTTATCACTGCTTTTTATGAGTATTATGCCTACAAAACATCCTATTTGGCACAATGATAATAGTGTTCGATGATGGGCTGGTAGACCAGGATTGAATCTTCGGTCGGGTCATACCAAAAACTTAAAAATCTTACTTTATGCCCCTTGCTGGACACTCTGCTTTATAAGGGTAAGTGGAGTAATCCTGGAAAAGGTGTGGCGCCTTCCCCTACATCTCGGTGCAGTAGCTAATGAAAAGGGAACCTTCGGGTCGCCCTCGACTACGGTCGACTACTTTGCTTTTTACTTTTATGTGTAGAAAACGTATGGGGTTACTATGTTCTTTTTTCGTTAGTGAATTTAACTGTAAGTTCTAATCTAGTTAATCGTTTTATTTTCGTGTGTTTCAAAATGAAGATGAAGATATCATCTCGTTATATATTTATAGTCTGATACATATTTGCTAATCTGTACTTGAAAGGTTCAGCTGAAAGAAATTCCAAGAATAAACAGGATAAGACATCACTGAGGAGATTCACAATGTGTCTGTTTGTGGTAAGAATTATTGAATGTAAAATATATCATGTTAGTGAATAAATTAATAATATTTATGTTGTTGACTGAAAAAGTTAGGCTGATGTGAATTTTATTAAGATGTTTAATTAAGGATTTTTTACTGATAGTTTTAGTAGATAACGATTTTGTGTCAAGACTATTCATAGTTTTATTGTTTACGTAAAGTTCATTTAATTTCACTTTGTTAAATGGGTATCCCGAGTTTTTTAATGAGAGGGACTAATTGTGCCTAGTAGTGTGACAAGTATTTTAGTAATGGTATGTGTTCTTTTATGCAATCGCCGTTCACATCCCATTCTGAAAATATAATTAAGCAGAGGATATGTTCCTATTACGCCCCCCTCCGTTCAATCTTACACGACAAACCAAGAAAACAACGCACACTTATACACTGGATGATTCCTTGATTAAAATAATGTTCTTTGGCTACTCATCTTTTTCTATTTTTTTTCTTTGCCTTTTGGCTAAGATCAAAGTGTAGTATCTGTTCCGATGGATACTGCGCCCCATAGACTGGTATTGTCTTGGCCTTCAGGGCTTGATTTACGCCGGTCTATGGGTCTGTCCTGTGCAGTTCTAGGAGGTCCACCCTCCCAGGCTTCGCCTCCCCTCTTAGGAGAGGAGTAAGTTTATTGCTTACTGCCTGAAGCGCCCCTACCGGGGAATGGCGACGGGGTTTCCCAGGCAATTTATAAACCCCACTTTCCCGACCCGATAAAAACTGGCCTTGTGCCTAACTCCTGGAGAGCAGTAAATCAATACTCATCTTTTTCTTTCTATTTTCCGTAAATATATATATATATATATATATATATATATATATATATATATATATATATATATGTGTGTAGAAGGATGACAAGGAATTAGAAAAGCGACGGAGGCAGATCTTTTTTCAATTCAGTTGCTCAATGCAATTTATATTCCCCAAAAAGCAATTTATTCAATTAATTTTTTCCTTAAGTCAGGCTTTTCAAAGATCAAAATCTTATCATCAGAGGAAATTGCTGGGATAGATAAGTTGGCAAAGACCAAGATTTAAGATTTGAAAAAGTAAAATAAAAGTTGTGGGGGGAAAAAACAAGGCAAAAAGCTGTCCGAATGCAAGCAAGTGTCCGATTGCAAAAAAATCCGGCGTCAAAAAGTCCAGCGGAGAAAGTGATTTGTAGGTAGGTCGTTAGAAGGCAAGGGAAAAAAATTTGAGAGGTTTCAAAATTAAATTACAGAAACTACCATCTGTCTCTCTCCATATATATATATATATATATATATATATATATATATATGTATATATATATATATATATATGTATATATATATATATATATATATATATATATATATATGTATATATATATATATATATATATATATATATATATATATATATATATATATATATATATATATATATATATATATATATATATATATATATATATATAGTGCTTGTATTTATCAACATATCTCTATATATATACATATGTATTTTAAAATATAATGTGAATATATGTATAGGACCATATAAAAAATACGAACCCTGCAAATTGGAAAGATGAAAAGAGACGAAATTCAATCTACAGCGGTTGACCCACTGGTTTTTGCAAACAAACGAATAATAACGCTGTGTTATTTGTGTTGTCCTCAAACACTCACTTTTCAATATAGGGACAGATTTATTTTAAGAAATGTTTAATGAATAGGAAAACATTTATTTCAGAACATATTTATTCAATATTTATTTTTAATGTAGGACGCGTTTTTTATTTACAAAACATTTTTAATAATCAAAAGAAACATTGCAGAATTCTCGTTTTAAAATTTTTTCGTGTCACTATTTTCTTGCCTTCCCACGACCGCAGAATACATAATAAAATAAAAATTCTTATAGAGTGCGTCATTTTTATTACAATACAGAAGTTTCTATTGTTCGTGTTGTGTATTTTAAAAGGGATTGTATATAAAATATTTATTTTTTCATGCAGGGTGCGTTTCTTTATTTACAAAACTTCTTAATAAATAAACGAAAAATATACATTTTAAAAAAATCGGCGGATTTGAGTAATCTTCCGTTCAATGAAATAGTCCTAAGACAACTATATGAATAAGATTCAAAAATGCAGAGGTTGCATCTATTCCATTTGTTAGGTTTGTACCTTCCTTCATTACTTAATATAGACCATATCAGGCTGAACTAAATGTTTCTACTACGTAGTTCCCTAACATATTTAGCTAAAGTTGTAGGTGTTTTCACCGATTTGGTACTAGGTTCCTTAAATGAGTGTACATGGTTTCTAAATCTGTCTTTTAAACTACATCTATCGACCCAATATATGCTTTAATTCTATTTCTTTCTATAACGTTGCATTTATATACTCCCATCTAAACGGTAGTCATTTTCATTTTTACAGTTAAATCGAGCGTTACTATCCTGGGCCTGGACTGCAATTCTATCTGGACTCTTATTTATTTAATTTATTTAGGAATTATTGATGTAGATGATAATAGTTTGACAGTATTTTTTATTTATAATCTTACCTAATCTGCTATCCCTAGGACAATTCTTCTCGATAATTCGGAGGTACTATTTGGGTATATTAGTTAGGATGTTTAAACCATAACGAAGTTTGAACCAAATTGAATTCCTACGTCTGTTTTTCTTCCTCGTATTATTCCCTTCTGTACATGGGTGTATTGTTCCTTTCGTGCTTTGTATAGTGTCCCGTGTATTATTTGTATTTCCACTATTATTGTAGGGTCTAGAATTCCCCATAGCCATACTGTATGATATTATGTGGGATGTTTTCCTTTTTCTAGTACAGACCGCATTTTGTTCTCCCGAGCTTCCTTTCATATAGCGTATCTCACCACCACACCCAGATCTATCTATTGCTTTATTGTAATATTTTGATTGTTATTAAATAATGATTAATTTGATGACAACTTTATATACTCTTAGAGATACTAGGTATAATAGCTTTCTTAATAGAAATCGGGTGGTTCGAATTATAGTCTACAGTATAGTAAAGTGGTATGTGGTGCGGTTCATACGTTTTATTGTTTATGTTTAGAGTGATGCATAGAAAGTTGACAATCTTATGGTGTATGTCTACAGTTACCTTGAGGTTCAGATTTTTTTTTAAATTACCTATATATTTTTTTGATACTCTCAAAGTTTTTATTGTCAGTGTTAACGGAGAATAGTGCATCAACCTTGTATAACCCCCTCATATGTGGTCCTTCTCTATATAGTTCCTTCAGAATGTAAAGGCCCCTCAAGTCAGTTATCTTTGAAGAGTCCGGTGTTCCCATAGTGATACCAAAATTACTTTCCCTATATTTCCTCGTCCATAATTTGTTATCATATAGAATTAATGCTCTTCTAGCGAATTTTATAATGCCTATTTCTAGTGTAGTTATATTTGTTTTGGCTAAAACACTGGCCAGAAGTGCGGAAGAAATTAAAAAGTTATATGAGTATGGAAAACATAATGAACTTCACATCAGCCCCTTCGGGCAATTCTTTAAACCAATTGATAACTTAATCTAAAGATGACCATAAGTCATGAGTTTCCTAAGATTTAATGGTAGGTATGATCCTGTCAAAGATCCTCTTACTAATTATTCCTATGTCCGATATACAAAGGGAGGTTAATCTAATACTAAGGTTATTATTGAAATCCTCTTTATGACCCTTTAAAGTACATCTGGGGCATTTAGGGGTATACATTTCTATCTTATTATCAATATTGATATTTGAACATATTTCTAGAGCTGCTGAGTTAATCATTTTTTAGGTCATTTACATTAGCTATTTTGTAGTTCTTACGTAGGTCTTGCATTATTATAAGTTTCGATAATTATAGTATAAAGGTTTATAGTTTTCTCGGCGGGTACTATTAAATTAGGATCACTTTTATTAAAAGTTTGATTTATCTTTCTCATTGTGGCAGTAGAGTATTGATACCTCTTTATAAACTTCAAATTACTAATCATGTTCAACAAGTCCTGCTCAAAATTTTCCAGGATAATTAAGGCAGCGTTTTAATGTTGTAGAATTTAGTGTATGTTTTTGTGATTCACCTGAGGGCATATCATATTTCGGGGGGTCCATTATTCGTGTGATCTGGTAATCCTGTTCTTGTTCACTTTCTTCAGAGAGATGATGATAGATTATCCTCCAGCGAATTCTTTTAACAAAATAATTCACAGCCTGTATCATGTCTTTCGTGTAATATTTATGCCTTGTAATATATGTATATGGGCATTTAAATTTTTGTACTAGGTTTGTCTTATCCAAACCCCCAATCGAAGGTGAAGACTTATTAGTAATAATGAGATTTGAAGTTTTGAATTAATTATAGACTCCATATCCTAGATTAACAAATTCGACAATTTAACAATAATCTCCCTCAAAATATTAAATAATCAAATTCTCTACTAAATACTAAATATTCTACCAAAATCAGATACACAATAACTATAAAACAAATGAACAGGTACTAAAAATATAATTAATAAAAACATACTTCTCATTGACCAAAATAAAAAAAGTCATTATTTTCCATAAGGGGATATTGTTTGAGCTTCGAATACTATGTTATTTTGAATATTTAGTCATGGTTAACGTGTAGAGTAAAGTATCCTCATGTCAGGTTGTCCTGACAAACCCTTGCACAGAGAGACCGAAGAAAGTCAAAGATAGTGTCTACTAGTTAATTCCATGTGTGTGCGTGTATACAAAAACTACGATGATCTTGCTTTCTTGCTTGCTTACCCGCTTATTACTGTGCACAATTTATCTGTAAATTGAAATTTGAGAGACTTGGAGGAAGCGCGAATAATAAAAGACATAATGTGAGGAAGCGAAAAAATAGGGAAGAGATAAGGAAAGAGAGAGAAGGAGCTAGATTGATTAAGGACTCAAAGATTTTAGCGAAGCGCGGGAGTAGACTGACGAGGCGATAATTCTGATGGTCATTTCCTTCCTCAGGATTTTTGAAGACTGGTACCACGGAGCTAATATTCCAGCTATTAGGGAAGCAAGATTCGGCTAGGCATTTGTTGTAGAGTTTGCAGAGAAAAGGACCCAGTTCAGCAGACTATTTCTTAATTATTATTACTGATATAAGATCAGGCCCACATGCTTTAAAGGTGTCAATTTTTTTTCATGATGCCCCGGACATGAGATTGAGTGATGGTCGAATCATCAAGTGTGGCTTTAGTCCGCAATGGAAAATTTGGGAGAGAGTGGTTTGTCAAAGACACCCAGTGCTTAGCTCTGTTTGCTGACTAAGACAATGAACGCCGTCTGTTTCTCTCTATCTCAACAACTTGGGGAAATCTTTTTGTCACTAAGTCTCACATGACTAGTCTGGGTCGCTTGTTCCGACAGGTTGAGGGTACAGGTTAGACAGCTTGTCTGGCTGCTGTTTCCGACTGATAGTACAGGAGCCCTAACTCTTAGGTAGCGCTAAGAGTGGCTGCTCTATCAACAGTTGTATAATATCATGGGTAACTGTACGTGACATGTCGCGCATTGAAATGGACCTCACAATCTCCGGTGGGCTTTCCCGAGGCCACAACTCCCATGGATCAAGAATCCACTCATTGCCTGTTTGTGTGAGCTTATTCGCACCAAACAAGCATCCATTTGCCCTCACCACTCTATCTGAAACCAGAATGACAGTACAAAGAAAAAGAAACAAACCTAAACCGGACACCCACCAAAAAACATCTTCGCCTCTGACCTTGATTCTCGCATTCAGAAATATCCGGGGGCTTAAAACCAACATCAATGACGTTAAACCATTTGTCTTAGTAAACTCCCCCGATTATCCTAGAACTAAGTGAAACAAACCTACAATCATGAATCTCCTCACACCATTTTGACATGACTTGATACGTCCCACTCAACCGTAAGGACTCTTACAAGCATATGCACGGGCTAGGAGTTTATTTTCGAAATACGCTCCCTTTGACTAGAGAACATAGGCTAGACTCGGATGATGTGACTTAAAGTAACCTTACAGCACAGTGTTAGTTATTTATATTTCTTATACTGTTCTTATTCGACCTAGGACTGTACCCTGCTTAACTTCGTCTCTGAAAGCACAGATACAACCCTCTTACTTGACTCGAGTGTCAAAATACATGTATTTTGGGAGTTTAATCATTCTCCAGCTATACAAGCGCAGAAGGTAACTCCAGGTATGGTTTCTCCATAGAACATACCCTCTCACAGACTCACTTTCCCGACCCGCCTCCCATTTCGTGTGGACCAGCAAGCTTCACTTCTCGACCTGTCCTTGACCTCACTGCCTGTTCGATGAATCACGCTCGGGAATGCTGATCACCTTGTGGTAATGATTGATATTACCCTAAAATCTTGTCCCAAAGCTGATGAGCCGTTGCTCAAAACGATAAAATACCACAAGTAGGCACATTTGAAATCCATCAGAGATCACAGCAGAGAAACCCCAATGGAGGTAAACTTTTTCTCTCCCTTCTGATCAGTGAGCGAATAGGTAAACCGAATGGGTCAAAAAAGTCATTGAAGCACATTTGTCTATGCAAAAATCAACAGCAAGCCCCACTCTCCACAATGGTTCACTTCGAACTGTGCAGCTGCTATTGCTCAGAGGCAGCAAACATTCCGACAATTCAATCGCTGCAAGTCATAGAAAGTTATAGCATAGCATCAATAAATCATTGTAAGATTGTAATTAATTAAGCAAAGAGAAGATATACAGAGATGACAAGAAAACGCATTCAGTCACAGAAACTATGTACTCGCTATTTCTGGAAAATCTTCAACAGTGTGATGAATATTGGGCAATCAACAATTACCCCGATATCCAACCACAATTATGTCGTTTGCATGGCAACTGATAAGGCTGAACTACTAATTGCCCAGCGTGTCGCCTTAAACTTTACTTTGGACTCCGCCTGGCTAATAGACAAGGAACGAGTACAAAGACCGGGCAATAGGCAGAGCTCATCTACCCCTTAAGCAATTTTAGGTTTGCCAACCGGATATTTTGTTCGACACTCCAGCTCTATGAAGATTGCCAATCAGGATTATAGAGGCCTCCCTCACTCAACTGTTTGCTGCCAAGGCGTAAGTAGTAAGTAGCACAGTTTTTATATCAGAGTTTTCCTTCTCATAGATTGATGACCTGACAAAATCTACGGGTCAATCACACCGAGAGGCGTAATCCTGCGCCCATGTATAAGTACTTTCTTGTAAAAACATGATTTTCAACGTATGTTAAAGTCAAGAAATTATATATATATATATATATAATATACTGACACAACGAGTCACTGATGATTTAATATATAATAAAGATGAACATTTGTCTTTATGTCTGTGTATCGGTTTATTTGTCTATCTATATCTTTCTATAGATATATAGAAAGAGAAACTACTTCACCGATCTTCATGAGATTTCGAATACATAAACATGAGTGTTTATTTTTAGGGAGAATATATGTATCAATGTATTAAAACATATAATTTTACTTAAAACCTATTATAGAAATAAAAAAATAAAAATAGAAATGAGAATATGGCGTTCACACCTTGGCTCAGGAGTACATAGGCGTCCACATTTAGCTTGGAAAAATGCTGAGTGTGCTTGAAGAGGTGAAAATATTATTTTAGAGGGTATTCCACACAAATTTGATCATTTCTTCAAACATGTTATCATTTCGGAACCACTTAAAGTACTTAATTGCAGTAAAGTGCAACAAATAGCTGTTTCTATGTACTATTAATATGACGTAAAATATTACGCAGACAAATAAATCGATAAAACCTTCTTCTGCTTATTTTCTTATGCATCCAAATCTTAATCTACGGCGGGGTCTGCAATGATGGATTTTTGTCTCCAGTTTACACGATCGCAAGTTTTACAGAGACCTTTATGCTGGGTGTCTGCCTATCTCATCATCCGCCTTCATCGACCTTCATCAGCCCTCCTTTCGATCGCTTCCTGGTAACTTCTAATACAAAGACAAGATTCGCAATGGTGTGTACATATCCAAACCATCTGAGCCGCTATTTCTTAGTTTATCCTTAATCGATGCGATGCAGTAGCGCTTTCGCATATCCCTATTGCAAATGTGGTCGAGCAATATGATTGCAGACATCCATCGGCGCATTTTGTTTCCATAATGTCGAATTTACGTTCTGCTTTCCTTGTTGTCGGTAAGAACTCGGGTCTCTACAAAGCGACGGGTTTCACAACAGTCCGGTTAATCTTCGACTTTAGACAGTAGCTGACCTTGCGGTCACCAAGGATGCCGGTGGTGGTGCCATGTTCATTTTTATCGATGGTTAAATATTCCGTCTTCATTATGTTCAGCTTCAGACCAAACTGTACTAGTCTGTCCTTTCCGGACTTAGCTTGTTGCAGGTTAGATTTACTTTTCGAGGCGAACAGAATCTGCATACAAGAGTAAATAACGTAGAATTGAGTAAGAAAGGAACGGAATTTTACGTTTAGCTAGAGCACATGCACACATACGTCAGCAGAGATTGGCTAGTAGCGTGGTGCCTGTCGAGTAACAGTATTCACCCGCGATTAGCCACTCATTAAAGCTGATAACAGTGTAGAAATATAAGCTACCTGCTTGTATATCTGAATATTAATTAAACAAACAAAATGATTAAAACCAATGATAACAATTGTACGCGTTTTCTTTAGTGTATTGTTTCGTACTGACTCGGAAAGTAACTGGCAACAAGAAGAAAGAAAACAGCTGTTGACAATATGTGTAAAGTAATCGTTGAACAAGAAACACAACGAAAACGGCAAAGGGTAACGCTATAAAATAGACAGAGCAGTGAGGGAAGCCGGGAGATATTAAGCTGTTATTGATCTAACAAGACATGGAAGAAGCATACAGATGACCGTGTGAAGCTCCAGTGCGTACGCAGTTATTTGAATAAGGGAATAATAATCGAAACACCTATGCACATATGAAGCAAGCCATAACCGGTCGGTGATGTTAATAAATTAATTAAAATCTAAATATCATACGTTGTTCGAAGTCATCAATTCATACACAATGTAGAAATTAGCTCGAAGAAATTCGAGATTGCGGTTAGCTCGATGGTGATTAACAACACAGTTCACACGTGGGAAACAGATAAAACCATTAAGATGATCACGGGAAAGTAGTATGTAACACTTCGTAGAGATACACACCGCCCGATTAACATGCCTTTTGTCAAACTTCATTCAGTTAAAGAGCATATAATAACACGTGAATGCTGACCAATGAATATTGTGTCTCCTTTTAACTTGCTTTTATTATGGTCAGTCAGCTTGGCTTCGTCTTTAAAACAGTGAAAATGAAAAAGTAAGAAGAAATCAATAAAATAAAAATTCAAATATGATTCGCTTTTGAGACGGAATTTTGTTAGATAATAAAAAGATTATAGATCGATATTTACCAATATAGAAATGAACGATGAACAAAAAGTTAATTCTCTGGGCATTACCAGACACGAACAAAACGTATCCAGACTGAGTCTCAATTCACCAAAGAGAAACACACGCTAAAAAATGTTGATTCGCTTTAAAATATTTAAATGATTGTGTTAGAAATATAGAGACACTTAAACTTTATTTTCCACGACGGAATTAAAACTTAAAGTTTTTGAAAAATCCATTTTTAAATGGGTAAAGGAGATATTTCTATGTTAACGACACCAGTTTATTTACATACGTACAAACGCGAATAAAGACACACTGATACGTTTTCAAAAGACGAAACACGCTTCTGTGAATTTTAATATTTATATAATATATATTCACTCCTCTATGGAAGTTCATTCTGATATAAAATGACGGTCTTATCGAGATCATATGCAATATTTTGCCTAAACAGAATTTAATCCTCTACAGAAACCGATTTACATAATTAAATACGGCAACTTCTCCGTGTATTATAATTACTAGGAAGCCGGCCGAGACAGCTACGACGTTGTACTCTCACAATCAGTGGATTTGAGCCTAGAGGTTGGTACGTTGGTTGGAAAAAGCTGCCCCGATGAGTCTTAAAAGGACAAAACGCGTGTCCATAGATGTTAATATTTATATAATATATATTTTCTCCTCTAGGTGCGATCACTCCGATGTAAGAATACGACGTTTTCTCTCGAGCTAATATACGAGATTCTTCCCTAAACAGAATTGAATCCTCTACGGAAATCGATTACTTAGTTTAATTCATCCTAGAAATACTGAAGCCATATGTATGTGTGTGTGCATAGGGGCGTGTGTGCGTATCATATTTATGCAAATATTAGTCTGTTAATGTGAATGCCTGAAAGAACAATAAAACGTTTAACAATTAAAGTGAAATGAGGTCGGTCCGCACTGTGCGTCCAGAAGCACACACTTGCGCATGTGCACACGCTCGCCGACCCACACAGAATCATCGATCGTAATGTTGCCTTGAGCTGTAAGTATTTTTTTTTTCAGATGAGAAAAAAAAACGCGATGGAAAGAGTAAAAAACATTCGCGCGTGATAATCGCCGCTAACATCGAATCGTTTACAGACAACGTGTGTAATTTGTGACTCAAGACCCCGGGGACACACAACGGGGAGCGGAGATTAACGAGGGCATGTAAGAAGAAGAAGATAACAGTAGATACATAATAGATAGATAGATAGATAGATAGATAGATAGATAGATAGATAGACATAATAGATAGATAGATAGATAGATAGATAGATAGATAGATAGATAGATAGATAGATAGATAGATAGATAGATAGAAAATATGTTTGTAAAAAGACGGGGAGATATGCAATAGAGATGAGGATGAGTGAAAGTAAGAATAAGAGAGAAATAGAGAGAGATATAGTTTTGAAAAGAAAAAGAAAACGAAAGAAAAGAAGAGAGACACAAAGGAAGAAATAGAGATAAGCAATGTTAGGATTTAAAGAAAGCGAGATTAAGTAAGAGGGTGTGTGTATGTGCGAGAGAAAACAGTATAGATAGAGAGAAAGTGAAGTACAAAGAAAGAGAGAGTGACAAAAAAGAGAACAAGACATGCAAATACTGGAGGAAAAATAGAGTGAGCGGGAGTATGAGAGTTCGTAGGGGATGAGAGTGAGAGAGAAAGGGAAAGATATATAGAAAATAATAGCAAAATGTTTTCTAATGAAAGAAAAAGATTTCAAATGGTGGACATACGAACTGAAATGTTTGATTTAAGAAGAAAAGTGGAAAAGGAGGAAGAGGAGGAGGAGGAGGAGGAGGAGAAGGAACAGGAGAAAGAAGAGGAGGAGAGACTGAACAAAATTAATCAAACTAAAAACAAATAAATAATAAAGATACGATTTATAATAAGTAGTAAAAACGATGAGAAAATAAATGAGAAAAAGCGAAAAAAGAAAAGTTTAATACATACATTAATAAATTAAACATCTACTACTACTACTACTACTACTAATAATAATAATAATAATAATACTAATAATAATAATGATAATAATAATAAGAAGAAAACGAAGCAGACGAAGAAGAAATTAAATCGGGAAAAAATGGTAGAAATCGGAAGTTTTAAAGTCATGTTTCTATTTCGCTTCCCGCCTTGGGAATTGATTTTGTACATTTAATAACTGATCGATTAAAATCAATAAAAAAATAAACGAAATAAAACAAAGAAGAAAAGATAAATACGAAACTTTTCTGCAATTAAGAGCAATATGACGACGATGACGATGACAACTATCCCAACCATTTATATTCTTTTGTAACATGGACGTCTAGCTTTTGTGGGTTACATTTATCTGCGTCTCCACGACACTGTTGCTCTAATGTATAAAGAAATCGAACACTCAAAACAGGGTACATTGGACAAGTTGCAGAATAGCTTATACAAGCTTGGTATTCTTATACCCCTCGGTATCCATTCACAAATGAAACGCTTTCGGCGACGGGCATAAACCCAATCCACCGCTTTCAAATGAGAGAGGTGTATTCTATGAGAAAATATATATTAAACGTTGATCCGAGCAAACAACGTAAATGAATATTTTTTTCGTGATATGTATTGACACCATTCTTACGTCCCCAAATTGAGGACTATCTTCAGTATGACATTAAACTACATCCGGCGATTAATCCCCTATTTGGGAGCGTTAGGAAGTGTGGGGCTACCTCTTACTTACCATTGCCCGCAGCATCTCATCTGTGTTGTATAAACTTGAAGTATAAACCTTTTTATTAAAATGGCTGCATTCGATATCAACTGACTCGAAAACAGTAGACATGTAATCGAAAAAAGAAACGACCACGAAATGATGAAGAGACATGCGTATTTTTTGTAAACGATCCTACCTGTTAAAAAGCGTCGAATGTCTCATCTCTTAATCTGATATTCTGTCACATCCGACTTGCGTGGGGCCGGATAACCAAAACTGCCCTTGAAATTCTGTAAATTTCTAACGTTTGTTGTTTGGGCTTTTTATAACTATCAACCTTAGAAAATAGTTTTTAACTATTCATGATTGTTTTTATATAAAGTTTATTTTATACAACGTATAGGGTGTGTATATATATAATAACCACCTGTTCAACAGCAGCGTGCTGCCGTCCCTGCCCTACGAGTCAGACCCATGATCGGTCGAATACCACGGCCGGTCGGCAAACCTGTTCGTCACTATGTGCGCAATCGAGCGCCGCATAACTGAGTCTTTAAGTCAGTAACGACCAGTTACGGGCGGCGACAAGAGTAGAAAACGCAGTCGATTCGACCGACAAGTTGAAGAAGCAATAAATCTTCCATTTTACCCAAAAGACGGACGACTATAGACACGGATGATGACTGAATGGCTGCTGATAAATACGAAGCGCCGGTTCAGTAACAAAATAACATGATTCACTGCGACAAGATCCGGGACGTAATTGGGTGAGACTGGATCAGGGGAGACAGTCCCGGACTATTCTTTGTGATATGTGCCTGCCAAATACCGACGAGCGATTATAAATAGAATGAAGAATCAGAATTTAAGTGTATACCAAATTTCATTAAAATGTATTGAAAAACAAAGAAGTTATTTAAACTTAACTGTGAACATTTCCCTTAAAAACATATGCCCTGTAACCATAAGACACACGAGACATTTTTATAAGAGTGTAGCATCCCTGAGGCTATGTTGGTTGGTAAATATTAACAGCCTCTAATTTTTTATCTTGCCTGATAATCTTTTATCCGGCAATGTTCTCATCTGGGAATTTTTTTATTATATATATATATATATATATATATATATATATATATATATATACAGGATGTTAGATTTATAAATGAACATTTATATTCAAAGAATTCAAAGACTGCGACCAAATTTATGGTATTTGAAGAATTTTTTCATATCACCTTAAATATCAGCCGGAATCAGGTACCCATTTTTGTTTTAAGATATTTTCTAACTATTGAATGCACTAGCAAAAAATGCTCCCCCCCCCTCCTCGTCGTATATTTTTGCTAATATATGTGATGAACGAAAATATAATACACTGCTCTCTAAAGGAGAAGAGACTCTCTGGACGGATGGAATCCTGACGAACTAACATATGCTACGCTACCTCTACAGGAGGAAGAAACCCCGTGGGGCAATAGAACAGATACTATTCTATCACTCAAAGGAGGAGGTAATGCCTGGGATGATTGTATCATGGCAACAGAACACTACACTAATCTCTAAAAAGAAGGAGAAGGTAATCTCCGAGAGGATGGTATCATGACAACTAAACAGATACTGCACTACCCTCCTCTGAATTCAGCATTTAAAGTTAGTAATAGTATAGTTTCGGATTCAAGTATACAATGACTATGCATTTTAAATGAGTATTTTCTTTTTAAAATATAAATTGATTAATCGTATTTTAGAAGCATTAAACACTTTTAGAATAAAGTTAATCATTTTAATATAGATAACATAACGTAATGAAAATACCTGAATATTGAAATTAAAAAATGCCTTATTTCGTTCATAAATCGGCAATGGGAATATGCCATCATGTCAAGAACGGATTAATTTGTATGAGTGAAATGTCCACGATGTCGGTTCCAGCAGAGAATGATTAATCTTTTAAAATGTCAACGTCTCGTTGAAGTGTCAGGTAAAAGGTTAACTCGGAGAATTTTCCATATAAGAACAAGCCTTTATCTCGAGAACGGCCAAGTACTCGCATGACATTCTTACAATTTCCGCGAAAGACTTAATTTTGTAAATATTAATTCTCTCACTCAGATAGAATTTAATGGTGCTAGGTAAAAGGTTAAACGATAAAGGCACTTCCTGTGTTGTTTGATGCAATTGTTGTTTTTTGTTTGCTTTTCCTTAATTTCGCATGAAAACTTTTTCACTTTTAATTGGCAAAACACTGACATTACTTTGAATTAACGCGAACGTTTAAAGAAACATTTTCGTGTTCTTTATTAGATCGAATCGAATGCAATTAAATCAATTAAATGAAAACTAATTGGTAATCAAAAGATGGCGATGTTGAAAATAGAAAATTACATTTGGCTTCCGATTGACACATCTTAAACTTTTTCAATAACCATGGAGATAATATGTTCAAGCGGACATTAAAAATATCCTTTGGACTTAATTGTGTTTCAAATTCAATGGCACTTCGTCAAAATGATAATTTGTCACAGACTATTAATAAAACCATATTAAAAAGCTGGTAACCATTTGATTCCTGTCGGTATTTTTGTAAACTCAGACAAAAGTTATTTTTAAACTTATTGGTGACTGCTTATCAAGACCCGGGGGCCACTCAAGGGTGACCGCTTATCAAGGCCCGAGGGCTACTCAAGGATAAGGGTTAAAGAGACTTTCAGTTGGATGATGATCGCCACCGCTAAACAATTGGAGACACTGAGTGAAATGGGCAGAAAATTACTTAAGAGGAATTAATTATTAATAAGTATTTGTTTGCATTAAACTTGAAGACAATCATATTGTAGTCGGTTAGGAAGCAGCCTCGTGGTATTTTGTTTCACAGATGGGATGTTCTAGGAAAGAAACTTCGTACATGGAAGTTCTGTTTGCTTTTTGGTACAGAGAAGAAAAAAGAAAGTTTAGTGCGGTTGTAGCTAGACGAGTAATTGCTGTGAATGTTTTACAAAGCAACCAGCGATTAGAGCTCAGTCGAGCATCGACAATGAACATAATGATCCAGTAGAAAAACAACAGCAACATCTCTTCTGAAGTCGTCAGGACAGGAAGATATCATCCACACTGGATTGCAAAGTCGGTTTTCGACTCAAAAGTCAAAACAAGAAAGAATGCTAAATGCAATCTAGGTCAGCGTTTCATGTTTCTTGTTTTTAATTGTAAAACAGTGTTTGAAACATTTTTTATGTCAAAATAAAAAGGGGCAGGTCCAGTTGTATTTTAGTACATTCTGTATCAATATCAATGACATTTTTTATTAATACTTGACTTGCCTTATTTGCATATGCCAGAGAGCTTCCCAAAAATTCCGCCACTTATCACGGTTTCCGCCAATCATTCAGTTGTTGGATACGGCATGCCAGTCTATACCCATAGCTGGTCAACTCATCTCTTTCGTGGTCGCCCTTCGTATCTTGATATTATTTCTTTACAAAGTTGGAGTCGGGTAGCCAGGAAACATGTTCAAACTAGTTCATATCTATCTTTCGAATAACGTTGCTGATTGAACTGTTTATATAAAGCATTTTTCTCTCATCTTGTAAAATTACTCCAAGAATAGTTCTTAAACATTTCATTTCAAAGACACTGAGCTTTCTTCTCATGCTCTGCCAATAGAGTCCATGTTTCACTTGCATATATCGCAATTGCACATATCAATGCATTTAATATCATTTGAATGAATCAGCTCACTATAATCTACTGATATCGCAAATATTTTTAAGCCTAATATCCAATCTTTTAAGATTCTGTTTAATAATTTTCTGGAAAACT
Source organism: Sepiola atlantica (assembly GCA_963556195.1). Lineage (NCBI taxonomy): Eukaryota > Metazoa > Mollusca > Cephalopoda > Sepiida > Sepiolidae > Sepiola > Sepiola atlantica. The sequence continues at coordinate 36,298,726 of OY744547.1, forward strand.
ATTAGAAAGAACGAGATTCCCAACTGACATTTATCTGCTTGGAGATGTATGTTATTATTTTATAATTAGTGAATGTCTCTGGGCTTTCGGTATGGTCGTTATCGGTAGTGATATGATCAACTCTTTAAAGGTTATGCCAGATGAAGTTGAAGCGGTCATCAAGGCTAAAAATAAAAACACGCTTAAAGGAAAAGACAGACAACAGAGAGAGGACAACTCTGTTTTCTTCTGCATCTTAATAGCAGTTGCAATAGAATGTGAGAAACGGTGAAGGTTCCCAAGGCAGTTAGATACAACCTCTTTCTTCCAATAACTAATAGTATACTTGCAGAGCACGAAACGGTGCATCATTTGAGAACTCACTGCATCATGGAGAAGTTAATTATTATGGCCAACGAGAAGAAACTTGAAAAAAGGTTGAGTGGTGTCAGCGAAACGATTGAAAGATGCATTACAACCAAATCAAAATGGGTGCAAAAGGCTCGAAGACTACTTTTTATTCATCGCCCTAAATAAATACGAATAGCGTCAGCAGCAAATATGAAGTCGATTAAAAGAATTACGGAAGCAGTAGAAATAGCTTACACATGATTGTATTTTAAAATTTAATTCATGGAACAAGGTAATACCATGAAATGTGTTAAATGGCATTCAGTTCTATTGGTCTGTTATGTTCCGGGAAGAAACTCGGTCTATGATGGCAGAGGCTTTGAATACCGGAAGTCAAATTACTGCACCGATTTCAATTGGCTGATACTAAGCCTCCATGTAATCTAAAATATATGTTTGTGTCATCAAATTTAGTTTACAAGTGTATGTGGTGCATAGAATGACGTTACATTCGAGAAGGACGTGGAATCTGTCTTTTGAAGAAGGCTTGCTTTATTGATGTGATAATTTAAAACCCGAAACCTGTACTGAAACGAGTTCATCACCAACAACTGACTTGAGAGCATCTATAAGATTCATTTTACTATTAATGTATACACATTATTTTGTGAGATTTCGAAAGGAAATATTCTGCTAATTAAAATGTTAAGAAACAGACAGGACATCGTGTTAGTATTAATTGCGGAAATGATTTCAGGGATACACAATATTCAAGTGCCTCATGGAGAATACTGTCACCTTTACACACCTGCGTACTAACCGTTTTTTCTGCTATTCAAATTCACCTTATAGTCGTATGTCTAGGCAATGTTAGCTTTCCATTGATAAAGCCGAAGGTGTCTTTTTTAAAAGTATTTTTCGATGCGACCACCCATCTATATAAGAGGCTTTGGCCATTGTTCAGTCTGTCACTCTTTAGTTTGAAATAGCATTTTCATCGCTTAGCAAACAGATCGAATGGGACGCATCTCAGGAATATTCGTTCTCGTTGGATTTCTCATCAGCTTTGTAACCCTAATGAATAAGCAATTTATGAATCAGAATTTTGTTTTGCTTCAGACAAATTTCAATTAGACATTGCGGCAGATGAAAATTCATGGAATAATTTATTGTTTTATTAAAATCCACCTTGTATTCGGATTTCTTCTTCGGCAGGTTTATATTAAAGCTTTATGCTAGTAAGGATGAAGAGAATCTGCATGGGAGAGTCTCTCTCGAGCGGCGATTGGTTTGTACGCTTATGTTTTGAAATAGCATTTTGCACCACAATTAAAAAAATGTTCATAAACATTTGAATACATCATGGTGGGAGATGAAAATTCAAAACTTTACTTTTTATAGACTTGAGATGAAACAAATGAATGAAATGAAAAAGAACGAAGAAGTTGGACAAAAAATGAAATGTTTCGGAATATTTGAGATGAGGATTTATAATTTGAATTATCTTGTATATTCGGACTATACTTTTCACGTTTGATCAGCAATCAGTTTTAAATGGCAGTCGCTTGGGAGTTGAAAGTTCAATCCTTACTACAGGCGATAATAATTAAAATGACATCATAGTTAACACTTTTATCTGGTTATGGATGATAGAACGAGAACAAGCTACACCCGTGGATTAAATAAAGAGTTTGTTTCGAAATTTCGTATAACTGTCCGAGTTCGACATAAAGATTCCAAAGTTCGAAAATATGAACATGAAGAAGATCGGAGGTAGCATCAGCCGAAACTTTATAGAAAATAACCAACAAGATGAGAATAGTAATACAAATAATAGAAGCAAATGAACTTTTCTCATCTCAAAAATTTAGTTTTATGAATATTTTCTACTCGAAAATATTTGCGTAAGAAACCAATCTTTTATTTGATGAATTAATCACTCCATTTTTAAAACGATATTTTCTCTATTTGAAAAATAAATCTTAAACCACAAAAATGTTGAAAGTACTAAAAATACTACAAATACTAAAATTACTAAACACCTAAATTAATCAGACTTGATTCGAATGGAAAGCTTTCAAAGAAATGACCGGAAATTTGAATCTTTGCCGAATGCATAATTTCTGATTTAAACAAAATGAAGAAAAGAAAATTAATTGTATTAAAAAATGTTCATCAAGTCATGAGAAAAATCGAAAACAAAAACTAAATTTAATTTAAAAAACAAACTTCATTCATTGGTTTGATGACACAGAAAGTGATTAGTATGTGTTTGATCATACAGAAAGTGATTAGTATTTGTTTGATGTTACAGAATATGATTAGTATCTGTTTTATTACACAGAAAGGGATTAGTATTTGTTTGGTAATACAGAAAGTGATTAGTATTTGTTTTATTAAACATAAAGGTATTAGCATTTGTTTGATGTTACAGAAAGTAATTAGTAATTGTTTGATAACACAGAAAGTTATTAGCATTTGTTTGATGATACAGATAGTGATGTATATTTGTTTAATGATACAGAAAGTGATTAGTAATTTTTAATGTTCTAGAAAGTGATTAGTATTTGTTTGATGACACATAAAGTGATTAGTTTTTGTTTGATGACACATAAAGTGATTTTTATTTGTTTTATAATACAGAGAGTGGTTAGTATTTGTTTGATTACACAGAAAGTTATTAGTATTTGTTTGATGATACAGAAAGTGTTTTATATTTGTTTAATAATACAGAAAGTTAATAGTATTTCGAAATTATTAAATGCGTTGATTTATATAATTTCTAAGTAATACTCTTCTCGAGGTTAACGGTTCAATCCTTACTAAAGGCGATAATATCTAAGAATAACAAATGAACGCTTCTACCCAGTCATGGATGACGGAATAAAAATAATGGATAAAGAGTTTAGTTCGAAATTCCGTACAGGTTCTCGGGTTTGCCAATCTCGCATAAAAATGTTCCAAAGTTCGAAAAGATACACCTGAAGTAAGTCAGAGGTTACATCGGCCGAAACGTCGTGAATATAAATCAAGATGACAAATGCAGATTAAATAATGCAAATAATAACAATTATTAATCTTCATTTAAAAGAATCAAAAACACAATTTTTTCAATGATTTATTTTTAGTGATTTATTTTAACAATTGAAAACTTATAAAAAATAGTCTTCTATTTCTTATAATATGATTGTTACTTCAATTCTCTTTCAATAACTAAAACGAATAAAGTAATAAAATGAATGCCACTTTTTAAAAATGTATTTCCATGAAATTGTAACAATTAACATTACATTAACATTTTAAAAAAGGATGAGAAGAGTAGGTTTGCTAAACTAGTTCATTAATAGGACGATAAAATTCAATATGGGGACAATTTATTTTTAAATGGGTAAAGTCGGAATATTTTTCCTTAACGACACCAGTTTCTATTCAAAAGGTTTTTCGGCATTGCATTGCATCTTTGGCGATTGACCATCAAACATAAATAATCGTATAATCAGTATTACTTATTGTTTGCATCGAAACAACTGTTTTTCTTTTTTAGAAACTGTAGGGGGTATCCCTAACGAGGACTCCCAAATCCTATTCGCCTAGAAAAGGGGTGAGGCTCTTAATACGTAAATCAGACTCTGAATATACGATATTATTTCTTTGTCAGCTCGTGTTCTCAGTTTTGTACCCATTGCCTTTGTAGTGTTTATCGTCGTCGGACAGAATTCCAGTCTCAACAAACGTCAATTATATGCATTGCATTCATTTTTATTGATCTTTGTGGCCAATAAAAGGCTATGCGTTTTGTTGGGCGCAAGCGACCGGAAGTCAGCTATCAACTTCTAGTTTCGTTTTTCTCGAGAGCCTCGTACTTCGACCATGTTGGCAAGTTAATCTACTATTGTGCCTCTTTATTTTACAAAATGATTTTTTAATTTGTATTATTTACATTTTACATTAAACAGTTGCCAAGTCACCATTTGAAGTGCAACTCTCTTCCATAAAGGTTTACGATGTTTAAGTGGAGGACACTTAGATTATATCGAATATTTATGACGTTTGTAACACAAGTCTTAAAACGCATTTACCAAGAAAAATAGTAAACAGAATAAAAAGTAAATAAGTTATCGGTTTTCTAATCTCACATCTGAAATTAACCCGGATAACATATAAAAAATCAATAGATTGCTGATTGAAGAACTTTCCGCACATGAAATAACTTATTGCCTGATAAGATGTCACAAGGATAAAAATTGGCGAGTGTTAAAAAGCACAACATTAGATAAGATAACAGGGATTGATTAGTCTTATATAAGATTGGTCTATCTTATAAAATATTGGTTAGTCTTATAAAATATTGGTTAGTCTTATAAAAGATTGGCTAGTCTTACAAAATATTGTTTACTTAAGACTAACCAATATTTTATAAGACTAAGCAATATTTTAAAATATTGGTTAGTCTTATAAACGGTTCATTAGTTTTATATGATGTTGATTAGTCTCATAACATAACAGATTAATTAGTTTTATATAAGATTAGTTCGCCGTATAAAAGATTCATTAGTCCTATAAAAGATTAGTTAGTTTTATAAAAGATTGGTTTGTCTTTAAAAAAATTCCAACACCTGTTCTTTGATAAAATACAAAATATATCGAAAAATAAATAAGATCGTATTGATCAGTAGAATAACAAACCCAACGTTAATTTCCTTCAAAATAGAAACAGGATTCAATTGTCGACGCAATGGTGAAGTTTCTCTTAAAATAACAGTGTCTTATTCTTGTTGGTGTCCTATGGTACGTATTCCTTATAAGCATACTTCTGGTTTACTGATGATATTAAATATGAAATTTTATTAAAGAAAATGTACATAGACTGGCCGGCATACTGATATTGAAATTAAAGACATAATAAATTGAAGAAACGGCGAGGGCGTCCTTTGATAAGCTTATATAGATGAACATCGTGTTTGATAAACTTAGGTATTTCACTGTCTATTCAGATGACGTATCGTTAGTTCCGGATAAAACAACATGTTATTAAAGCCTTCAGGTAGCCTATACAAAGAATTATGTCTATTTTGTGAAATTACATCGACAATAAAGCTGTAATCAGCTGTAGAAAAATATGCGCATTTTATTACAGAATTTATACATATACGATATGCAACAGACGTTTAAAATCAACAAAAACAACATCGATTACTTATTCCCATATACAAGCTATGTGTAGCATAAATAGAAAATACTGAACACAAGATGTACACGTGACTTAATAATCCGGATTACCCAATAGTCAATCGGAAATTAACATCACTGTCAGTGGCACCGACCTCTATTTATATCAAATGTGACCGTCCATTCGATTATCCAGAGATAAGAATTCAAACCCTGGTGTCAGCAGTGATAATATTGATTCGTATATGACAGTCTAGGCCCTCAAATAAGCTCTAGTTTTCAGTTTTGCTCGCAGATTTATCTGAACAGAAATAACACGTTAAAGGAAGGATGTTTTCCCTGAATGTCTTTTCTACTTCGCTTACTCTTCACCGAAAACAAACCTGTCTAAAAAAACGAATTCGTGATAAAGTATGAATTTGTTTTATTGTGGGGGATAATGTAGTGTTTTCCAGGTTCAATCGCAATTACCACATAAGTAAAATAAAAATAAAAATTATTAAATGTGTTACCTTTAAGAAAAATAGTTCAGTAAAATTCGTCAAATATGAGGGGTTGTTTTGTAGTCTAAGTTCTTTACACAGTGACATATTTCATCTAAAAAAGTGGACATTGTTTGGAAACCTACTCATCATCAGATTTGTTATCGTCAGAAATACACAAAAGGAATTAATGTATCCTACTAACATTAAATAAAACTGATTTTAAATCAACTAAAACGCTTTTTAATGTTGCCATTCTTATTTAAAACCTTTTAAAATATCCGCTGACATCAGTGTTTATAGAATAGATTATGATATTGAATTTGTATGAAGATTTTTAATCTTTGATATAAGAAAATGTTTTCGCTGTATTATTTATTTTCAATTTTAACGTTGTAAAATTTATAGACGTTTCCGTGGCAAAATGATTTAATAAAAAAAATTGTTGTGTTTGTACTTGATGATTTAATTCTGCATTCTCTAAATTCAGTCGCGTTGGTAACTTAACGAAAAAGCATTTATTAAGGGCTTAAGCTGTTCAGTTGAGTAGGGAAAATATCACCATTCTATTAATATGCCTAACCGGCCGAAGTATTACTAGAAAAGAACTGAAGTGAACAACATTGTATTCGTGCTAATAACATAGTGGATAAAAAGGCCTGGTTGAATCAAGTATCGATTTTTAAAAATGTTGTATTTATTCAGCGAATACATTCACCCCTAGATAAGGGGTGGCAATGCAGAATATTGTTCCTATTTACTTGCCTCCTCACGAGAGAAAATTTCGATAATTTCGGTTTTTGATGTGGATAAAACCAGCCCCCCCCCCCCAATATAACACAACATATACCTGTAGAGTGCAGTTTCCATTATGTCACTAATTAGAGCGTCTCAGGCGACGGTCAATAAATCAACGAACTCTAATAAAAAAATTATCAGTAAATAAAAAATAAAATTTTATTTTATTAGTTAGCTATAGAATTTCCATGTCTCCTCCTAGTACACGCACACATATATATTTTCTATGATTATGGGTCTTATGGAGTTATGTATTTTCGTTGCTGGTCTATTGGGCTAGCAGAAATTTATTTTTCTCAGGACATTTTTAAGACCTCGCTATATATATGACCCACCCACCTCAATACCTTTCTAAAACCAATCAAAATTTGTTATATACAACATAACACCCCCTGTTACATGCCACAACTACGACCACATTCCGCCTACCAACCCCAATATAACCCATCCTCACACCTTGTTTAACCCCATCTATCACAAATATAACATAAATCTTAGATACCCTATCACATTTTAAAATATATAACATGATAAATACACAACTATCAAACCCAATTAAATTAAAATATTTATGGATGACTAAGACTTAAACCCCTCCGTTTAACACATACCCTAAAATAGACCAAGAAACCTTATTAGATAGAGCCAGCAAAATTATCTAACTACAAAAAAACCAACAGGAATGCATATTGCAATGATAGTTAGTACATTAGATATCCTTAGATAACCCCGTTCACTGATAAAGATATATCCCCATTCAACATCCAGCCACCACATAGCAATTAATACACTCAAATAAATATAGACTCCTCATAAATATACCTTTTAAAACTATAAATAAATAAACAAAAAATTGAATAAAATACTTAATAAATAAAACACTTAAAAAGATACAAACTATAAATAAATAAACAAAAAATAAATAAAACTTAATAAATCACACCAGGAAGCTTATCCAAAACCACGCCACACAGTTACCCGTAAAAGTAAACACACTTTCGAAACAGGCAACATCCAACATCCAACATCAATTATGAAATTATTTTAAATAAAACTTAATTACGATTAAGACCAATAATTGAAACGCTGAAGATTTCTTATGAATTAGATTCATTTTTTTAAATACAATTTTAAAATACAATTTTTTTAAATAGAAAACTATGAATAAAGAAATAAATAAATACACAAATAATAAAATAAAACATTTAATAAAATATAACTTAAGAAAATTACAAAACTATAAATAAATAAAAAAATAAATAATATTAAACACTAAATAAATCCCACACAAATAAAATATACCTCTGATATCGGTACTTTCTTTTAAAAAGATACTTCAGCAAAGCACCGGCTAACGGTGAATCCAACTGCCATTTCCACCTGTGTTTACATTTCGGGACACTGGGGATTTTAATTTTAAAAACCAGTCCATCTGGATAAAACGGGGGTACGACTCTGAAATATGTAACGTATAGATTTTTGTAATAAATTATTTTAATATATATATATATATGTTGTAAATAATAGTCCAGTGTGGAAATGTAATAAGATGAACTAACATGATTTATGTATTCATCAACGTTTCATCTTTATTGCGATACTTCCGAAACGTTGATGAATACATAAATCATTTTGGTTTTTCTTTTCTTATTTTTATTTTCTCTCACTTTCCCTCTCTGTCTCCCCTGTCTTTGTCTCTCTCTCTCTCTACATATATATATATATATATATATATATATATATATATATATATATATATATATATATATATATATATATATATCTGTCTCTGTCTTTCTCTCTTTCTCTCTCTCTCTCTCTCTCTCTCTCTCTCTCTCTATATATATATATATATATAGTATTTATTTGCTGATTAAAGGAAATAAATTATAGAATTGTACTTGTATGTTGTTTCTCCAAATCAATCATCTTGAGGAAGTCTTGAAATAAAGACGATGTGTGTGTGTACATGTGTCTATATGCGGGTGCTATTACGGCATGAAATAACTGAACAATGATTTACATGCCGTAAAACCTAACAACTAATCAAAGCACAGTCAGCATTGAAAATCGTCTTATTTGGATACATTTGTTCTTTATATGTCAACAGGTACCCGTTGCTGTATAATGAAGATATTATTTTCAACTCTCCGAATATAAAATAAATACCGACATTGGATTCATCGTGAGATTTTACTCGAGAAAATGTGTCTAGGATCTTGTTATAAAGCTTTGTTTTAAGAGACACTACATTTATATTATAGATTTATTCCTGTTTTGAAGCTGTTAATTACAGTTTTTTCCAATCGGTTCAAAACGTCGTCAATTCAAGATAAATATCAGAAAGTCTCCTCGTCTTCAGACTCTGACATTTAAAGATTGTTAAATAAATATTGTCAAACGCAAAAGAGAACACCTTGCTTTTGTTTCTTTAAATGATTTTGGTTACTGAAAAACAGCGAACATTTTTTTAAAAAACAGAAGAAAATGCGGATTGTCTCGACAGGAAACCGATTGTGTAAAGAATTAATGTGCTTTTCTCAAATAAAATCAGAAATCAAAGTTTCTTTTTTGATTTTAAATACCGAATACAATAGGTAGTTTGAATTTGACTCGATTCGAACGTCGAGGTTCTGAGATCGATTCATTTTGTAAGCAGGTACGTCATTGCGAAACAAAAAGGGTGGATTAATTGATGTCAGACAGTGATTGAGGGCTGAGGGATACCAAAGGTTCTGAGTGGATGAACAGGAACACGTGGAGTTTGAAAAGAAGTGGTAGACGTTTATGAAATAGTCAATTCAGTTGTCAGTTGGTGAGAGAAGGAGAGGAACAAGGATACATTTGACAGGGTGAGGAAACTATTTGCAGGTCAGAGAGGAAAATGAATGCAGTGTACAGATCTGTACAGATCTACTACTACTACTACTACAAAGAAGAAGAAGAAGAAGAAGAAGAAGAAGAAGAAGAAGAAGTTAGCAACCCAGGCCTTATCCAACACTTGGAAAATTCAGACATCAGATAAACCATAAATACGATCACGGAGAAGAATATTCAACGGGAAGAGATTATTTTATATAGAATATATAACGCAATCCAAAATCCGGCCGGTGATGATGCTTTGTCAAATTAATAAACAAATATTATAAATATCCAACATCATTCGTAGTCATCAATGGGGTTCAACCTTTACTAAGATAAAGACACGATGACAACCCAGACGCGGTCACACGCGGTGTCCAGGCACCTGATAAAATCATTAAGACACTCACAGCAAAATATTATTTCGAGAAGAAAAATGTATTTCCGAGAAAGACACATCTGAAAACATGAATAATGGACATATTAAGGCACGTCCGCACAATGATCGAAAATCGTTGTTATTTTATTATCTGTTCAATAAATCTTCGGATTATGATCGCTTAAACAAGCATTTTTCAGATTATAAATTTTGTTTTGTTAAAAGCCGACATTTTCTACTTTGAGTGAGTGGGTTCATATGTTATGTCAGTTTGAAGTAAAATGATTTCCACCCTTCAGTTGATATTTTCTGATGACTTGTTTTCATGCCGCTAATTTGAAATTTGGGGAAAAAGATTCGGATCATTCTGTCGATTGAAAATAAATTATACATTTTTTTCGATGCAATTTTAGAAATGCGTCTAGTTTGCTATAAAAAGTAAACTTTTCCCTTGCTGGAAAGTTCGAAAATGCTTTTGTAAACGGGATATCTATCTATCTATCTAAAAATCGGAGGTATCTGCATTTTCACGAATAGCTTCATCACCTTTTACCATCTTTACATCAAACAAAAATAAAGTAAATATAACCCACATTTAGACCTCTTACGCTTTGCAGCTTTGTTCGAAAATTCATAATAATCCGTTAATTAATTTAACAGTGTATTCTGTACATGAAAATATATAAACTTATAAACATATATAACTTATATATATATATATATTTATATTATATATATATATATATATATATATATATATATAATTATTTACAAATAAATAATATTTTTAAAATAAACCTATATATACATGTGTTTCATGCCAAACCCACAACCATCAGTATGGGAGGAGACAATCTCTGCCGGTCACACAGTTCGAACCCCGACACTAAAGTCACGTTTGACTCAGTAGCCGGGGCGGGTACCAATACTCCACCATTACATGCATTGTCTAGAAATAGGAAGTTAATAAACATTTAAATAGGAAATACGGCGGCTATCCAGCAGTCGATAGCACAAAATAAGTGGGGCCTAGAGTTGCCTATTCCTTTTGTCAAAATGACGAAACAAATATGTATCACTAGTGTTCGTACTCGCTATTTATCTAAATATATTACTATAATCTATATATATATACATATACATATATATATATATATATATATATATATATATATATATATATATATATATATATGTGTGTGTGTGTATGTGTGTGTGTGTGTGTGTGTGTGTGTGTGCAGGGTAATCTTCTAAGCTAATGAATGGATCATTTTGAATTTTGGAATATATATTCTCGGCAACCCAGTAAGTAAATTTTTTTCCAAAACATTTAGGGGTGCAACCACAAAAAACTTTTAAAATAAGTTGGATATAATGTAATATATATGTAAGATTAACTGAATTTCAATTTATTCTTAACACCTCTTAAACTTAAGCCTTAAAATTGAGACATATTCCAGAATTAAAATCATATTATTTATTTACTAGATTAAATTAATATAAATTATTATTATTTTTAATAATAATAATAATAATAATAATAATAATAATAATAATAATAATAATAATAATAATAATAATAATAATAATGATAATGACAATAATGATAATGATAATAATAATAATTGTAGGCGCACTAGGAACAGTCCAGAAAATCATGGAAAAAAGACTAAGAGAAATTTGAATAGAAGGGAACATTGAGACCATACAACGAACGGCAATTATGAAAAAAAAACGAAAAATCTTAAGAAAAATCCTTGAATGCAGAAACCAACCCACATAGTCAACGCACAATAATCTGACACAGATAATTTTAAATAGAATGATAACAAATTATATAGCAAAACATGACACGTGCTCAAGGGAAGTTACAACTGCCAGAAATCCAAATAAACTGACCCTCACACACATATTCACAAACACACACATGCATGTGGTGACACCAGTCCCGGCAAGTACAAAAATAAACTGCCATGAAGGGTCAAAGTTGAAAAAAAAAACTGAGGAAAGAGAGCACCGACCAAACCTACACTGGAAAGATGCAGAAAGCATTGGCACTTTGGTGGAGTGGGCGTATTGCCGCTCAAATTCCAGAGAAAACCAACGGTCGTTGCTAGCGATAAATCAATAGTAAACGGCTGTAGCGATAATGCAAAGTGATTTGCAATATGATCTAAAAAAGTGGTGAGTGCTGTAAATGTGCGGACTCTTTTTGGTCACCCACACTCCAGGGAACACAACTTGGTATTGCCAGTGAACAATCACTGATAATGACTTGTGTGAAAACATTTAGTTCATAAATAATACTAATGATGATTAAAGTAATAACATTAAAAATAATATCAGAAATAATAATATTAAGATAATAATAATAAACAAAACAATAATTATAATATTAAAAATAATATTAAAACAGATAATAATATACATCACTAGTAAGCCATTCGTAACTACGGGGGGGGGGCGCTCGTAGGCAATTCAGCGATAGATCGAAGTGCACAGCAATTGCATTTCGGAGAAGGAATACTAATAGGAAAGTCTATTTCATCATCGGCCGTTGCAGTAACTGCAGTTGCGACATTGTTTTGGAGTATCTTTGCCTTTGATTCACCGAGAAGATAATTGGCAAAATCACAGATAAACAATTAATCATGAACCCCTTACCCAAGAATACATTCAAGAAAAAATGGCAGCGACTTTCGGATTCTGAAAGATGGACGATACCACGTGACGGGAAACAGAAGTACCCGGAAATCGATGATTCATAGATGAGCCAGAGTCGTTAACGAAAGATCGGTTAAATGGAATGAAATGGTACAAACGATTGAGACTAGCGAGGAATAGGTTAGGGGGTAGAGACGTGCGTAAATTGCTTCTTTTTTTTTGACAAATTAGACGAATCAAAGTAACAGTTCGTGTGGAGACTAAAAAGTAAGCGAGCACGGCTCCGATCTACAACGGAGAGTCACCGAGCATTATATAAATCATCAGCAATGTTCAGCCAGCTTTAATGAAAATGTGTTCTTAATGTTTGTGTGATTTATTGTGGGTCACGCACTGAAGTAGCGCCGGTCATAGTCAGTTAGTCGATCATGCGCTTGTAACGTAGGTCATATTACATTTGCATATTATCTGCTGTACTAGCGTAAATCATATTCGCTTGGTAAATCACACGTTGTAATAGCGTAGATCATATCACGCTGATAAATTATGAATCTTAGTAGCATAAATCATAGATCACATGCTGTCGTAGCGTAATCTTATTACACTGGATGACAGACTATAGTAGCTTAGATCATAGTTGATTTGTATATTAAAGCCTATAGTAGTGTAAAAAGTGACTTGTAAGATTGCAGGGGGACGTCTTCCATTTCCTTTGTGTGTTGTAGACAAAAAATAACTGTTCGTCTCTCTCGTAAGTAGTTAGCTTATTGAATAGTGACGTCTTTCAGCAGTGTTGATTGTGGCTCTCATCGTCCTGGTGTTTGAACCGCAGAAACAAGGATGCTCGCTTTCTTCTTATCTGTGATGATAGCAGATGCCTCCCCCTCTCTGCCTACTAGTTGTAATAATGCATAGCAATAAATAAAAAACGCCAACAACATTCTTGCTTATTGGCGACATGCTCTCCGATATTCTGTTATTGTGCAGCACTATCAAATGACACATTCCCATCGCCTGCTTCAAGACAATTACTGGCCAAAGAGAAAGACTTTGCAATGCTCTTCGTCACGTCTCATTTCAGACTTCCTGTTCATGACGTTATATCGTGGCTCTTTTAACTTCTAATGGAATTTTGTACTCTCTTCCATTTCAAAATGCAATGGTTTTCAACTTTCTGATTTTAATCTAAATTGTAATTGTTTATGTCCGCTTAGTAGATCACACGTTGACATAGCGTAGATCATGTTATACTGATAGAACACAAACTACAGAAAGGTAAAACATATTTGACTGATAGATCACCCACTACAATATAGTAACTCAGATCATAGTCGATTGTTTGATAATGTGCTGTAAAACAATATCACATACTAAAATATAGTAGATCATCGCCAGTTGATGAATCATCGCTTGCAATAGCATAGACGATATTACACTGATAGGTCACAAATACAGTAGCATCGATCATAGTTCGTTGGTATATGACACACTGTAATAGTGCATTTCATTGATATATCACGTACTACATAGGTCATAGTCGGTAGGTATATCACTCACTCTAGTACCATAGATCATAATACACCTGTAAATTTCCGATAGTACTTGAATAGATCATTGTCAGTTGATAGATCAAGCTCTGCAATAGTGTAGAGCATAGTTGGTTTGCAGATCACTTGCCGTGAAAGCAGCGATCATATTACACTGATAGATCATGCACTAAATCATAATCGGTTGGTAGATCATCCATTGTAGTATCAAAAGTCATAGTCGATTTTAAGATCGTGCGCAGTGGTTCACTTACTGTAGTAGAGTACATCATATTACACTAGTGGATTAGCCACGGAAATAACGCATATAAATAGTCGGTTGGTGATCACGCCTTGTAATAGTGTAAAACATATTACAGTGATAGATCACGACATGTAATAGTGAAGATCGTATTAAGTTGGTAGATGACGCGTAGTAATAGCTTAGATAATATATGACACGGGTAGAACGTACTGTCGAATCGCAGATGCTTAGAAGATCAATTTCTTTAATAGTAGAGATCATATTTCACTTAGAAATCGTACGTTATAGTTCGACTGGTAAATCACGCAGTGATACGCTTTCTAAGCGCTTCAAAGAGTTAACTCCTCTATATACATTATGTGGTCTTATATTTTTATGGACACACACACACACACACACACACATATATATATATATATATATATATATATATATATATAGGAGTTAACTCTTTGAAGCGCTTAGAAAGCGTATCCCTATAAAATTTAACACATCTATTATCGCTAACAAATATCGAATATATATATATATATACTATTTATAAATAAATATTAAATATATATATATATATATATATATATATATATATATATATATATATATATATATATAGAGAGAGAGAGAGAGAGAGAGAGAGAGACAATTAAAGGAGTAGAATAAAAGTTGTAAAAATACAAAATCTATTATATATTCCGTTGTTCTAAACAAGGGATTTAGTTTTTTAAGGAGAAATACATCCCTTGTTTTGAACAACTGAACATGGAATACATTTTGTATTTTTAGATCTTGTATTCTCATCCTGTAATTGTTTACATAATTGCTCTATCTTGTATATTGAGCATTTAATTGTTTGATTGTAGGTTCTATTTTTAAAGATATACATTATATCTTTATTTTCTTGTTCCCTATATTATATATATATATATATATATATATATATATATATATATATATATATATATATATATATATATATATATATATTAAGATTTATTGATAAGAAAGGAACCGTCACAGAGACATCAGAAAGATTACAGGCGTGCGGTCGTATGAGAGACAGACAGAGAGATTAACAGATCTATTGTCTTGTTACACTTGTCTATATTTTGTGCGCCCACCCTTTTGGGAACGACGCTTTTTACGCATCCTCTATGCATAAAGTGTCAACAGGAACAGGCAGAACTATCTCTGTCCGAAAGTCCCGTGATTTCGTCAACTTCAATTTCTGGGGTCACCTCTGACCCTTAGGTGCAACTCGATTTTTTTTTCATTGAAATGGCGGCTTTCGTTATGTAACCATATTCAGTTGGTTTTAATGGCAGATCATACTCTGTAGTAGCTGAGATCCTATTCGTTTGGCAGATCACGCGTTAATGTTGCACAAGACTTTTATTTGCTACTAGCAAATATATGCTCGCTATATGCGACCGCACATTTATGATAGCCTGGAAAGATTGTATCATGGCGAACGAACATATACTACACTGACCCCTAAAGGACGAGGTAATAATTGAGAGGATGATATGATGACGAACGTCGCCTCCAAAGGAGGTGTTAACGCCTGGGAAGATGATATCATAACAAGAGAACATAGTACACTACTCCCCCTCCCTAAACGGAGGTAATAATCATGGAAGAATGGTATCATGAGGAACGAACAAATATTATACCCCCCTCCAAAAAAAGGAGAAGGTAGTCCCTGAGTATATGGATTCATAACAATAGTTACTACATTACTCCATCCTCAAAATGGAGGATGTTATGTATCGACGGATTATACCCACTCCCTTAATAAAGGAGGAGGTAATTCCTGTGATGACGGTTTTATAACAACAGAAACGATATTTTACTACCCACCCCAATTAGAATATAATACAATAATAGATTAAGTGAATTTTTAAAATTCATTTAAAAATGCCTTACCATAAAAACATTATTTTTATGGTTCTTTGGCTTTTTGGTTAAGATAAAAATGTAGTATCGCTCGCCGACGGCAATGGTGCAGGTAAACGGAAAAGTTGGTGCATCAGAGCTGTCCGCTGTCACCCTTGCTCTGCATTCTTACGTTGGAGCTGCTACTTCGCAAGTTAAAGAGTGTGTATTACAGTTGGCTCTTACGCGGAATTGCTTTGCCTGGTGGGACGCGAGTCAGGGTTTCAGCGATCGCCAATGACATCACCGTCTCTGTGTCGTGCTTCCGAGATATCGAGATGGTAACAGAGGCACTCACGCGTTACGAAACCTTCACAGGGGCCATAATAAAACGCAGCAAGTCAATTGTCATGCGGTTGGATGCCGTGAGCGGCGACACTACTCTTCCGGTTTCTTTATGCTCGAATCATCGGCGTGTGTTTCGGACCGGGCCTTCAGCTTTAAAAGAATTCGTCGGAGGAACAGTAGAAGGTTGAAGCGCCGGTTTACAATTTCATCCTTTACAGATTGACAGTACATTCTCTGCCTGCGAGCCACCTAAAGGTCATCTGTCGCTTTCTGTCATCACTTATCTGGGACGGGAAGAGGGACTGATTCGCAGATAGGTCAGTATTCAACGTCCGTGCGGTTGAGGTTTAATGATGCTCGACTTGACGTGTCATCGACACGCCGAGAGAATGGCTTTTCATGAATCGAACTTAAACAGAGGGATTTGCGTGGAACCTCGTGGTCGATATTGCCTTTCCCGACCTTATTCTCATCCCTCTGGTCGACGGCCATAATAGGCCGGGTGGCGAAGCGCAGTTCTTCAGAGAATGCTGAGCCACGCTCCAAAAATGTCCCCGGTCCAGTAACCTTTCTCACTTTTTTAGAAAGAGATTCTACAGTGGATTAGTGACGGGGGCTGCTGACGATCCATTTCGAATCGAGTTGTGTGCCAAATACGAGTCATCTAAACTATTCTGAGTTCTCTCTGACTTGGTGATTGTCCCGGAACGCGGAATGAAGGACTCTCCCGAGTGTCCTCACTGTGACACGTCCGAAGAGAAAAAGCCTGATCACACTTTCGTCCAATGTCATGAACTCCGGGTTATGTCAACGAGATGATGGTTCTATTGATCCCGAGCAGCCTCTTCAACTAAAAGTATTCTACGTAATCGACAACGTAGGTCGATGTGAGACAAGGAAAGACGAATAGTGTTTCTCTCAATCCTAGCCGTAACGCGAATTGTGGTGGGGACGTCGTGTATGAAGAAGACCAAAGAGGTTGACTCTTTAGCTGATCAGGCTCTAATTGCATTCTTTAAGTACCAGCTGAAGGTTAAGATCAGATGTAATAGTAAAATATTACATTCCTCAGTTTTTGATAAAATAAAGTAGATACAAGTAGCGAGCTTGTGTGTACAAAAGGAGTCACGTATTAGTACGTGTTCCCGTTCTGAGAATGGCAAATGCGGTTCCTTGTCCTGTCGGCCCGGCCCTACGATAAAGTTTAGCCACTTCGCAATCGAATGAATGAGTTACCCCTTCCTGGTAATAGAGATCTCCCAAGATGCCGACTCCCCACTTTCAATTTTGTGTCATCAGTTTCCCCCAAATTGTATTTATCTTGATAGAACATCACCCATTCTCCAACTTCAGACCCTGTTTTCGTTTCTCTCATAAATATATCCAACTACCATTTAGAGAACAACCTGCTTGTTTTCGGTTTGAACAAACCGGAAAAGAGTCGACAGACTTTTAGTTAGAAAAGGTTGGAAGGATCTTATTAACTAAAGTTTTTGCATAATGTTCTGTCCTCATTCCCGGTGTTATACCAATTAAATCTTAGTATATACATATATTTATGAAACAAATGTTTAAAAAGATTTTGGGATATCTTTAGTAAGACGGGCCCTAGTGTAAATGTGGTATTGTTGTGACTAAGATTATTCTCGTTAAAGGGATATACATTTTTATTACTTTAGACTAAGGATAACTAACGATACCCTTTTTCCCCACACTTTTGATAGCCTTGTGCCTAATTTGTTTTGCATGTATGTTTCTATATTTTCAGCAAATAAATAATGCAAAGTGTAGTATCTATTCTCAGCCTCTTACTGTCATAAGACGTTTTACTTTCGAGTAAAATATTAAGTATATATAAGAAAATATGACAATGCAATATTACAACTGTATATTACAGAATATTAATTTAGTGGAGGATGTTTATAAAATAAATATGCACATTAAGAAGACCGACGTCTGTTTATGGGCATTTGCAGTTTACTATATATATATATATATATATATATATATATATATATATATATATATATATATATATATATATATATATATATATCACGAGACATTGCGCCTGACCAGTACGAGATGGATGCCCATTTAAGAATACCAAACGCTGTATGTGCTCTTCGCTTATCTCGGCATTGTTTCGAGTCGCCCTGAGCTTCTCTTTGCAACTGGAATCGTACAGTACCGACTGAGGAGAAGAACGGTTGAGATTGCGCAACCCTTTCTTCACAATTCAACGAGCATCCATCTTTACAGGGGGTATCCATTGTTTCTCGAGACTGAACAGAGGTCATCAATGGATATATACGGTATTTCAAAATGTTATGCAGTATCACAAAATTAAATATACACAACCTGTGTTAATGTTGATATAGTTAGGATGGATGGAACAAACTGTCGCAATCACTCATTTAGAAGATTGTGAACTAAATATAAAAAACAACTAAAAATGTAACATCATTTTTTGATTAAAAAATCCCCACGTTTTTATCTAATAAAGTTTTATTGATCCTGCCAAAAAGATGACAAGTCATCAAACGTTTGACATTTGCACCAGAACAACGGCTAGTTTATTCTTTATATTCTATTTACGCTGAACTGAACGTCTACAGGGATGTTGGGTCTGCGAATGTTCAAAGCGTTTTTATGTCTGGATGTTTTTAACCCAGACTTGGAAATGTAGGTTGAATACCTACCCCATACAAAAAATAAAAGACATTAATCAATGAACAAATAAAAAAAAACTTGTGCTTAATTAATTTTTATAAGTTAATCACGTGTTTATTTTTCAAAAAAAATCTGGTTTCATCCCAACATTAAAGAAAGGTCGTTGGCCTTGATCAAGTCTGGCTCCCTTACATTGTGACAGAAAAATGTTTTTCAAATGTGTAGCCAAATAGGATTTGTATAAATAAAAATCTTTTATTATATTAAACGACTCTATATATTATTGAGCACTCTTATATAAACACAGTAAGGATTTTCTGGGTATTAATTCTGTGGATTTAAACTTTACCTAGCTTACTATATATATATATATATATATATATATATATATATATATACATATATATATATATATATATATATATATATATATATATATATGGAGAGAGAGAGAGATAGAGAGAGAGAGAGAGAGAGAAAGAGAGAGAGAGAATGGTAGTTTACTTGAAGCATTGCTGAGAATAGTAGTAGTATGTTTTTAAAAGGCTGAGGGCAATGCAAAGTGCCGGGTAAGTTGTAAGCTGGAAGGAACAAAAATAATAAATCGAAATAGGACTTACTAATTATTTTTTCTTAAAATCTTACATAACAGCAAGTGTGGTGTTGGCTGTTTGTGTGTTGTCCGGATGATTATTAAAAATCATTTATTTAATATTTTGGGAAAAAGCCACTTCACTTTGTCAAAAATAATAAACACCAAAGGAAAAATCCGTCTGTGTAGAAAATTCACCAAGATGGATGTCAGAGAGTAGGGTAAGGGCAAACCAGTCCGGCAGAGAATGAAAATGAATACATTTTAACTCATGTATTGTATATAAATGTAGTGTTCGAAAATATGCGTGTAATATTAGGCAAATGATACGTATTGTATGGTTATGAATTAACTGTTAGTTTTGATAATATAGTTTGAGTTTTATTTGTTTCTGTGTGTTATTGTTTTATTTTCGTATTTTTATATAAAGTAATTAATCTCTAATTTTTTTATTATTCTACATTTTTTATTAAATATATTCAAAAAGTATTATTAATTGTGAGTTTCATTAAATTAGTTCATCGAATATATGTAATATGTTACTTATTATAGGATTTTAAATTTAGTTTAGGCTGAAATGAATCTAGTTTAATTCGGGTATTTTAGTCGTAAGACAGTGTAAGGGGAATAACTCTGCCTGTTATTAAATTGGGTCTTGAATGCCAATTAATTTATAGATTCAGTCGGTAAAAGTCTGTGTATTAAGTTATATATATATATATATATATATATATATATATATATATATATGTGTGTGTGTTATTGTTTATTTATTTATTCTTTATTTTCTATTCTTTATTTAATCTTATTTATTTATTTATTTTTATTCATGTATTTAATTTATTTATTATATGTTTTTCTATATTTGTATATTATTTGTATACATTTAATATGTATTTAGATGTGGGGTGATAGAAAGCAAGTGGCATAATAAATTAATAATGGCAGGTTATGAGGTAAATTATTTTGGTGGGTAGTAAGAGTAGGTCGATAATGTTTTTTGGTTGTTAGCGGTTGTTATTCTCATGTGGTTGAATGTGTGTTGAGATGGATGTTCATATGGAGAGGAGCCTACTTGATTGTTTGGGTGGGTGGTGGTGGTAGTAGTGGATGGCTTAATATAGGAGGTAAGTAATGATAAAATAGATCTATGCCACCGCACCAACTGTGTATACAAACTACAGTGCACCAAATACAGCAAATTCTACATAGGAAACGCAACAAGACCGCTACACCTTCACTTCAAAGAGCATATGAACGCCCGTATATTGTTTTTGCACAAGCACACAACATTATGCCTCAATACTCAACGTGACATTCATGTCTCTATCCTTGCCTCTCTCAGAAACATTGTGGACCTAAGAATCACAGAATCGATCCTCATCTCAAGATTAAACCCCTCACTCAATCAGCGTCACGAGCTCACCTCACCATTTATTCTACAATAATCTACCCTCTTACCAACTGACGAATACTCATATCTAACACTCATTATATTCCAATTCCACCATTTCACTCCCTCTCAATTTCATCATTATATATATTGTGTGTGTAGTTAGGCAGCATTTTATCATGTATGCTAATTTGTTTTTTAACACAATCTGTCTGTTTAATTATACCTTTTTAATTTTTTCAATTTTTCTGATGGTCTTTTTTTATTAAAATCAAAAAATTAATAAATGTTCCATGGGTTTCACGGACGTTTTCGATTCTTCATCGAATCATACTCAGGTGTCAAAAGCAAATGAAAAAAAAGCTGGAGAAAGAAGAGAATTTTAAAAAACGACGGAGAAACGCACAAAGAAGGTTTTTCACATTGTTCCAAGAAAATCGTTGGCGATTTAAATTCAGCGACGCTGGAAGGGCATCACAGAAGAAAATCGCATCATGTCAAGCATTTTAAAATGTTACCACTGGTTTCATATGTGATGTTATTCATTTTAGGTTGTTGTGTTTTTATGTAGATAGCTTCCAGTGTTTTTATATATATTTTTTAAAAATTCAGCAACCAATTTTAAAAAAATGTAAATACCGGGCGAGAAAGTGATTAGCATTTTGAGATCGGCCGTTACGGCTTCATGATAAGTAAGCGAGTCTTATATTAGAGTATTATTATTCTACACCATTCAAGGTTAAAATCGTTGAAAAATAAAAATATAATGTATATCTTTAAAATAGAACCTATTATGGCCTCAAATTAACAAATAACTCTTTGACTTAACCTAGGCTTCATAATTATACCAATCTATATTGAATGCTTAAAATTAAATCTGCCATAGCTCATTAAAAGTATAACTTTAATTCTTAATTACAAGTTTTTTTTACTTAGAGCCACAAGATGAACTATTTCTGTTGAATATTTTACCATATACTTAATCCTTAATTTTCTTATCTACAAGTTTAAGTGTAGTAGGACTAATTTATTACTAGGCTTCTTACCTTACATATTTTGACCAATTGCTCTACCACTGATAATAATAAGACTTTAGAGCATTTATAACCTTTTTCTTATTGTAAGATCATATATGTAAATGTCTTTTTTATCTTAATAACTTTTATATTTTGTATAATGTGATAAATGTTTTTATGTTTCCTTTGGTGTGCTACTCCCTACGAGTAATATTGCATCCGTTTTCTTTAACTTTGAATATTTAGATACATCCCTAAACAATGTTTCAGCTTTGTCTGCTATAATTTGAGGACTACATACATCAACTACTCTAATTTGCTGTGTAATTGGGGATGTTGACTCATTGATGCTGTGTATATTCCTTAAATTTAGTGTCTATATCATGTGCTGACGATTAGATCTGATAGTAATAATCAAAATACATGGTCTCTGAAACGACCGTACACAATTCTGTTGTTTGTTGATTTCTTGGAACGCAAATTGATCACGCAATTAGGTTTACATAAAAAATATAAATCTATATAATATATGTAAATATATATATATATATATATATATATATATATATATATATATATATATAATAGCTGGCATTGTCAGCTCACTATCGCTTTGCGATGTTAGTTATTTGAAACCAACATTTTTAAAAATAACAATTTAACTCATAAGTTTCTTGTTAGCGCAAGAATAGCACTTTCATATGTATTAGTATAAATAGATAAAGTTAACATTTTGATAATTTTAATACGAAGGTATTCGTCCTTCAAATAAGAGCATAATGAAATCAAAAGAAAAAAGAAATAAATTTGCTCGAGTGATTGTATGTGTTTGGTGGCGGCTCTGTTTTTTAACTTATAATTTAGAAAAAGATGGTAACTTGTTCAAAATCAAGCCAAGCGTTCAAAATGCCGCAACTAAACTATTAAACAGGAATGCGAAACGTTTTGTCTACGAGATCGAAACAATCATTAAAGTTAATAGACACCATAACAACGAAATTCGGTCGCTAAAAGAAGGGGGCGAATGAGAGAGGGATAGAGAGCGAGCAAAGCGGCGACATTATTTCCTCTTACTTATACTTCGTATATAGTAAAAATATGCCTATACAATTTAAAAATAATATATATATAAAATAATATATAAGAATGTGGTGTCAGCGAACAGATTACTGCTTTATATCTCAAAGTATTTGATCCTCTTTTTAAATATGCCAACACAATAATGAGTTTATAATGAAGAAATTACTGTGCAATCCCCAAGCGTACTTTTCCTGATCCGCCATTGCTTGAGTACACGGTGTCAGAGAGAATTAAAGGTTTTCCAAATTTATAAAATGAGATTTTAATTTTTTATTACATTGATCTTTATATATGCACAATCAACTTATATATATATAATATGTATGTATATATATATATATATATATATATATATATATATATATACATATATATATATATATATATATATATATATATATATATATATATGATGTATATGTATCATATATTATATATTATATATTATATATATATATAATATATATAATATATATCATATATATATATAAGTAGGGGTTGGACGTAATGGGTGAAAATTTCAGATTCATGCGAATAGTATTTTTTGTGTTCATTTATACATACATAACACTAAACAATCAAACATTTTGAAAAGTTTTTCAAAATTACAAAGGTGCAGGCCAAAAATAGCCGTTAGGGCTCCACGGGACTCAAAATCCATCATTTTTCGGTGAAAAAGTGGTTTCATGCGACATTGCAGGTCCTAAAACATCCTCAAAAGCTGTGAATGGATATAAATGGTTAAATCTGATATAGTACTGTAATTTAGGACCATTTTCAGGCTGTGAAAGGGTTTTCAGGAATGTAAAATAGCCAAAAACTAGTGAAAAATAGCCCAAATTAGCCGAAATCCTCCGTTAAGCAGCCTAATTGGTTCCCAAGCCTCTACAATGGTTACGAATGGGTGTAGATAGTGGAAACCATTGTAGTGTCGAAACCATTGCATTGTATTATATTCAAGCAGTTTAATAACAATTATTTTCTTTTGTTTTCAGTTCAGTTTAGTTCAGAAGATAGAATGAGTGGAACAAAGTACCAGTACGATGATTGGGATTTCACTTTGCTTGAAAAAATCCCAACTGTACATAAGTGCGTTTTGGCGATAGTTCATCATGCTCCAACTTATGAATCTACAAAACAGAAAGAGCATCTCCATCAATTTTCTCTGTGTCTGCTGGCTCACTGGCAAAGAGCATTTGGAAGAGACATTAAACTAACAACAATAAAAGGAGTGAAAGATGAACTTGATCGATACTTGAGAGAGTACAATAGCAAAGTTCAGAAGGGCCATGGATCGAAGAGGTCAAACTTAGTTCAATGGAAGACAAAAAATCACATTCTTTTCAATATTCTGGGAAAGGGTGTTGACGTGGAGACGTTTGATGCAAATAGGAAACAGTTTTTCTTTGATTAAGTTGCACTCAACCGGAAGGTCATAATTGACAACATGCATATCGATGAAGAACATGAATCAATGATTGTTGAGCCGGAGGAAAGGAGCAATGTAGTTATCGATGAAAACAATCAAAGAGCAACAGATCTCACAAAGGTTAACGCTGAAGTGGCTGAAAAACTTCCTGGCCACAATCTTTTATGTGAACGGGATTTGTCACATATGGATAAACTTGCCATCCATGCTGCAGCATGCTCCAACTGAAAATTCACCGCCAGTGGTATGAAAGACGATATCACGCTGTACCAGACCAACATATCAATTGAGAAAGAAACCAGAACCATATCTAAGTTGCTTGATGTCGAAGAACAAAAATGGTTCGAAGCTCAACAGGAGATCACGAATGTAAAGCTTGCAGAAAAGCGCCGAAAAGCTATCCACTCAAAGGAGAGGTCAGCAATTCTTCTTAGCAAATGCAAAGAGCATAGTGGTCCATTCGCCTCAGTAGAAGAGGTTGAGAGAGCACTGAAAGAAAAGCAAAATGAGAAAACGAAAAAAACGATGCTGAGGAATGAACTATTGTTTCGTAAACTGATTTGCAAGCACGATTTCCAGGAGAACCCAGAGCTGTACAGTGTAAATGGAATGAGTGACAGAGAGATGAAAATAAATTTGAGAATTCTTCTTTCTGGTGACCATGATGAAGATACAGACGAAGAAGTTTTATTTCCAGATGAAAATTCCATTCTGCTTTCTTGCACGACAGATAATGATAATAATGTGAGCGTTGATACTGTTGAAATCATAGAAGAGTCTGATAATATTCCTCTGAATGAACCTTGTGTTGCAGTTTGGGACACTCCACTTGGAAGAAATTGGTACATCGGAATGATTAGAAAAAAGGTTGACGAGAACAACTACATGATGGAGTATATGGAAGGTTTCAACCGTGATTCTGCAAGGCGTTCATGGAGATACCCCCAGATAGATGATAAACAGAACACGAATATAATCCAGATCATTCCATGCAATGTGCTCGGTGCTTGGGACATGAGTACACGCCAAACCAAGTTCGAAGTCAAGAATTGGGAAATCATTGAAGGTTTATTTCAGTCGATGTACAAGTAATTGACTGATCTCCTGTGCAGTTCCCCATGGATTTCAACAACTTCAATTGACTATTTCATGACATTTCATAGCCATTAAGGATGTTTTATTAAATTGACTGCATTATCCACTATTCAGTTTATATGATTCCAGCGGTCTCATTTGGATATGTAGTTTGTGGTGCATTTTTAATCATTTTTGCTGAAATTTGACCCCCATTTCTACCTTGGGGGCTCATAAAACACCAAAACTGGTGTTAAACCTTAGTGTATTGTCAGTTTCAACTATCTACAGCCATGCATAACCATTGTAAAGGCTTGGGAACCAATTATGTAGCTTAACAGAGAATTTGGGGAAATTTTGGCTATTTTGCACTAGTTTTTGGCTATTTTACATTCATAAAAACCCTTTTACAGCCTGAAAATGGTCCTAAATTACAGTACTATATCAGATTTAACCATCTATATCCATTCATAGCTTTTGAGGATGTTTTAGGACCTGCAATGTCACATGAAACCACTTTTTCACCGAAAAATGATGGATTTTGAGTCTCGTTGAGCCCTAACGGCTATTTTCGGCCAACACCTTCTAGATTTTGCAAAATTCTCAAAATGTTTGATTGTTTAGTGTTATTTATGTATAAATGAACACAAAAAATACTACTAGCATGAATCTGACATTTTCACCCATTACGTCCCACCCCTAATATAAGGTAATACAACAAAAGATATAAGAGGCAACTAATATCTTTAATTAGTTAAAATCCGGATAAAACTGAAGCTCAATATACTGGATAGAGCATTAATAGCACTGGATGAAGTGAAAGAATAAAATAAGGTGCGAATCAAATTTTATTAGAATTCAATGTTCAAGTAAACTACTTTAAAGTCTTTAACTCATGAGTTTTCAAAGAAAATCCTCTCCTCAGAGGACCATTACTGCAATGACATTACTGCAGGTAATAACATTAAACTTTGAAAATATATAAAAATATATATAAAAATACATAAAAGTATATAAAACATTAAATATATCGGCCCAAAACATACTTTTTTGTTAAACTTATACAGTTCATCCAAGTCATAAAGTTTAAAACAGCTTCAAGAAAGATATCAAAGAGGTTGATTAAAAAAACAATGGTAGTCTAAAAACGAAAAAGTTATCCAGGCTGGAAATTTGTTTGCTATCGATGCAGTAGATGACAGTCAAAAGTGCATCCGAGGTGTACACAAATTAATAAAACGATTTTGACTCTAATGAAATTTGATTCGCAACTTATTTTATTCTTTCACTCTATCCAGTGCTACCATATATATATATATATATATATATATATATATATATATATATATATACTAGCAAAACCTACCCTCCTTTTGGGCAGCAAATAATTGGGATAGGAGGCCGTTAATTAAAAAAATAATTTTACTCAGAGAATTCCAAAATTTTCACAACAAACTTTGGTAAATGTGTAGATTAACACACTCAGCTTAATTACACCCTCCTAAAAATGAGATTCTTCTTTTTACGGTCATTTTAAATTATTAGTTAACTATTATATTTTAACACTAATCCTAAGTTCGACTGTCAAGGTGTAAAACCACACGCAATCGACCCAATACAATAACGAACATAATTCATCTCCAATAGCAAAAAATGGTTAACTGCCATAAACCCTAGAATGGCTCGAAAATGGAGGATCATTTTATTGGCGAAACTAACCCTTCAATCTAAATTCTAAAATATTTGTTGTCGTTTCTCTTTCCGCCAGTTTTTTAGGGTATTCACACGTAATCGCTTAAAAAAGTAGAATCTCATTTTACTGGAGATGAGTGTTCATCAACAATACTATCCAAACTTTTAATACTTTTATTTATACCATAAAAATAAGGTATTCAATTATTTACATAATTTTAAAATTTGTTATTCAATTTTCACGGGAAAAGTAAACACAACTAAAATCGGTTGCTTAAAATACAAATAAAAAGAGGACGTATAGTTCAAGAGAAATGTATAAGATTTAAAAAAATTAAATATGGGTTAATTTGCATATCACTACCTTCCGATACCCTCCCGAAAAAATGACATTCTGCGTTTTTAGACGATTGCGTGTTAACACGGTGGAAAACGGAGATAATGTAAAATAAATATTTTAGAATTTAGTGGGGGATCAGTTCTATATATATCAAACGTACTATGTTCCCAATTTTCGGACCATTGTATCTTTTTAGGGAACTACCAAAAAAAGTTTACTACTAACTCTAAGTCCGAGTGGCAAGTCATAAAACGACATCTAATCGCCTAAAAAAGTAGCTCCCTCCCCCCAATAAAAACGCAGCGGATTTAACTCCCATAGAAAAAAGAATGTAGTTAACTACCCTAAAACTGCGCCCATAAATATGAATCATTAACATTAAATTTATATACAAATAATTTCCGTCACTTTAAATTCGAAAATAATACCATGTTTTTTCTATTCATCTTTCCATGTAGTTTTTCAGGCTGTTGACACGTGATCGCATACAACAGGTAGAATACGTTTGGGGTGGAGAGTGGGTAATTTCGCGAAGGATGTTGATCTACAATCATACCAAAACACGTATCAATATCGTTTTGTAATAAGCCATTGTTTTAATTTGTCAATCAGAATAGTGATGAGGTAAACATTAAAAAATAGGTATGTTGTTAAACTTTACAATAATAACTAATAACTAATAAAAAAAGTTATTTATTTTTCATGGAAAATGTTAAGAACTGAAAAAAGAGGGCGATAGAAAGCGAGCGAGACAGCCACAATGTCTCTCACTTCCTTTTCTATTGTCGCTTATACCTCGTTCGAACTTCGGTAAGGTCGTGATCGCTGGTTGATCAAACTTAAGGTGTTTTAGTTATTTTCCCGATTTATTTATTAACTAACTTAAAGTAATTACTGTTAATATGGACGAAACT